>SKCR01026027.1:0-381985 GCA_019454045.1 Zanthoxylum bungeanum | reverse complement strand
AAGGTGAACGTGCCACAGAACTGTTAGCCCTCGTTCACAGTGATGTTTGTGGGCCCATGTCTAGCCAGGCTAGAGGTGGATATCTTATTTCGTAACCTTTACGGATGATGCATCTCGTTATGGTTATGTGTATCTAATGAGACACAAGTCGGAAACTTTTGAGAAATTCAAAGAGTTTCGACACGAAGTAGAAAAGCAAACAGGCAAGAGCATTAAGGCATTGCGGTCAGACCATGGTGGCGAATACTTAAGTTATGAGTTTCAAGATTACTTGAAAGAATATGGTATTCTTTCACAATTAAACGGTGTGTCTGAACGGAGAAACCGTACCTTGTTAGACATGGTAAGGTCGATGATGAGTCGCATTGAGCTACCAATATCCTTCTGGGGATACGCATTAGACAGTGCAGTACTTATTTTGAATAAGGTTCCGTCAAAGTCTGTTGAACAGACTCCATACGAGATATGGACAGGAAGGAAACCGGGTTTCTCTTTCCTGAAGATTGGGGATGCTGGGCATATGTTAAACGTTTGGAAGGAACCAAACTAGAACCCAAATCAGATAAATGCCTTTTCGTGGGATATCCTAGGGAAACCAAAGGATATTACTTCTATCACCCACAAGAGAACAAAGTATTTGTTGCTCTGCATGCATTTTTCCTTGAGAAGGAATTTCTAGATGCAGTGGTAAGTGGGAGGAAAGTGGAGCTCGATGAAAATCGTAGTGATACTGTTACTGGCAATGAATCAATGACGGAACATGCACAGACCATCCGGGATGAGTCTGTACCACAATCTTCATATACACCAGGACCGCGTAGGTCGGAGAGAGTCAGGACAATACCTGAGAGGTATGGGTACCTGATCTCGCCTCATGTAGATATTAATCTTATTGAGGATAATGAACGACTACGTATGGGGAAGCAATACAGATATTGATTCCGCTTTTTCTTTAATGGCAAGAAGCCATGAAGTCCGAGATGGATTCCATGTATGCCAACCAAGTTTGGACACTGGTTGATGCACCAGAAGGCGTAAAGCCTATTGGATGTAGATGGATCTTCAAGAAGAAGACCGACATGGATGGCAACGTGCAAACATACAAAGCTAGGCTTGTAGCAAAGGGTATCGTCAACAATATGGTGTTGATTATGACGAAACTTTCTCACCCGTTGCCATGATTAAATCCATTCGGATAATGCTTGCAATAGCTGCATATTTCGATTACGAGATATGGCAGATGGACGTTAAACCGCTTTCCTTAACGGAAACCTTTTAGAGGATGTTTATATGCAACAGCCTGACGGTTTTATCGTACCTAGACTTGCAAACAAGGTTTGTAAGTTAAATCGATCCATTTATGGATTGAAGCAAGCATCACGGTCATGGAATCAGCTTTTTGATGAGATCATAAAAGAATATGATTTCGTGCAAAACGAAGATGACCATTGTGTATACAAGAAGACTAGTGGGGAGAGCACTGACTTTTATTGTCCTTTATGTCGACGATGTATTGCTTATAGGCAATGACATTCCCATGCTAACGTCGGTAAAAGCTTGGCTTTCACTAAAATTCTCCATGAAAGATCTGGGAGAAGCAGCCTTCATTCTGGGAATAAAGATCTACCGGGATAGATCTAGAAAGCTGCTTGGACTCTCCCAGAGTACATATATTGACAAAGTGTTGAAGCGATTCAGCATGGATCAATCCAAGAAGGGATTGATGCCAATGTTACGTGGTATCTCTCTGTCTAAGGACATGTGTCCTAAGACTCAAGAAGAGAGAGATAACATGAGTCGGATACCGTTCGCCTTGGCAGTCGGATCGATCATGTATGCCATGATATGTACGCGACCTGATGTGTCATATGCTTTGAGCATGTGCAGTCGCTATCAGGCCGATCCAGGTGAAGGTCACTGGATGGCAGTTAAGAATATCCTTAAGTATCTTAGACGAACTAAGGATGCTTTCTTAATTTACGGAGAAGGAGAACTTGCGGTATCTGGGTATGCTGATGCAAGTTTCCAAACCGACAAGGACGACTTCAAGTCGCAATCGGGTACATTTTTTGTTTGAATAACGGAGCAGTGAGCTGGAAATCTTCCAAGCAAGATACTGTTGCCGATTCAACAACAGAAGCGGAGTACATCGCTGCGTCGGAAGCAGCAAAGGAGGCAGTTTGGATCCGAAAATTCCTAATCGGATTAGGAGTAGTTCCATTAGCTGCTGAGCCCGTTCCATTGTATTGTGACAATAACGGTGCTATAGCACAAGCTAAGGAACCAAGGTCTCATCAACGATCCAAGCATGTTCTTCGGCGTTACCATCTGATTCGGGAGATTATACATCGTGGCGTGTAAAGGTCGAGAAGGTCGCATCAGATAACAACATTGCAGATCCGCTAACGAAGGCTGTTTATACGCATGTGTTTGAGCGACACATGCATAGTTCAGGTATTAGATGCTTGAGTGACTGGCTATAGGCCAAGTGGGAGATTGTTAGACATTATGACCCATAGCGTCACTGTTTTGTAAATGATATTGTATTATTGTACAAAATTAACTCTGTGATAATGAAATTGCCTTTTGCCGTTTTGTAATTTATTTACTTTGATATATAAATGGCGAAAGTCCATATGATTAGTTCCGTATTGAGATGATATGAGACAGTATCAATACATAAAGGTTTAATCATTAAATATCCCTAGTCGGAGTATTATCGAGATCAGACATCGATAATACGGAATAGACTAGTATTGCACTTGTGCACGTTGTGAGGGCACAACAGCATAGTTCTCATATATTTAAGTATTGGATACTTATGCGAGTGCGATAGGAGGTTGTGTGTTTTACCGATGGTACGGAAAACAGCTTCGCTCTGGATAGACCCCGCAGATCCCATTGGTAGTATGTCTGCGTGTCTATGGGAGGCCGCATCAGGGTAGGTGTATATGGTCTTAACCTGAGACTTGCATCGCTAGTACTTGCGACAATCGGTAAACTTTGGTTTTGGTGTTGGGGGCTTTAACCAGTTCTTGTTTCACCACTTCTGGGTTTATCAGGAATCGTAGTGTACTGGGTGTGATGTCAAGATGGAAGTGTCACTTCAGACATATGGAGTTGATGATCGCGCAGGATACAGAACTTACTCTATAAAAGGTTGCAACCGTCGGGCAAATATGACTAGGTCAGGATTGTCCGATTTAAAGAGACTAGTTGCTTGATGTCAGATATATGTTTCGTACGGGGCAGACACATCTCCAGCCCCAGGCCTAACATGTGATCGTCCGATACTGGATCGATGTACGCAATACTACGGTATACTACGCTTGATATAGATCTAATATTCCTATAAGAATATTTCTGGAGAATTGGGTAGGCATCGCGCTTTGCTAGAAGCCAACCTTGTCTTGTAAATCGGTAAAAACGTAGTACTGGGTACGTACGTGTTCGGATCATCCGACGACCGTATTTACTGCCAACATATCCGGAGATCTCTCGGGTCGCTTCCTGAAGATTCACCTATGATATTTGATTCGAACTTTATTAATCTTGGATTAATTACGGAGAAACTTTATCTTGGATAAAATGCCTTATTTTGAGAGAGAACGATTAATTTGGAATTAATCGGTAAAATAATATATTCGATATATTAAACGAAATTAGATTTCGATGCGGAATTAAATCGGATTTTAATTCGGGCAAACGAATCAATTTAGAATTAATTCGTTAGCGACGTGAATAGTGATTTCGCTAGGCATAATTATTTAATTTACGCCGCGACGGAAATTCGTTAATTCGGAATTAGCGAAACCGAGCCCGAAAGTGTTTGCGGACACATTCGTATTTTGAAACGAGTGGGACCCGCAAGTCACATCGCGAAGTCACATCACTTGACATGACTAGTTGATGGATGTCACAAGTCACTTTATTAAAGTGACTAGATGTCACTATTCATGAAAGAAGTTGGTGGAGCCAATTAAAGGCTTTTGGAGGGAAATTTGAGTTTGACTTTTTGGAAAAGCCATATACCAAATATTTGGTATTTGATATCATTATTATTCTTTGAGAAAGAATTATCAAAAAAAGAAAAAGCTCTCCATTTTCTCTCACCATTGCCGAAACTACTCTAAGGCATAAGGAAGAATTTTTTCTTCATTTTTCTTTTTGCTAGCACATCTTGGAATCAAAGGAGGTGATAGGGAAACCACCTTGGAGCTTGGAATACACAAAGCTTGGAGCTTTCATCCACTTTCTCCCTTGGCCGAATCTTCAAGCAACTTGGAGCTTCAACCTTTGTTCATCATCTTCATCACAAAGCTTTGTAAGTATGATTCCGCCATGCTTCAAGTTTATTATATATTCATTTTGTTGTATTTCATATGCTTAATCTTTCCTTGGGACAAATAATAGAAACCAACAGATCCATGTTGATTCTCTTCAACACTTTGTCAATGTACGTGCTTTGGAGAGTCCAAGCAGCTTTCTAGATCTATCCCGGTAGATCTTTATTCCTAGAAGAAAGGCTGCTTCTCTCATATCCTTCATGGAGAATTTTAATGAAAGCCAAGTTTTCACTGATTGTAACATGGGAATGTCATTGCCAATAAGCAATACATCATCAACGTAAAGGACAATGAATGTCAGTGCGCTCCCACTAACCTTCTTATATACACAAGGATCATCCTCGTTTTTAACGAAATCATATTCTTTTATGATCTCATCAAAACATTGGTTCCAAGAACGCGATGCTTGCTTCAATCCATAAATGGATCGATTTAATTTACAAACCTTGTTTGTAAGTCTTGGTACGATAAAACCGTCAAGTTGTCGCATATAAACATCCTCCAAAAGGTTTCTATTAAGAAAAGTGGTTTTGAGGTCCATCTGTCATATCTCGTAATTAAAATATGCAGCAATAACAAGCATTATACGAATGAATTTAATCATGACAACAGGTGAAAAAGTTTCGTCGTAATCGACACCATGTCGTTGACGATACCCTTTCGCTATAAGCCTAGCTTTGTACGTTTATATGTTGCCATCCATGTCGGTCTTCTTCTTGAAGATCCATTTGCAACCAATAGGCTTTACGCCTTCTGGTGCATTAACCAGTGTCCAAACTTGGTTGGTGTACATGGAATCCATTTCGGACTTCATGGCTTATTGCCATAAAGCGGAATCAATATCCTGTATCGCTTCTTCATACGTAGCCGGCTCGTTATCCTCAATAAGATTGATATCCACATGAGATGAGATTAGAAACCCATACCTCTCAGGTTATTTTCTGACTCTCTCCGACCTACGCGATTATTGTGTATTTGAAGATTGTGGTACAGTTTCATCCCTGATGGACTGTTCATGTTCTGTTAAGGATTCTGTACCAGGAATAGTATCACTCCAATTTTCATCGAGTTCTACTTTCCTCCCACTTACCACTGCATCCAGGAATTCCGTCTCAAGGAAAACCGCATGTAGAGCAATAAATACTTTGTCTAATTGTGGGTGATAGAAGTAATATACTTTGGTTTCCCTAGGATATCCTACAAAGAGGTATTTATCCGATTTGGGTTCAAGTTTGGTACCTTCCAAACGTTTGACGTATGCCCAACATCCCCAAATCTTTAGAAATGATAAACTCGATTTCTTTCCTGTCCATATCTCATACGGAGTCTGTTGAACAGACTTTGTCTGAACCTTATTCAAAATAAGTATTACAATGTTCAATGCATATCCCCAGAAGGAAATAGGTAGCTCTGTGTGACTCATCATAGACCTGTTGAATAGTTATGACCCATAACGTCACTATTTGTACAGATCATGGTGTTGTTGTACAAATTAACTATGTGACAAAGGAGATTGCACTCTTATCATTTGTGATTAGATCACCTAGATATATAAATGATGAGAGGTCATTATGATTTGTTCCTTGATTGAGAATGATATGAGACAGTATCAATCAACGAAGGATAAATCATTAAATATCCCTAGTCAGAGTATTATCGAGATTGGACATCGATAAATACGTAAAAGACTAGTATCGCACTTGTACGCGTTGTGAAGGCACAGCGGCATAGTTCTCATATATTTAAGTATTGGATACTTATGTAAGTGCGGTAGGAGGTTGTGTTTCACCGATGGTACGGAAAACAGCTTCGCTCTGGATAGACCCCCTCGGAATCCCATTGGTAGTTTGACTATGTGTCTATGGGAGTCCGACATCAGGGTAGATGTATTTGGTCTTAACCTGAGACTTGCACCGCTAATACTTACGACAATCAATATACTTTGGTTGAGGTCGTCCAGGGCTTTAACCGGTTCTGTGTACGGCAATGCTGGGTATATTGAGAATCGTAGAGTATTGGGTGTGATGTCAAGACGGAAGTATCACTCCAGTCATAGTGGAGATTATGTCACATAGGATACGGTATTAGTACTCTTAAGTGTTACGCGGCCATCGGGATATTATGACTAGGTCATGTATATCCGATTATAGAGACTAGTTACCAGACATCCGACAAGTGCTTCGTACGGGGCAGACACAATTCCAGCCCCATACCTAGCACGTGATCATCTGATACTGGACATAAATACACAATACCATGTATACTACGCCTGATACAGATCCTTTATTCCTGTAAGGATATTTCCGGAGAATTGGGTAGGCATGGCGCTTTGCTAGAGGCCAACCTTGTCTTGTAAATCGGTAAGACGTAGTACGAGGTACTTACATGTTCGGATGGTCCGACGACCGCATTTACTGCCAATATATCCGGGGATCTCATGGGTCGCTTCCCAATGATTCACCAATGATGTATGACTCGCACTTTAATTAATCTGGGATTAATTAGAAGAGAGAGAAAATTAATCTGGGATTAATTTCAGAGATATTTTATCTAGGATAAAATATCAATAAAAGAGAGATAACGATTAATTTGGAATTAATCGGTAAATTAATATATTTGATATATTAAACGAAATTGGATTTCGACGCAGAATTAAAATTGGATTTTAATTTGGGCGAAAGAATTAATTTATGATTAATTCGTTAGCGACGTGAATAGTAATTATGCTTGACATGATTATTTAATTAAATTAGCTTTAATTACGACGCAACGGAAAAATCATTAATTTGGAATTATCCAATCCAAGCCCGAAATTATTTGAAAGTACATTCGTATTTTGAATTTGAATGCGGCACGCAAATCACATCGAGCGTCAAATCATTAGTCGCATCAAGCGTCAAATCACTTGTCACTTTGAGTGATGTGACTTGACAACATGTCACTTTATTAAAGTTGATATGACTTGATGGATTTTTGATGTTGGAGTGTGGAACACTCAAGGTCATTAAAGTGAATTTAATTTGACTTTTTGAAAGCAAATTAAATGGAAAAATCATTTTATTATTTTTGGAAAATATATAAAGTAAATTGATTTACATTTTTGGCTAGGTTAACATAACTCTCTCTCTCTCCCCTTTTTCTCTTCCATCTCATTTCTTTCTCACGCCCAATGGAGGCCTGTTCACTGCCTGAAAATGGCGTGAATGAGGGAGGATGTTTGAGGGTTTTGTGACAAAATCCAAGTGCTAGCACACTCCTTAGAGGCATACGAAGGTGTTAGGGAAACCCACCCACGAGCCGGGAATTGTTTGACGCAAGTTCGAGGCTCAAATTCATGAAGCAAAACTGAAATTTCTTGACAGTGGACTGCGTGAACCTTGGAGGGGAAATGAGTTTTGTTCTTCATCAAATCGTCTCAACCGATCGATGTGAGTATTCCGCAACTTCTTCAATTTGTTTTCACACATTTTTCATGCTTGTTTGATGATCTTGGGACCTAGAATAAAACCAAAAAGACCTTACCATGTCTAACAAAGTTCGATTTCTCCATTCGGACACACCATTTAATTACGGTGTTCCGGGAGGAGTCCATTGTGAAAGAATACCTTATTCTTTCAAGTAATCAAGAAACTCATTACTTAAGTATTCGCCACCACGGTCCAACCGTAATGTCTTAATACTTTTACCGGTCTGTTTTTATACTTTGTGTCGAAACTCTTTGAATTTCTCAAAGGTTTCCGACCTGTGTCTCATAAGATACACATAACCATAACGTGATGCATCATCCGTAAAGGTTGCGAAGTATTCATATCCACCGCTAGCCTGGATAGACATGGGCCCACATACGTCACTATGAACGAGGGCTAACAGTTCAGTGGTATGAACACCATTTCCGCTAAAAGGTGTTGTAGGTATTTTGCCTAATAAACAAATTCGCAGACGTCATATGAATTTGGATCAAATCCGTCCAAGTACCCACTCTTCGAAGTGTGGATATACGTGTCTTGTTAATGTGTCCGGAACGACAATGCCACATATAAGTTTCATCTATGTTACTTACTTTAAGCCTTTTGTTTGTTACATTATATGTTTGAGATTGATTTATATTCAAAATATAAAGACCATTATCTACATCAGCAGTGCAAATCTCCATATCATTTTTATACATAAAACACCCAGTGTTTATAAATATAAAAGTATAGCCACTTTGGGCTAACATAGGTACAGAAATAATATTCCTAGTCAAACTAGGTACATAATAACAATCTGTAAGTTTAAGTACATGCCCCGAGGGCAGTTCCAAAAAAAAGTGCCAACGGCCAAAACGGTGACTCGTGTCCCATTTCCAACGCGTAGATCAATCTCCCCTGAGTCCAGTCTCTTGCTAATCTACAGATCCTGCACATCAGTACATATATGAGTACCACAACCAGAATCAAAAATCCAAATTTTAAAACTAATAGTAGACATGTTTATTTCTATAACAAACATACCTGAAGCCGGTGTTTTGCCCGCTTTGATTTCCTTCATATGTGCCTTATACTCGCGGCAGTCACGCTTCCAGTGACCCCGCTTGCTACAGTACATATATACATCTTGGGATTTATCCTTACCCTTCCCATAAGATTTTGATGATTTGGCCTTGCCATTCTTCTTCTTTTTCTTCTTTACACCTCCAGTCGCCTTGGGCCAAGCCCTCGAAGACTGAGATGTTGAAGCGAAGTGCGCCTCGCGCTTCTTGCTTTTTAGGAGCTCTTTTTCTGCTTCGCGCAGTGTGGACATTTACTCTCCAAGAGTATGGTCTTGGTTCATCATATTGTAGTTCATGATGAACCCACTCCAAGTGTCGGGCAGAGACTGTAAGATCAAATCTATGGAAGTCTCAGCCTCGAAGACAATGCCCATATGTCCCAGCTATTCGATGTCAGCAATCATATGCGATACATGGTGCTTGATAGATGTACCCTCTAACATACGAGCACGAAAGAGTTTCTTTTGCAACTCATATCTCTGCGATCTAAGATTAGATCGATGAAGATCATGCAACTTCTCCATCATTTCATAGGGATCCAATCCATTATTCTGACGATGAAATTGTTGAGTCATAGCAGCAAGCATTATAGATTGAGCAGTCGTGTTGTCATCGCTATGAGTCTTACAAAGCTCTAGCTCAAGTAACTGATCAGATCTAGACTTAGGCCCAAGAGGTCTCTTTATAGTGTAGAGCAACTTCTCGGATCCCAGGAAAATCCTGAGATTCATTTCCCAATCATAAAAGTTTGCACTATTGAAGATATTATCGCCCATGACGATGTCTCTAACACTGTTCTTTCTTGTCATCTTAATTGCAATAGTCAAACTATTCAATTAACGATGTATGAGTACAGTATAACTGTTATAAAAAATAATAAAATATTAGTCCAACTAATAAATATTTATAATGACGAAATAATTTGAAAGCGCGTAAGGCCGAGTATTTGAACGAAATTGCAAATTCAATACTAGCCTACCACTATTTTTCGGTGAGCCTCTAACCCTCTATTGAGTACTCGGGAAACCTAGTTTCCTTGTGGGCTAAGATCCCATTAAATAACACACAACCTTGACTTTGGCCAACAAGTTGTATGATATTTAACTAGGTAGATCTCTAAGATCAATTGGATCTCATCAAATTCCTAGATCCGTAGGTGGACCTCCAAGTCCGAAATATATATACAATATATATGCCAATATATCCAATATATTTTCCTAACCTTTTCCTCTAAATCAACTAAGCCTTGGCTTTGGCATGACAAGATTAATGATTCCAGTTAAGCGGGACCCATTGACTTTGAAAAGCTTCGTAATCGATGTCAGTGGACAAGAAGTGATCTTGACTTTGGCCAACAAATCACAACTTGGACAAGACATACGATATGGAACAAAGCCTTCATGATTCAAACACATCCTCGATGGACAAAGGTCTTGACTTTGGCCAATAAACCAGTGCCGATCTTGGATCTTGAGAATGAATCACTCAATGGAAGAAAAACGCTTAATATTTATTAAGGGTTTTTCGCGTAAATTGGCAACCAATTTATTATCTTTGATTAGGTCTCATCATACACCCTTAAGCATGCATTCTAAAGCATAATAAGGCGCGGTAAATAAATTAATAATGATATGCGGATGGATATCTCACAAGTTTTTCCTAAAACAAATCACTATATTTCCTTTCCCCGGTTAGCACTATTCTAACTTCTACCCAATTACATAATACAATAAAAGAGACCTCATAAACATTGAGGGGAATTAGGTGAGAAGAGAATTAAAAAGAATCGAGAGATAAGGCTGGACACGCATGTCCAATTTAATAAATTCTAAATTTACAACAATTTCCAAAATTGCCATTTCCCTTCTAATATCCATCTGATATACATTATTCATTCAACACATCCATGTATTCACGCAAAACATGTTATTCAATCAATCAAATCCAATTAATTAATCTTTGAATTAAGTGATCATCCAATGTTCAAACAACGATTTGATTTGCGAGAGTCCAACTCGTTAAGAATAAGTACTCAAAGTACGAATTCTTGAATTATATCGAACTACAATTTAAATCTAATTTAATTTGTATTCAATACTAATTCTAAATTTAATTCAAAATTAAATAATTACACTTTTAATGCGCCTTTACGACTTAGATTCTAAATCTAATCTTAATGGGTCTCAAAGCCCAATTAACATCCAATGTCAATTTAATTAAAGTCTAATGGGCTTTCAATTAGTTTCTTAAGGCATGGGCTTTGGTCAATATGGGTCAAACCCAAATACCAAGGCCCAACAAAGGAATCACCCTATATGCCATAAAATTAATTTTGGCCCATTAGGCCCAATTAAATGTTTAAAAGCCCATTTGTTATATTTGGAATTAATGGAATGGTTTAGGCCCAATTTGGATCCAATCCAATTGTCCTAAACCAACTTGGCCCAACCAAGTCCATTAGGCCCAAATACAACATTTTAAGCCCAATTCCAAATTAAGCCCAATTAAATAAATTCCAATTTTTCAAAATTCACAATTTAATTAATTAAAGTGTTTAGCCATGATTAATTATTTAAATTAACATTTCCAAAATACTAATCTAATCAATAATCATGCTTTATTATATTCAATACATGTCCAACATTATTGAAATAAAATCAACTCATTTTCATGCTTTGATGGTCACAGCAATGGTAGGATTTTATATCCGATTTCGATTTCAATCTGATTAAATATTAAATCAATATATCTCATTTCTTTAAACACATCCAATGGTCTTAAAAACAAAATCACCATGACCTAGGGTTTATTATTGCATTCCGCCAACACACCTAAATTGGGGAAAATTAATCCGATTAATTTTCATCAATTTGATCATATATAACTCCAAGTTATCCATATACAAGCATACTCAAAAAATAATTTGGTCAAATCATGCTCAAATCAAATTTACCATAATTTTAGTATATAAACCTTAATCATATTTCATGCTCAAATAGGCTCTGATACCACTGTTGGGTTTCTATGTTCATCCCAAGATCAATCCAAGCATAAAATCATGTGAATACAAGAAGAAGTATAGCAGAATTATACTTACAATGAACGGATATAGGATGCGTTGATAATAAAAACTTTACTCCTTGAGTGATAGCTCCAAGCTCACTTTGAATGTTGTATCAATGCTCCAAGCTTTGATCTTGATTCCAAGCTCTTGGGAATGGTTTCCCTATCACCTTAAATGATCCTTTGATGTGCTAGCAATGGAGAAAATTGCAACAAAAATCCCCCAGTCCCTCCTTGTAACTCTCGGCATTAGGGGCTTTAGAGAGAGAGAGAGGCGTTTTTGGAGAGAGAAAGTGAGAGATGAATTTGTGTGTTGTATTTTGATTTTCCAAAAAACAAAATGGATATACCAAATGTTTGGTAAATCTCTACACCAAATCAAGCTTGAGTGTAGTAGAAGTCATCACCAAAAATCTTCACTAACTTCCATCACCAAAAAGTGAACAAAGTGACAAGTGATGTGACTTATGGGCCCCACTTGATTCAAAATCCGAGTGAGCCCCCGCAAATACTCCCGGGCTCGGGTTCGTTAATTCCGAATTAATGAATTTCCGTTGTGATGTAATTAAATCAAATTTAATTTAATGATTATATCTAGCAAAATTACTATTCACGTCGCTCATGAATTAATTCTAAATTAATTCGTTCGCCTGAATTAAAATCAAATTTTAATTCCATTATGAAATCTAATTTCATTTAATATATCGGATATATTATTTTATCGATTAAATCCAAATTAATCATTTTCTCTCTTCAAATAGTATTTTATCCCAGATAAAATCTCTCCGTAATTAATCCTAAATTAATTATGTTCGAATCATATGTCATCGGTGAATCTTCGGGAAGCAACCCATGAGACCCATGGATATGTTGGCAGTAAATCTGGTCGTCGGACTATCCGAACATGTGCGTACCTCATACCATATTTTACCGATTTACGAGACATGGTTGGCTTCTAGCAAAGCACCGTGCCTACCTAATTCTCTAGAAATATTCTTAATGTAATATGTAATCTATGTTAGGCGTAGTATACGTAGTATTGAGTATTGCGATCTAGTATCTGATGTCACATGCTAGGCCTGGGGTTGGAAAAGTGTCTGCCCCGTACGAAGCATATATAAGATCACAAGCAACTAGTCTCTTTAATTGGATAATCATGACCTTGTCATATTATCCCGATGGTTGCAACATATTAGAGTACCAGTTCTGTATCCCTGTGTGATCATCATCTTCATATGACTGAAGTGATACTTCCGTCTTAACATCACACTCAATACATTACGATTCTCAATAAACTCAGAAGAGGCGTACGCAGAACCTGTTAAAGTCCTGGATGACCAAAACCAAAGCTATTGATTGTCGCAAGTGGCTGGTGCAAACACATGTGTATAACGCAAGCGCACGTATCGTTCAAGTAGTATAAAAATATCGATCCCACGATGACTTAATTCCTACTGTTGTTATTAATTATTGAATCTATTTATTTACAGGTATCTAATTATAGGGAGAAGAGAATGATTGTTTGATTGGTTGGTTAAATGTGGTTTTCCTTATTTAAAATAAATAAAATAAACAAAAGAAAATACTAAGGAAAATAACAAAAGACTCAAAGATCTAGGATTGTGACTCCACACAATATTATTAAAAAGATGAATTGACTCTCTTATTTATGTGTAATAAATTAATTTGCTAACCTGGAATACGATGATATGCAAAAGCCTCTTCCGATGGTCAGACGCAAATACCCAGTATAACCCAATTGAACCATATTCCTATGTCAACCAAATTACCTGGATTCATTAAGACCAAGTTCCAATTATGACTACCCACGCCCGACAGGTATATTCCTATCCTGTAAGGAAATCTATTAAAGGGTTATCTATCCTCAGGGAAGATCGTGAGCTATTGAATCTAAGGCTGAAATCAAAAATCCCTATGTCTAGTTCATTTTAAGTTTACCACATCAATCTTATTGGTGATCAGACAACAAGAAGCATTAAGCTTAAGAATCAATAAACAAACTAATTATATTAAGCCATATAGGTGGTAATAAAGTCTGCCATTAATTAATCCGGTTAAATTATAATTAAGTGAGATTAACCTAGATAATTATATTAAATGTTTCACCTTTTACCCCAGCGGTAAAATTAACTACAAAACATAAAAGTAAGTAAATAAAATGCTGTAATAAAAACTAAAAATGAAAATACATAATTTTATTATTACAAATAATTTACAAAATAGATGCTTCCTATAAAATCAGGGAAAAGCTCCCAAGAAAAGCACACCAAATGAAGTGAAGAGGAGCTCAATTTATAGGCACATTCGGCCTATGGCGTCGCGATGCCCGAACGCGTCCACGCGGGTTGACTACGCGTACGATGTCGGCACAACCAGGAAATGACATATGTCACGCGGCAGAGCGGCGCAATTAGAAGACGAAACGCGGCACACGGTGAATGGCTGGATTTGTGGTCAAATGAGAAGTTGACACGTGGCACGCGCATATGAATGGTCTAATGAGAAGGTGACACGTGGCAGAATGTGATTCGCTGGTGATTCAGTCCAATGATAGATTGACACGTGGCATGTGGCTCGGTTTGGACCAATGACAATGCGACATGTGGCAGCCGACGTATTTTAGCAGATGACACGTGGCACATGGCGCACGTTAGCATGGACGACGCACGTTAGCAAGACCAATTTCTCAAATTCTGGCACGTGTCCTTCGGCGCACGTTAGTAGGCGTGGTTCACTTTAGGCGTCGCGACGCTGAGTGTATTGGCATCGCGACGCTGAAAATTACAAAACTGTCCTTTTTGTCTATTTTGGCCCCAAATTGCTTCCAATGTTTTTCCAACTTTATTTATCTGTAAAATAACACAAAATATATCAAAATATTCACAAAACTCGAGAAATTATACAAAATATTAGGTAAAATAAGTGAGAAATAGTGATAAAAATACCACCCACCACACCCCCAAACCTAACATTTTGCTAGTCCTCGAGTAAAACATAAAATAAAACAAAAAAAATAAAATTAACTAAGCCGTTTTCGTAGGGATCACGGTTCCATTTAGCGTATGCAACAAGCCTTTAAACCTGTAGGTGTCCCTAGTGGACGAGTTGTAGTCTCGTGAGGGTTTACAGCAATGATACCCACAAACATTTTACAAAAATAAAAATGAAGTAAAACTAATACACACAAAAGCAAAAAGAAAAGATAAAAGAAATATAAATATCGTCCTCAGAGAGTGTTCAGCATCAAAGTTAGAGGAACCTTCAAAATGCATATTCCAACTAAAATCCTTTCTTTTGAACAACACATCTAAATCAGACTTAAAGTGTGTGTGTGAATAGTTTAGCAAACAGCTTCAATTCTAAGTTGTCAACTTGGTGATTTCGTCTCAATTCTCAGTAGTTAATGGGTCAAACCAATCTGAGAATCTAAAATTGTTCTATCTACCATAATCAGCACAAGTGAGGTATGCGATTTTTCTGATTTTTTTGATTTTTTTTTTTGATTTTTCTCTATTTTTTATTTATATACAATATCTTTCATCTATGTAGCGAGCTTTGGGCCGGTGGCTCCCAAACTAGTTGGCTTTAGGGCACCAGGTGTTAAGACACCCCTACGGACTTAATTACTCAGACTTCATATATATATATTTATTTGGCAACATCTTTGATCCATGTAGCGAGCTTTGGGCCAGTGACTCCCAAACCAGTTGGTTTTAGGGCACTAGGTGTTAAAACACCCCTACGGACTTAATGACTCGGATCTTATACATTTTTTTACACTTTTTTTTATCGTACCTCACATCACAAATAATTGTAGACAGAAATAGAAACTCAGTTAAACGGTCATTCATCAACCACTGATTATTTTAACTAGTCACTTTGTTAATTCCTTATTATCTAACTGTTTACAAAACTATTTTCTTAAGTGCTCACGAGTCTGACTTAGATATGAAATTCAAATTAGGGATAAAAGTGTAATTAGCATTTATCTTTTCCTAAAACTTTTTAGCTAAACAAATAATCAAATCATCGGACATAAATTTTTTTTATTTTTTTTTTTTTTTTTGTTTTTTCGATTTTAAAAACACACCATCACACAAAATACGAAAAATAAAAATACTGAAATAAAACATACGCCATGCAAAAAAGAAAAATTTTAACGAAATTTTTGAAAAAAATTTTAAGAACAGACCCACACCCCCAAACCTAAATCTAGCATTGTCCCCAATGCATTATAAAATATAAATAGAAAGGAACAATAGCGCCTGAGTTTAATCATCGGCCTTCTCGTCATCGCTATCCTCTGGAAGTGGATCTGGAAACTGTGGAACAGTAATGTGTAAATCGCGTGCCATTTGTTGAAACACATGACCAATTACGATGTTATACTCAGTAAGATAGTCCACACGAGCTTCCAATCGACTCATTCGTTCAGATAAAGTGCGAGACCTCGATGATCTTTGTGGCAGTTGAGGAGGTTGCTGTTGTTGCTGTGTAGGTGCAGAAGAGGATGATCCATCTTGCACTTGTCTCTATGTTCGGAGTTGCTGGATTATACGGGTTGTCAATGCTGTCATGGGCTGCTTCATTTCTTCTCTTGGGTCAACAGGAACCATGGCTTGTGTGCAGAGTGATGAAATCAAATAACAATAGAACAAGCCAGCCTGTGTCGATCTTGCAGCCCACGCGATGTTGGTCAAAATCAGCTGACCAACATTAATCGTATGACCCTCCAGAATGTAGTATAATAATATCATACGATCCTTTGTGACACATGTGATGTGAAATCCTGGTAGCGAAGTTCTAGTCACGAAGTGGAACCACACTTTTGTCTCAGGCTTTAGCAAATTCGAACTCATCTTCATGTATTCTCCACTGCTACTCATGACCCAAGCAGCATTTGGAACACACAAAGTCTCCGTGAGATGAGTGATATCAATACTCTCCATCACCGCAGAATACTCATCTTCCTCCAAATCAGGTATGTTATAAAATCTGTTAATAGTTGAGGAATCAAATGATACCTGCTGATCTCTCACCATTGCCACATATGCACGATGCTCATAAGCATTTGCGTAAAACTCCCGCACAATAGCTGCATAGGCGGGGTGAGGCTGCTGACAAAGCTTTCGCCAGTGCCATTCTGCGATAATCCTGTCAATATCAGGAAATAACCCTGGGTTGATATCAAATCCCCTCTCCATTATATGGTGTTTCCAGATTATTTCGTCCTCATATCTCTTCTCTGCAGCAGCAGATACGAATTTAAAATCATCAAAAGTGGGAGTGGCAGAAGTCGATGCCCTGGATCTTTTCGGCGGCATTTTCACAGAAATTCCGGTAGAGTTTCCGTTAAAAATCTCAAATTTCCCACAAAACAAACCCTAAATCTATCACCAAATCACCACAATCCAACTCCGCCAAACTTCGCCCCCAAAACTACGATTAAATCAATCTCAACACTTCCCCAGTTCAATCAATCACAATCAATACTACCAAACTTCCATAATTTTAAATCTGAATCAAACACAGATTGTAATTAATTTTTCAGATTTTACCGTTCAAGTGGTTCGGTGGCTGTCGATTATGACTCGGTGAAGACTGCTCTCGGTTCGACTGTGCAAGGCTCAGTAGTGGCTCGGTCATAGCAAAGGTTCGGTGAAGGCGACTCACGGTGGTGGGAGTTTCGGTGATGGGTCTAGGCTGTGGGTGATTCACGGTGAGGGTTAACTTGCGGCAAAGGGTGGAGATGGTTTTGGTGATGGGTCTCAGCTGTGGGTGATTCACGGTGATTTAATGTGGTTTCACTGGTGGGTCTCTCGGTGATGGTTGAATCGGCTGTGGGTTCTCTGTAAATGTGGCTTACGGTAGTTCCGGCGAGACAGTGGCAGTCTTGGTGGGTCTCGGCTTGGTGGCTCACAGCAATGGTTCGTTGGTGGCTCAGTGGTGCTGGTTCTGAGTTGAGAAATAGACTGGTGAGATCTGTGAAGGAAATGGTTTCTGTTCTCAACAGTGCAGGGTTTATTGTTCTGAAATCGATATAGCGTCGCGACGTTAAAATTTGCTGGTGTCGCGACTCTATATCATTTAGGGATAGGGTTTTGTGATTCAGGCTCTGGGTCGCGACGCGTGATGTCCGGCGTCGCGACGCAGGTTTTTTTTATTGGAAAAACCAAGTCTTATGACAGATAAATCCTCTGGGATGCGTCTCAAGAGTTGCCTCCTTACTCGGCCGTCTCTTCATGATTGACTTTATATCTTCGTGATTTTGTCAAATTTTTATTTTGAAATAATCCCGCTTGTACTAGCTTACTTTGGCCTGAAAATTTCCGTTTTTATTTTTCCTGCAAAAATAACACAAAAAAATTAAAAAATCTACAACATGTATACACAAAATATGAAAACAGAAATTACAAAAAATTGCATGGGTTGCCTCCCTGTTAGCGCTAGATGTGACTGAAATCTATCTGTCAAAGAGGTTTCATCGTCGTTTTGGATGTCCGATTAAAGACAATCCCATGTGCGTTTCTTTTAAAGGGTCTCTTCCAACAGTAAAGTGGCAGAAAGAGTTTTGTCTCATTCAGTACTTGTGCCATCTTTTTTATCTTTGTCGCTCCACTAGTTCCTGCAAAGAAAGAAAGAAAATCAGGAGGTCTCGTATAGTGCTTGACTTGGAATGGGATTTCCATTCTGTCAAGCTTTTGGGTGATGTCTCTAAATTATACTCCCCAAAACAGTGATGTTTCACCTGAATTCTCTGGATCTTCATTAAGGTCAGACATTTGCTCCTTCATGTGCTCTTCTTCTTGCTCCACCTGAGGATGAAAAGATGTGTCTGACATTAGGTCTTCATCCTCTGATCTGGATGAAATGATTGGCTCAGATAGATCTTCTTCAAACATTTGTGTAATGGAATCTCCAAGATCTTCATTTTGAGGATACAGAACTTCATCATCATTTGTTGATGCAGTTGATACAAACATCCCAGCTTCATCTTCCTTGTCAGAATCTGAATCATATCGAGACTTTACTGGTTCGGGCTCTTGAACTGATACCTCTAATTCTTGATTCTGCTCAACCTCATCTTCTATTGAAGTGTCATCGTGAAATGTTTGGTAATCTGAAAATGCTTCTTGAGGTATAAAGTTCTAGTTTTCTGTTAATTGTCTGATCTGATCTGTCATTCTCTGTATGGATTATGTTTGACTCTGAACTTGTGCATCAATTTGAGCTGCTTGTTCTTTGAACCAATCTTTGAACATGTGAAGTATCTGATTTTCCTCGGATGGTTCTGATTCTTGATGAAAATCACAGGTAGATGGTGGATAAGATGGAAGATATGATTCTGTGAAATATATTGGTTCTTTGTACCATGAATGATTCTGATAGCTCTGCCACCCTGGATTGTAGTTGTACTTACAATGATCTCTCGAATGGTTACCATTACATATGTCACATCTCCCCATTGTGTTCTGATGAGCAAATATAGTATTGCTTGGTTCTGGCATACAGTGATAGTCATTGGGCTGGACAACAGGCCTCAGAAAATCGTACTGTTACTCCCAGCTGTGGGGTGTAACTTCTTGTAAAGCACGTAATCTCTCAATCTCCCAGTAGTGTTCCATTGTTCAACCACCTGAAAATAGAAGAAAGAAATAAAAATTACAGATAAAAATTAAGAAAATTAGATACAAGTAAATTAGATAGCTTCAAAATTAATAACTCAAGAAATATAAGTCCCCGGCACGGCGCCGAAAACTTGGCCGGTGCAAACACACGGGTATAACGCAAGCGCACGTATCGTTCAAGTAGTATAAAAGTATCGATCCCACGAGGACTTAATTCCTACTGTTTTTATTAATTATTGAATCTATTTATTTACAGGTATTTAATTATAGGGAGAAGAGAATGAATGTTTGATTAGTTGGTTGAATGTGGTTTTCCTTAATTAAAATAAATAAAATAAACAAAAGAAAATACTAAGGAAAATAACAAAAGACTCAAAGATCTAGGATTGTGACTCCACACAATATTATTGAAAAGATGAATTGACTCTCTTATTTATGTGTAATAAATTAATTTGCTAACCTGGAATACGATGATATGCAAAAGCCTTTTCCGATGGTCAGACGTAAATACCCAGTATAACCCAATTGAACCATATTCCTATGTCAACCAAATTACCTGGATTCATTAAGACCAAGTTCCAATTATGGCTACCCACGCCCGACAGGTATATTCCTATCCTGTAAGGAAATCTATTAAAGGGTTATCTATCCTCAAGGAAGATCGTGAGCTATTGAATCTAAGGCTGAAACCTAAAATCCCTATGTCTAGTTCATTGTAAGTTTACCACATCAATATTATTGGTGATCAGACAACAAGAAGCATTAAGCTTAAGAATCAATAAACGAACTAAAGAATTACCCATAAAAAGAAAATCAATTATTAAGTGTGGATATTGTGTTTCATCATTTCCCTAGGATAAAATTAAAATGCTGGGTTTAGAAGATCTACATTTAATATTTTTTATCTAGGAATCTCACTTACTATAATATATAAATTATTTTCTGTTTTGCTTTCTCATGAATTAATAATATTAAACATTTAAAACCAGCCATATAGGCGGTAATCCAATCAGTCCAACTACACCAGTCATATAGGCGGTAATTATCTGTCACATAAAGACCAGCCATATAGGCGGTAAGGTAATTTATATTTAAACCAGCCATATAGGTGGTAATAAAGTCTGTCATTAATTAATCCGGTTAAATGATAATTAAGTGAGATTAACCTAGATAATTATATTAAATGTTTCACCTTTTACCCCAGCGGTAAAATTAACTACAAAACATAAAAGTAAGTAAATAAAATGCTGTAATAAAAACTAAAAATGAAAATACATAATTTTATTATTACAAATAATTTACAAAAATAGATGCTTCCTATAAAATCAGAGAAAAGCTCCCACGAAAAGCACACCAAATAAAGTGAAGATGAGCTCAATTTATAGGCACATTCGACGCCCGAATGCATCCACGCGGGTTGACTACGCGTACGATGTCGGCACAACCAGGAAATGACACGTGTCACGTGGCAGAGAGGCGCAATTAGAAGACGACACGCGGCGCACAGTGAATGGCTGGATTTGGGGTCAAATGAGAAGTTGACACGTGGCACGAGTATATGAATGGTCTAATGAGAAGGTGACATGTGGCAGAATGTGATTCGTTGATGATTCGGTCCAATGATAGATTGACACATGGCACGCGGCTCGGTTTGGACCAATGAAAATGCAACATGTGGCAGCCAGTGCATTTTAGCAGATGACACGTGGCACATGGCTCACGTTAGCATGGACGGCGCACGTTAGCAGGACCAATTTCTCAGATTCTGGCACATGTCCTTCGGCGCACGTTAGTAGGCGCAGTTCACATTAGGCGTCGCGACGCTGAGTGTATTGGCATCGCGACGCTGAAAATTACAAAACTGCCATTTTTGTCCCTTTTTGTCTATTTTGGCCCCAAATTACTTCCAATGCTTTCCCAACTTTATTTATCTGCAAAATAACACAAAATATATCAAAACGTTCACAAAACTCGAGAAACTATACAAAATATTAGGTAAAATGAGTGAGAAATGGTGATATAAATACCACTCATCAGCAAGTACTAGAGATGTAAGTTTCAGTTTAAGACCAAATACACCTACCCTGAATCGGATTCCTATAGACACATAGTCATACTACCAATGGGATTCCGAGGGGTCTATTCAGAGCGAAGCTGTTTCCGTACTATCGGTAAACACAACCTCCTCTCACACTTGCATAAGTATCCAATACTTAAATATATGAGAACTATGATGTTACGCTTCCATAACACGCACAAGTGTAATACTAGTCTATTCTGCATTATCAATGTCTAGTCTCGATAATACTACGACTAGGGATATTTAATGATTAAACCTTTGTGGATTGATATCGTCTCATACCTTATAATCCAAAACTAATCATAAGTACTTTTATCATTCATATATATCCAAGTGATCAAATTACAAAATGATAAAATACAATTTCCATTGTCACATAATTAATTTGTATAAAAACCGCAATGTCTTTTATAAATAGTGACGGTATGGGTCATAATTGTCCAACAACTTCTCGTCGTCCCCCCATACATGTAAACCACCAGTCTTGGGGCGTTATGTCTCATCTTCCCCCAAGCCACTAAATGTTTTCATCTCGAATCTGAATCTATGGTCTATGGGTGTTACGTCTCCCCGTCCCCATAGACCTGAAATCTAGGATCTAGGGGCGTTATGTATCGTTAAGGGTGGCAATGGGCCGGGCCGGGCCGGGCTTTTACAAGCCCGGCCCTAGCCCGGCCAATCAAAAAAAAGCCCGGGCCCGTGAAAAGCCCGGCCCGGGTGTCTTACGGGGCGGGCCGGCCCGGCCCGAGTCGGGCCGGGCTTGGGCCCGGAATTTTTTGGGCCCGATTTTTTTTTAAAAAAATTAATATAAATACAAATATAAAATATATTTACACTATATATAAAGACAATTTATAAATAAATCACAAGTTTCATTGATAAATTAACAATTGAAATGTTAAAAATAAATAAAAATGATACAAACATATTAAAATA
The DNA here is from genome assembly GCA_019454045.1 of Zanthoxylum bungeanum. Classification (NCBI taxonomy): domain Eukaryota; kingdom Viridiplantae; phylum Streptophyta; class Magnoliopsida; order Sapindales; family Rutaceae; genus Zanthoxylum; species Zanthoxylum bungeanum. The sequence goes on along the minus strand of SKCR01026027.1, from coordinate 359,380 downwards.
TATATATATTTATGTTTTTTATTTTTATTTTTAATTTTGGCCCGGGCCGGGCCGGGCCCGGGCCAAAATAGGAAAGCCCGGCCCGGGCCCGGGCCCGAGTCGGCCTTTCATTTTAAGGCCCAGCCCTGACCTTCTGACGGGCCGGGCCGGGCCGTGGGCTTTTTTGCCACCCTTATGTATCGTCGTCCCCCTAGTTCTTCTCTATATATCATAAGTTCTGAATCCGTCAATTCCAATAACTGTTAATTCCAATATTTGTACCAAGTTACATCTAAGGTAGATTCTTCCCCCAAGCCTCCAAAAATTATTAAAATCATGCTTTGAAACTTATCACTTTCTAAAACATTTCTCAAAATATTCTCATTCAAAAACATAATTGAAAGTTAACTTGGCTAACACCCTAAGTGCTAAAAAATAAGTCTTAATTTAAAACAAATCAGTAAATATTAATTTGAGAAAATGGTCAAATCACTGGTTTAGAATCTGGCTGGCACTTCTTTCCTTCGTCGAAGAAAATTATACTTATTACGGAAAAGTCATATCCCTATATCCGAGTACGGTTAGCATGAGATGTGCTTGAAATCACCGCTTGCTACTTCAAAGTGGCATGAGAATGAGAGAAAAATGAGAGAGCCATTTGGATGTTTAATCTCATTTTTTGGATTTTAAGAGAGATGAATAAATATGTCATATTTATAGGAAAAGATGGCTGATTTTTTTTAGCATGAATAGCTGGATTTGTGCCACATCACCCATATCTAGTCCATTCTCGAAATTTACTATAGTAGTTATGGAAATCACGATGTTTGACCTGCGTATGATTCAAAATTTGAAAAATGTTCAACGCAGGAGTTGTAGGTCCTAGTCTTACCTTTCCGATGATATAAAATTCATAAAAATAAGAGATCGTATAAAAAGGTTATACCCCAAATACTACGAGTTATTCGGAGTGGTATAGAATTTAATTATGTATTGGAACTGCAAAGGACTTGTCAAATGTCCGTCAAGTAATTTCACAAGAACATATGCGGTTGAACATGATTTATATCATGTATTATGCCAAATATAATATAGTAGTCATCATAGTAGTCGTCAGAATTATCGGGGTGTTATATTCCCCCATTTTAATATTATTCGTCCTTGAATCCCTTATGAGGTTGAACTTTTAGGTCTTCCTTAACTTTTTTATGCTATCTTGCTCAAGAACTTAGTATTATGACTTCTGGGAACCTCTTATTTTAGTACATTCTATTCGACCCTTATAGCTTGATATTAATCCTTAGAAGTCCCTTCAGCAACCCTTTTTCTCGTGTGGAAATTAAGTCCATATAATATGTATTGTTTACACATAGGTTTAATATTTCATGGAACTTATCATCCATAAAATTCATCTACCTTTTATTCTATAATTCACAACATCCTGAAAATGTGTTAGAAGTATTCAGATTCTAAAATTTGAACTTAGTTTTTCTTCGAACTGGTGCCTTAAGTGACTTATATTCTGTCTAATACCCTGTGAATTCATTTCACTTTATCTTGTTCTATTATTTAAGGATTTAATACTTTTAAGGCTCCCCAGACGGCTACTTATTTCATTATTGCTCTTACTCAAACATGCTTAGTTATGTAAGGTTTTAACTAAATTTGGTATACAAGTGCTAATATGATCGTACCCACATTACCCAAGTTGAATCATTAATCTTCAATAACGGTATTTAGACTTCGCGTTCTCCTTACTAGGTATTTCCTTAATGCCACATATTCGATCTTATTTACTCTATGTTTCCTCCTCATAAGCTTCAACTACCTATGGGCTTTATCCTTCAAGTTCTCATATCTCTGCTTATCTGTGGGGCTTAAGACCTCATAGTTCTAGCTTACTATTGTAGTTTACTGACACCTCTTATTTTCAGTGACGCTAGTGATTCAATTCTGGTTAATGCCTATATTTCTTTCGGACCTTTAAATTTATTGATAGTATAATCTAGTTCATCATCTTTTATGCTGACTTGTTCTCTTTACTTGGTTGTACTCTAGGATATCCCATTTTCACTCATCCTCATAGTCTTTTTCTGTCAGATGTTGTCCTTATCTCAACAATATCCTTATACTTAGTTTTCTAGGTTTTTTACGTTGAACTTTAATATTTGTTTCACATGATCTTAAGCCTTATTTATAACGACGAGCTACGAAGGGGAACATACGAGCTTTACTTGTTATTTGTTTTTCCACCTATATCTAATAGGACTTCGGTCTCATGTTAGCGCCTAAGGCTTGCTGCTATGCATTCCATAATATATCTTGTTGATGCTATTCTTCTATAATTTCTAGTTAATGTTGTTACTTATGAATTCCTATTCTTACTTACTAATGCTCATTCTTTTCATTGTTTTATATATACATCTCCACCTTTAACTCTTTTACTTAGAGTTCTTTTCCTTTTAACTGGTGGAAATAACCTCGCAAGAAATATTATAGCCATATCCTGCCATGTCTTGATGCTCCCCATCGGTATTGATTGCAACCAACTCATCGCTTTGTCCCTTAAAGAGAATGAGAACAAGTGTAGTCTGATGGTCTCTTTGGTCACACCATTCATCTTCATCATATCTGTCATCTCCAAGAACATCCTTAAGTGAACATTGGAATCCTCTACAACTGAACCCCCAAACTGGTTCTTTTACACTATGTTGATCAATGCAAGCTTCAGCTCAAAGTTATTGGCACTAATTGGTGGGTGCACAATCCCAGAATAATTATCGTCCATGACCAGCTTGAAGTGATATCGAATTGCCACCTAGAGTGGGTTGTTCTCTATATTTTCATTTTTCATTGCTTCTTTTTCAATTTTCCTTTATTTCCTTAGTCTTCATGTTGTCCTTTCTATTTCCGGAACAAACATAAGCGAGTGAAGACTTATGGATCTTCGCATTCACTAAAGCACAGAAAGACAAGAAAAAGTACTAAAATAAAAATCTAAATTAAAGTTAAGGTTATTTGATAATAGTATTAATGTGAATTAGATTAACAATCCCCGACAACAGTATCAAAACTTGTTGCGAGATTATCGTACCGCAAGTATATGATATCAAGTTTTAGTAAAAGATAAGTAAAGAGTTTTGAACCCACATGGATTGTAATCGAATTCTCACTAAGTATTATTATTGATAAACATAACTTTATTTAGAAAGCAATTTAAATTAAACTAAACTTAAAAACTAAAAATTGAGAAGTCAAAACGTTAAATTAAGATAAACCAAGATAAGAGAGATTCTAGAATCTAATTTCACCTAACTATCTCATATGTATTTGTTATGCCAATCAATTATTACTCAATTGCGTTATTTATAAGTCAATAATCCTAAATTATTCTACTCCCTCTCCCCGAGTGCCGAGTGAATATATTATCAATTATAGACTTCGATATCCCTATAGAAATCTAGTAATTTCACTACGCCATGTGATTATTTATTAACGACTTCAAAGGGATTATAGATTCTCCCGAACTCTACAAATCTCCTAGATTATATTATCTAGATCCTAATCAAAATCCTCTCTCAAGTGATAGTTTTTAAACATGCATGATCTTATTTTGTGGCAACAAACTAGAAGCATTAAACATGCATGATCTTATTTTGTGGCAACAAACTATAAGCATTAAACACAAGAGAATATAAATAAACTGAATCAAAATTTTATAACAATCAAATTGACAAACAACACATAGGTTCAAGCATAGGCTACATCATCCTCTAGAATAATAGAGTTAGTTCATGACTAAAGATAAAATAATGAAAGCATGGTCAAGAACATAATGGAAATTATTAGAGTTTAAAGCTGGAAACTATAAGTTAAACCCGAATCAAATCCCTTTCGTCTAGGAACGTCACCGCTTTCGTCTCCTTTTGTCGCTCTCCAATCTTTCTCTTTAGATCTCTCTAAAATATGTGTTTAGAACTCTTTAGTTGTGTATTTTTCTCATCTATATGGTTTTGGACGAGCTTCCATATTATAGAGAAGTCTTGGAGTCGTGATGATTTCTGAAGATTCTGGGCTTTTGTCACAATGCCGGAATTGGCATCGCAACGCCTGATTCTTATGAAATTTTGTGTCTTGCATCCTGTCTGGGAGTCGCGACGCCATGCCAAATTTCCAAGATAGGTTTTTTTGCGTTTTTAGTCTTCCTGCATGCTTCCGATGCGTCCTTAAGCTGCAAAAACAAGTTCATTTTCCCCAAGATTCATGTTCCAATGATTCCTATCAATAAAACATAAAAGAAACTATAAAATACATTAAATGACACATAATCTAACAAAATAGTAAACTAAGAATGTAAGAATAAATATGGTATAAACCACCGTTATCACGGTTCCTAACTAGTTAATATAAATATTAGATAAAATAAGAAAAATGTGCTTTAGGTCTCTAATTTTTTTATAATTACCCATTAAATTTGTATTTTTTGTTCATATTTATCTAGTAAGTCCATGCTATTTATGTTTAGTAAAAAAAAAAACCTTAAAACTCAACAAGATTTAGGAATTTTTTAATTAAAAACAAATTAAGGACGTTTTCCCAAAAAAAATAAAACCAAAAAAGGCTGAAGTGTAAATCCCTCCTTTCTCGGGTGTGTGTATATATAACCCCCTTTCATTTGACAAATAATTCAAAAAAAAAAAGTTTTTAATATTTTTTTTCAAAATCACAAAAGAAACAAAAAACGATATTTTAATTTCCCACTACAATTCGTTAAATCTCTGGCATACTCTTCTTATTTACCGCTTTTCAGCTCCAGCTCTTGTGAATTTTGGGCAAAAGTTCATCTTTTGATTTCGTGGGAGATTTTGTGTGTGACCCTTCTTATGGAATATGAAGTTGGCTATAGTAGTGGTGAGTTTTATGATGAATTGGAGTTCTTCTGTTCAATTTTTGGTGATTTTTTTTGTGTGGGTTAGGGTTTTAGTTTTGAACAATTGTGTGCATTGTTGTGTTTATGAGGTTGGTTTGTGAATTTAGGGTTGATTGATTATTTGTTGAAAATAAATCCTTTTTGGGTAAATTTTAGGGTTAGAGTTTGATTCCTTTGGCTTGCCTTTGCTTCGCCTTATTTTTTTGGCTATGTTAGCTTCTTTGTAGCTGGTGTGCTGTAATTGCTCAAAAAATACTCAATGCATTTCGGGACTTTAGATTTGTTATTGTGATTCTTTAAACTTTTTATTTAAAAATTATAGATTGTTTGATAACAAAATAATTAAAGTGACAATTTGTGGAGTTCTTTCACACATGTTTGCATTGCTCATTACTCGTTCAATGGGAAAGAAGAGAAAAGGAGAAAATGTTGACTTCTTTTAGACATGTTTGCATTGCTCGTTATTCTGTTAGTGTTAATGGAAGAGAAGAGAAAATAAATCATTTGTATTGCTTGTTATTCTGTTAATGGAAAAGAAGAGAACATTAATATTAACTTCAGTTTTTATGGAACTGTTTTGGAATTAGTGTTATTGTTTTGCTGTTAATTGGATTGTGCCAGTTGGCTATGTTGCCAAGGTGTGTTATGTAATGTGAACAGGTTGAAACTAGTATCATGCTTATCTGAAAAAGGATTTTGTTGGAATGATGAAGAAAATGATGATATCTTGTAGGAGTATTTGGCGCAAGGGACAATGCAAACAAAACAAGACTATTAGTGTGATGGTACGTGGAAACTAATGAATCAGTTACACGAAAATTTATGAAAGCTAAGACTGAGATGAAAAGGAGAGAAGAGATTATTTACAACTAAAGTTGATTATAGAACTCAAAATTCATAATTAGAAACCTGGAGGTGGATTTGAGATATTTCTTTCCCAGTTGCTTTACATTAGGAAGGTGATATTTGGTTTTCATACTTCTGAATTAACTTTTTTTGCCTGAATCCAGACTTTCTTAAATTATCAGTTCTAATCAGGTTTGTTTTTGTATGTATAATTGTATATAACTTTTGGGATATATAATTGTTCTGCTAACTTCCACATTCCTTGTGGAATTTGAGATAATACTTCAAAGATATTGATATCACGGTGTATCTTAAACCCATGAACTAGAGCTTTGGAAGACCACCTACCGCTGTTCTTTAGATGCTTGTGCCATGTCAACATTTAGGCTTATTATCTGATATAATTGCATTGCAGGTACTGATGATGATCCTCCCCCACATCAAAGTAGAGTTCCAAGAAGCAGCCGTTTTGTTTTAAATGGAAGATCTGACATAGGTTCTGTCCCATATTCTAGGATGCATACTGACATGGAGGCCCAAATCCATCAACTTGAGCAAGAAGCGTACTGTGCTGTTCTGCGGGCTTTTAAAGCTCAGGCTGATGCCATTACTTGGGTAATTACTTTTGCATTTTTCAAATGTCTTTTTATACTCCCATTTCTTGTCCTGCCCATCTAGTTTTATTGTTTCATTCTATTCATCTTCTACAGGAAAAGGAAGGTCTAATAACAGAACTTAGGAAGGAGCTCAGAGTGTCAGATGATGAACACAGAGAGCTTCTTACCAAGGTCCATGGTGATGAGCTGATCAAACAGATAAGGTTGGATGCTTCATTAAGAGAGTTTCATAGTCGATCATTTGTGATTACTATGTAAAGAAATCTGTCACTTCTGTCTTTTAATAGGTTATTTTTTGGACATTTTATCAGGGATTGGAGACAGTCAGGTGAACACCAAGCTGCCAGGCTTGCCACATCTCAGCCTGTTCATGATCTTCTGCCCAGCCCTAGTGTTTCAGCATCACGCAAGAGACAGAAGACATCCCAATTGGTATCTTCTTTATCGTTTAATGTGCTACACCTGCTTTTTAACCTCTTTCAGCCGCTCCATCTTTGCCTTCATATTAAGGAGAGCTTCTTTAGGATTTTGAGGAAAAAGGCTTAAATTATTATGTTTATCACTTGCAATGATAGAGAAAATATGGATGCAAATTGACATGTTTTTCTTTTTCTTTTAAGACTGTAACTTGACCTTTTTTTCATTTAATAGGGGTAATTGTTTTGTAATTTACCCTTGATGAACTCTGTGCAGTACCCTCCCACGGGTCCTGCTGCAAATAGGCCATTTATTAATCACAGTTCCTCCGGTACCATTTCCACAAACGAACCTGGTGAAGCAGCAACATTTGTTCCTTTAATTGGAAGGAGAGTATGGACAAGATGGCCTGAAGACAAGAACTTCTATGAGGCTGTCATCACTGATTATAACCCTACCGACGTATGTTCTTTGCACATTTTAATCTACATTTTTTTAATGTTTTATTCTAGAGGGTCAAGCATTTTTTTCTTTAGCTACTAATGTTGTTTGACATGTTTCCTTTGTTTCTGATATATTAAATCGATTTTTTTTCAACCCCCATCCCGATGACCCACCTTCTATCCTTTTGCCCTTTGCTTTGCTGGACTATGTGTGTGTGTCATTTTTCATTTTGATAATACGTAGTGTTCTCTCAAAATAAATAAATAAATAACTAATTAACTATACATGGATAATTCTAAAGGGGTTATGCCCTTTGGTGTGACCCATGTTGCAAAATGGCTGGCCTCATAGAATTATTGATTTATGTTTGACAATTTATTACATTGTAATGAAAATTGTAGCACTGGTGGATTGTTCTATCATGCTCACCCAATTTTGTCTGTTTACAGGGCCGGCATGCTCTAGTTTATGATATGAATACAGCAAATGAGACCTGGGAATGGGTTAATCTCAAAGAGGTAAATGTTCTTGCACATTTCCTAGCCAAATTCCTTGGTGCAGCAGCCATTTCGATGTCTCGTATCTTTCACTCCTGTATAAATTGCTGAATTGTTGTTACCAATTATATGCTTGCACCTTTAACTTAATGTTTTCAAAAACTCCAATCTCCATGCAGGTATAGGCCTATAACCTAAAGAACAAGATGGAAATCAATATTCTTCCCAGATACTAGATACATGTCATTTTCCCTATCCTATAGAGTAGTTGTATCTCAATTACAATTCTTGTTACCCACTGAACTACATTTGTTGTGAGTCAATTCTAGTGCCGCTTTGTACAGTGAGAGAGCAACTTTGGACTGCATTTGGTGCATTTAGCAGGATTGGATTTTCTTTTGGGACTAGATTGGATATGACATGATTAAATTGTATTTCTTTCTTTGGTGAAATGCTAGATTAGTTGGGTGTTGGCAAGATTAGGTTTTCAATGTATTTATTTATTTGGTGAAATGCTAGATTAGTTGGGTGTTATATAGTGAATGAACTAAGTTTCTTTTTATAAGAAAATGTTTGTTTCCTGAATATTAAAATTTCCTTGAGACAGGATAATGTTGATGTCCAGCTGAGTTTGTAATATTGTTATCCTATTGGTTACAGATTTCTCTTGAGGATATCCGGTGGGAAGGTGAGGACCCAGGCTTAACATATCGACGAGGGTTTGGTGGGCAAGGTCGTGGAATTAAGAGACATTTGGGCCACGGTGGTACTATTCCAGGTTCTGGTAAAGGGAGAGGATTCTCGAAGGATCAGAGTCAATTTAGAAAACAATTTACACCGACACAAAATAGGCTAGAAAAAGTTTCAGGTGATATCGAATTACTTAACACAGAGACAATAGTAAAGGAGGTACGCAATGGAGTTGAGCCAATTGATTTATTATTGTGTCAGTTTTTTACGTTTGTCATCCAACATTTTACAGGTAGAGAGACTTTTTGATGTTACTCATCCAGATCCTCTTGAGCTTGCCAAAGCAAAGAAAATGCTAAAAGTAAGATCAGCGTTATATGCCAATCAAAGTTTTGACTATCTATCCTTCTTGGGCATTACAGGTTTGAGCATTGTATCATTTAATGCAGGAGCATGAGCAGGCCCTGATTGATGCCATTTCAAGACTTGCAGATGCACCTGATGGTGAAAGTGGTAATAAATACGTTTATAATAATAATTTTCTGACTTGAAAGTAGCCGAGTGCCATGCATATAAAAAATTATTCTCCAGTTGACTGAAAACAAATATATACATGTGTATTTAATCCCACGTAATTTCAATCATTCACTCTCTTTTTGGCTTAAAATCAGATGGAGAACTGCCAGAACTGCCAGTCTTGCGTGGGCAGCTGCAAATGGATCATGAATGATGGCAAGTCTTGTTTATCTGGTTCAGAAGCCTCAAGACCAGCATCGATTGTTGAAGAGGGCGAACAGTTCTGAAGTTGAAAATTGCATCTGAGTATCAAATTCTAAATTCAACGATACGATAGGTTACGCTTAACTTAGATGCAAACTCCCCCCGGAAATGAGCTCATGGCTCTGGTCTATGTTAGGTGTAGCTTGAGAAATGTAAAAATCATTGAAATCATCTAACAGCGTAAAGAATGTTTTTCCAGTATAATTTCTCCACTCAGATGTTACCTTTCCGCTTTCCGTGCATGCTGCTGCACGTTCCTTCTAGTAGTAACATCTAGCTATTGGTAATTTACTCGCATATCCATCAATCCTGGAAAATCAAAGCACAAAGGAATAAACCCTTAATTAACTGAAGTGGTAAAAGATGAAACTCATAGGACATTACAGTATGTATTTAGATGTATTTAAATTATGAACAGTACCCTACTTCAATATGTTATCAAACTAGGGTTAGTGCCTTGAAAGAAGATAAATAATTAGGTTGAAGAGTGCCTTAAACTTGACAACACAGTCCGCCTGGACCACTCCAGAGCAAGAAATAATAGTTCAAAAATAGAGTTATACAAATTTGTATGACTAGAGATGACTAAATACGATACAAAAGGCTAGGTTAAGAATCAGGTTTTAAATCTTAATAGGTCAAAAATAGGGATATACGATGACAAAGTACAAGTTAAGGAAAGCAACAAGTTTTAACTTTTAATTCCGTCTTTTATTCTTGGCTGATATACTGCCATTTGTTAGATATCAGATATTAGCAAAGTCTACAGGTCATGAGGATGAAACAGTCCATCCCGCAATTCCCCTAGTATTTGCTAAATTAGGAAACTCACTGAATAATAAAAAAATAACATTGAAGTATTTCATACCCAGTTGAATATTTTCATTTGCATGAATACAAACCTTCCGTTATATCCAAACAATGGTAAGAGGTTCAGGAAAGTTTTAATTTGATTGCATGTCCGATAGGCCTGCATTTACAAGCAAATTTAAACAAAAAGCAGACAATTAGAGTCTTAAACAAGTTGTCATAGTTTACAGAGACAGACAATTTTACATACAGTAGTAATATAGAGAAGCGCCGACAAGGTTTTGGCATTTAGCAATTCAATAATGAAAACCAGTGAAAAAGACTTTGGTTCAAATGGCTAAGTAACATCATCAAACAAGTAATTATAAAATCAAAAACAGGACTCTGGGTTCATAATCTTCTATCATTTTTACCAAACATATTTAACCAAACAATTTCAAGAAATCTTCACTATAACAAGGCAAAGAAGTAATACTTTCCTATTGCTAGTGGACACGGCAGTTCTCTAATCAAACCAAAACAGCTCAGTAATTGGTATTCCATGTAAAACCCAGGAACGCCGCAAGTTCAAAGCTAAGAAATGAATCCAAATCTTGGAATAACTCCAAGTAACACCATGGCGATTGTAGACAAAGATATAGTCTGGAGAAATTTTAAGCATTTTGCTCTCCAACCAGTCCTCATGATAAGTTTATGGGTGCAAAAACTTTAAACAGGTTCAACTATTGATAAGGACTTGAAAGATATGTAGAATAAAACACAAATAATCTCCATGGGGAGACAAGGTAATAGCCAATGTTTGTAAACTCCGCTAATAAAATACTAATCCAATTGTCTAGAGTAAAATCAAACTCCTAACACGGTTCTGTATTGATGTCAAAGAGCTCCATTTTTTCTACATCAATCTTCAACTATCGGAATATCAACATAATGCAAAAATTTTCAATGTAACTAATTTAAAATGATCTTGCTAAACTTTTCAGTGCTAAAATTTGCGTACAATTTGTTGGAAAATGCTCTCTAGTAAGCATTTTGAGATACAATTTTAAGCATGGTCCACTTCGTGTTAGTGGTAGTTTTTGAGTAATTCGGATACTCCTCCGTGAGTAGTTCGGAATGGTATATTCATATGCTTAAAATGGTGCTTGGGTGAATGAGAAATTGTTGCTCAAAATTCACCCATCGGTGTTGGAAAATAAAGAGAAATAAGCTTGTCCCACATGGGAAAGCTAATAAAGGAAAATTGTGTTTACATATGATTGCTCATATGTAGATGGGTAAGTGTTATAAGGATAGAGACACTCTCACGTGCGCGCGCAGGAGGGGTGCAAATCAAAATCCGAACAGGCCTGACTTGTGTGCACCCACGCGTCCTGCGTACACGAATGCCGGACCAAATTGTGCGGGCCCGGCCCAGCCACTTTTTGCAAGCATCTTTATTTTTTCCAAGTTCTTTTGAAGTTCCATAACAGTTAAATTAATTCTATTAGTTAACTGGGTGGTTACATTATATGACAAGCCTCCCACTAACTCAATTTAATTGGCATGTTCATTTTCTTTTAAAGGTGACAGTATTTTTCGTTTTGATTAGAGATAAAGAAAAATATACATAACGGTTTTCCCTTAGGTTTCTTTATTGTTTTTTTGAGAGAGTTCGAACACTTCGTGGTTCATTGAAGACGATTTTGGTGGTGCCCATTCTCGTTTATTTCCGTTGCATCATGGGAAACAAACATCTCGCTTTCTACTGCACCATTCGATAGGGGACGAATTTGTTTTAAGGAGATTGTTACCGCGTCAACAAGCCGCGGAATTCTCTCTGTTTGGTGCCGCTGACTATTCTTGTTGCTGGTTCGATACTGCACTGCCTTCGTTAACTGTTCCTGTCGCTGGTTCGTTGCTGCACCGCCGTGACAAGTTACTTTCATTACTCTTGTTGTGTTGTTTCCTCTATTTATTGTAGCAATCGTGTTGTGTTTTACTGTTTGTTCAGAGTCCTTTGTAAGAAAACACTAACCAAATATTTGTAATACAATTTAACCAGATAAAAATTGCAAGAACAAATACTTGTGCATCGACCTAGCCTGCATAAAGGGTTTATTAGGAAAGAAGGGATCTTGTTCTTTGGAACTAAGAGTGTGTTACAGACCCTAAGGGTCTGTTTGGTTCAACAAACACACCCTAAAGGAATATGTTAAAACTTAAAACACGGGTATTTGCATTAATTTGTTTATGAAATCAGATGCATTTAGAAGCATCAATCGAGCAAACAAAATTAAAATTTTAAGTTGATCGATCCATATGAAGCAAGCATAAGAAACCTGTCAATGATTCATAATGAAACATGGTTATTGTGATTCATCACACAAATCCATTATCATCAACCGATGCCAAAACAAAAGAGAACCCACCTAAAAAAAAAACACTAAAACCAATGGAAATAAATGTTTAAACCAATGATCATCGATTAGCAGCACAAAATAAAAATAAATAATAAAATCAAAAGAAAAATAAATAATACAGCAAATAAAATTAAATAAATAAATAACCCAGAAACCATAAAAGTATTTTAAAGAAAAGATCGTTCATAGATACCTGCAATAATACTGTAAATGCCATTCCGGTTTTTGCTTACTCTTTAGAGAGAGAGAGAGGGAGAGGGAGAGGGAGAGAGGGAGAGAGGGGAGGGGGAATTGTATTGGTAGTTGAGGCTGTCATGGTGGAAGAAAAAGGATGAAGAATTAGCTAGACTAAATTTGTTTATTTTCTTCACGCAAAAAATAATAATAATAATAATAATAATAATAATAATAATAATAATAATAATAATAATAATAAATAAATAAATAAATAAAATTGTTTATTTTTCATTAAGGTGTTTTTTTAATTTGAGTGGTTTTGCATATATCTAGTAATTATCTGCATTACTAGAATAGTTGGATTTTCACAATTCCTAATATAGGCATGCATTTTATGTGGGTTAAATATATGTTTAATTATAATTTCATATCATGATAAAAATCTTAAAAAATTTTAGCTATTGATATTGTAAATGATCCAGATCTAGTTGGTTTTACAGTTTAAATGAGAAAATTGGTTTACTTACACTTCATATTTATTTCTCATTTATTTTTCTATCAATTTTCAAACAGTATTTTTAATTCACATGAGAGTTTCCCTCGCCTTACTCTCTTATTTGAAAACATATTCCTAGTTATAAATAACTTTTAAAATATTTAATTTTCTTTCGGATGAATTCCAATTAAAATTAATGATCAGAGCTTGCATCATAAAGTACAACAAATAATAAAAAATTTATGAAAAGAACTTATAGAATTAATTCAAATGAAAATAATAAATAACATTATACCTAAAAAATAAAAAAATCAACTAGTTTTTGTGGACGACTACTATTTATGTCTCTTATTTAGCAGAAGATTATGTTTTAATATTGTAATATATTTTTTATTTTAATTTTATAAGTTACTAATAAAATATTAATTGTAAAGATTAGGTGTCACGTATATTTTTTTTTTATTTTAATAAGAGATTACAATATATATTTTTTGTAATAGTTAATAATAAAATTAATTTTAGAGATTAGGTACCACATATGTTTTTTTTATTTTAATGAGACTTATTTTTATAATTTAATATTAATAAATTACATTATTAATTAATTAATTAATATATTTCTTATTTTAATAAGAAATTATGTTTTTTATATTGTAATAGGTTTCTTATTTTAGCTTTATAATTTAATACTAAAAAATTATAAAGATATTTTAATTTTATAATTTAATAATAAATAGGAGATTTTATTTTTATATCGCAATAAGTTTCATATTTTAATAATTTATTATTTTAATTTTACAATTTAAAAAATTAATTTTAGAGATATTTTAATTTTATAATTCATAATAAAAAGTGTTGTAGAGATTATGTAACACCCGGTAATCCCGATGACTATTACGTCATGGGAGGCATGATACATGATATAAATCATGTTCAAACATATATATGCTCATGAAATGATTTTCTAGACATTCAGCAAATTCCTTGCAGTTTCGATGCGGGATTTGGCTTACGTCTCATTCCGAACAGCCCTTAGTATTTAAGCTATAATATTTTCATACAATCTATAATTTTTATGAATTTATATCGTCGGAAATCTAAGACGGAGACCTACAACTTTTATGTTGGATATTTTTCCAAATTCGGATCAAACGCAGGTCCAAAATCGTGATTTCCATGGCTACTACAATGAAATTCGAGAATGAGCTAAAATATGGTGATGTGGCACAACCTTAGCCACTCAATTCATTTAAAAAACCAGCCATTTGCCTATAAGTAGAACATTATTCGCTCTTTCTCACACCATCTCACACCAAAAGAAACATGAAAAGTAAAGAAGAGAGGAACTTCTCATGCCATTTTCTCATCACTATCTTGTCTTCAATCTGAAGTCATTTTGAACCATTCAAGCACATTTCCAAGCATAGAATCGCAACTTCCTTCGGCGAAAAAAGTAATGTCAGTCAGATTCTAATCAGTGAGTGGACTATTTTCTCAAATTATTTTCTACTTATTTTTTGATTTAAAGACTTACTTTTCAACATATAGAGCGTTAGCCAAGTATATTTTAGTTGTTTTATGAATAAAAATATTTTGAGAAATGTTTTAGAAATATTTTGATTTAAAAAGCATGGTTTTATGATTTGTGGAGGCATGAGGGAAACCTTAGATGTAACTTGACACATATATGGAATTGACGGATACAGATAACATGTGCACACGTAGTTCAGGACTAGAGATGACAAATGTCCCTAGATCGTATATTTCAAGACTAGAGGGACGGCGAGACGTAACGCCCATAGGCCCAAGATTCAGAGTCGAGATGATAGCATTGATCCGTACATTTGACTCTAGATCAGTGGCTTAGGGAAGGAAAGATGTAACGTCCCAAGATCACTAATTTAGGCGTATGATGGGACGGTGAGACTTAATGCCATCATACGTCAGGTTTTTCAGAGACAGATTTTCAAAGATGAGATTTTCAGGGATATGATTTTCAGATAAGACAGTTTTATGAAGAGTTTTCAAGAAAATATGTTTGTGAGAATTCAGAGTTTTATAGATAAAAAGAATTTCTAGAAGAGATTTTCAGAAAAAAAAAAAAAAAAAAAAAAAAAAAAAAAAAAGGAAAGAAAAAGGTGTTTTTAAACAATAAAAGATTTTAAAAGAAGATCGGTTTTCATATAATGGTTTTGATTTCAAAACAAAGATTTGTTTCAGTTTCCGTTTTAAAACTGTCCACTCACTGGATCATTCAAAAAATCTAACTCCCACTCATAACTTTCTATTTGGCAGGTTTACCCGGATAACGAGCTCGGGATGATGGATACTGATGGCAGTCACTAGGGTGTCTGGGTTTTCTAGGTCGAGTATAGAGGTTCAACATAGTCACTGTCAAGTAAAGTTGCATGTCTGTCATTAGTAATGTATAAGTCTTGGTAGTGTATTAAAAGTGTTCATGAACAAAGTTGTAAAAAGAAGTGTATTTGAGTATACCGTTATAAGTATTAAAATGCATATCATATTGTTGATTTAGGCAATGGTCCCATCTATGAGTTTACATTTGAAATAGAGTTGTAATATGGATCACCGTTAGAAAGTCAGAGGCTCATGGGGATAGGGTGGCATATTCTCTTCCGGTAGCATCTCCGAGAAAATGGATGTTACAAAGATGATATTAGAGCATGGTCTAGGGAGTCAGTGACTACAGTGGGTAGAGTGATGGGGTTTCATAGACGTAGTATGCCATAGGTACTAGTATGTAAGGTACTACCTCTCCAGTATCTGATCCTCGAGTACATCCTCAAGTCATATAGAAAGGTTAGTAAGCATTCCTATAGTTATCTGAAATTTTTTTCCTAATAAAGTAACCATAATTCTTGTCCTAGTTGGAAATCCTTCTCTAACCATCCTGATTTATTACTTGAAGTTCAGAACAAGTTATGAAACTAGAAAGTATAATACTAAGAATATTCACTCGAGAGAGTAAAAAGAGAAAGAAAAAGCTATAAGAAAAGTAAGGAATGATGCATAGGTGCTTAAGCAACCAGAAGCAATAAGCGATAGAGATGCAGAATCTGATAGATAAGAAAATGCCAAAACTTATAGTAATAAAGGGAATGTAGTAAACCCGAGCAAGAACTAATGTCCGGTAGACACAAATAAAATTTCTTCCCTCCTTATAAAATTCATTCAAACAGATCTAGTAGCCTTTGAGTACCACATATAGATAGAAGTTTCCCGTATCACGAAGGATAGTCAGAAATATAGGAGAAGCAAGAAATCAGAATTAGTCGGAGGAGTTCCAATAGACATGAGATACCAAAAAGGATGTAGAGACTCTAGAAACCCAAACCCGGATTCCAAATGCTCAGTGATGTCAGTCAAGGAAACTGTCTTGACGGAGTCTATCTCATACTTATCCTACATGAGTAATAGACTCTACCAGGACATAGAATACCAGAACAAGGACGCCGACATCCGTTGAGATGTAGATTATTATTGCATCATTTACCAGTATAGATAGAGGTAACCGTAAGAAGCTCAATACCCATAATGTTATATTCTAAGGCAGAAACAGAGGACACTGAAAGATAAATCACCCTGAAAAGGTCCAAGGAAGTTCCTGAAATTAGAAAGAAAGAACCCGACATAAACCAATATTAGAAAATGGATGCACCAAGTACCCTTAGATCATACAAATGCCAATAAAAATTCGTGTAAGTTCAAAAAGGACATACTCATGAGATTGGAGATACTTGGGAGTTAACAAAAGTACCAGTAAGATTAATATGACGTAGCTATAGCCAATAATAAGAGTAGAAATCAGAGGTCTAGAAAGTAGCCCGTAAGAATGAACCACCACTAACCTCGACATCACGGCTTAGAGCCAAGAGATAGGATATGGAAATAATAGAGAAGAATGTGGAAAGTAACAAGGAAGTATAGTACGTTTAGTAGCATAGATAAAGTAGCTTGAAGATAATAATGTAGACGAGGGAAAAATAGTGATAAAAATTGAGAGACCTTAAGACATGGAGTAGTCAATGTAGATCCCAACAGAACGAGTAGAAATTCTCCCTTCTAGTAGCCCTGACTCTAGTAAATATACCAACATCTGATCAATGGTGGAAATCATGTGTTCACCCCCAACTTAGAGCGCAATAAGGATTTGAATAAGTATGGAAGAACATCTAACGGGACAGACAAATCATGAAACAGCAAGATAGCCGAACCAAGAAGTTCAACAGAACTTAGACAAGAAACATAAGATGATAATATTCTGTATGATGGAGTATTTTAAAGTCACTGTATGTTTAGCCAAATTTAGAATGAACGACCTACCCTATCGTATACTTGGAAGCCTTCAATGAAGTAATGACTTAAGAGGGCTAAGAAACTGAGATAAGGAGAAAATCTAAGTAATAGATAAAAACGTCGTAAAGAGGAACAATAAAGAGAGTATGGTAGGATTTTGAGAGTGCGAACTTTAATGAGATTCTCAGTAAAGGACAATATGACCAATAGTCGGAAACAATCGAGAGTAAAGTTGAAGAAAGGTAACTCAAATAATTCCTAGCAATAGTACCCTTAGTGTGGGAGCCCAATATCAGTTATGTAAATAAGGAAATTCTATGATTATAAAGGTGCAGCATGAGCAACTGTAGAACGCATAGTTAGTGAGACTACCATAACCGGAAAAGACTTCAAAACCAATCCCCACCCTCCCAACCTTTGTTAGACGACGACAATAAAGATAGACCTCGATATTCTTCCGATGATATTCCCAGAAGCAAATGAATCTATGGTGTGGTATAGTAGCTATAAGGTAGGGTAAGATTTAAAAGGTATTAACCCTCAGATAAGAAGACAAAGACCTAGATCACATGCGTTTCAGGTATAGAATAGAGCAGGAAAGAATATGTGAATAACTTTAAGTAAAAGATTTGGAAGTGAAACTGTCAAGGTAAGATGACAATAGGAAAGAATATTAAATGAGAAATGATACAAGTGCATAATAGCAAGCGACACACTCAAAAAGTGTTTCTTTACTCCCAAGTATAAGAGTGTCGAAGTAATAAAATAACCCAGTAAGTCTGGGGTCGATTCACAAGGAATGGATTTAATAGGATAAAATAATAATAATAAAATACTAGGTTTAGGGATACACTCTTGATATTTCAAATATAAAATAATTTTTACTTTTTATAAAATATAAATGATAATTATTTCACAATCAATTTATTTCATAATTATCAAGTATTAATTATACAACACATGTGATTTGTCATATCGATAATTGGTCCTACCAAGGTATTAAATATGCCAAAACATATAAAATCAACCATAAAGGTGGTGATAATATTTTTCTGTAATAAGTCCAGTTAAGTACTCAATTATGCCAAATATATAAAACCAGCCATATCTGCGGTACCATATTGTCTATAATTAATCTAGATTTTTAATAGTTCACTCTCTCTCATTTATGGGATTCTAGTATTATCTGTGTCAATTAGGGACTATCTATAACTAGTCAAAAGTCCTAAATAAACTAGAAAGAGTATGAATTTTATTTGGGAATTTATCACAATTTATAAAATATAATATAAATAAAAAGTACATATATTTTCATACCACTAGCTTTATTCTTTACCTCAACATGATAAAAATTAGCAGAACAATATATAAATAAAAACACTCATAATTTTATTAATAAAAGAAAAATAAATTACAAAATGAAAAAAATATAGATAAAAGCTCATCTCACAAAGTCTCAGAAGAGACTTGTGGTAATTTTGCTAAGTTGCATCTCTCACTTCCAATTTGAGAGAAAACACTCATTTTTCTCTGTTTTTTTTTTTTTTGGGTCTTTATTTATTTGTCAAAGCATGAAACTTTCTTTGCATACTTTTGACAAATCCTCCACCTTTTCAGTGGAAATGTGGAGGAAAATTTTTATTTTTTATATTTCATATTTATTTTTTTATCTTTTCTTGTTTGTTTATTTTTGATATTTCATCCATTTCGGCCTTGAAAACTTCAGAATTAGAAACTCTTGTAAACAATAAAGTTGTAGATATTTGAGTCTTCTTTCAACTGGAAATAAAATTGCCTCAATCCGATATCGAAGTAAAATATCATGGCCAAAATACAAACATTACGCAGAACTAGAATTTTGCGATGTTGTACACAGTTAGAACGCCCTATTAAGTTTCCAGCCTCCAAAATCCAAATATCAAGTCCATTTTTCTAGATATGTATCCAAAGTATTATTTCACCTATATAAAATATAAAAATTACAATAAACATAAACATAATTATTATTTTACAAATGTGTTAAATTAAAGGGATTAATGAAACTATAAGTGTAAAATGATTAATTTTTCTTTTAATAAATGTGTACTTTTTAGTGTTCATCACACCCCCCAACCAGCTTATTAATAGTCCCTAGTAATTTTAAGTGAAAACTTAAAATAACAATTCTTATCTAAGTTAATAATTGTTTTCTTTCTTTCTAAATAATCAAATAAGTAAGTGCTCATGTACTTTTTAACATTCTTTCATACACGCATAAAATAAAGTATCAATCAATTTATTGTACCCACAATATTCACAAGTCTAGTTGAAAAGAGAGTAATATTTTTGTCCAAAAGTTATATCAGAATTTACACTAT
This sequence comes from Zanthoxylum bungeanum, assembly GCA_019454045.1. Classification (NCBI taxonomy): domain Eukaryota; kingdom Viridiplantae; phylum Streptophyta; class Magnoliopsida; order Sapindales; family Rutaceae; genus Zanthoxylum; species Zanthoxylum bungeanum. The sequence goes on along the minus strand of SKCR01026027.1, from coordinate 339,621 downwards.
TTGCAATTGTAATTTATTTATATACAAATTTTTTTTTCAATAATAATATATCTTCAATCCTTATAACGAGCTTTGGGCCAGTGATTCCCAAACCAGTTGGCTTTAGGACATTAGGTGTTAAGATACCCCTACAGACTTAATTGTTCGGATATCAGATATTCAAAAGAAGTGTATGATTTCCTTAAACTTTCTTTTTAACCCATTTAATGAGATTTGGGTTAGTGACTCCAAGACCAGTTGGCCTTAGGGCACTAAGTGTTGAAACATCCATACGGACTTAATTGCTCGAGTTAGATAGGCTACCAACTCAAACTTATTCACTCTTTTTTAACTCAAGCTCTATCATTTTACGAGAACAATCACTGCTTGCTGAGGCAAGATGTCCGGTTACTAAGTACTAACTGTTGGACAATTATGACCCATAGCATCATTATTTGTACAGAACATAGTGTTGTTGTACAAATTAACTATGTGACAAAGGAAATTACACTTTTATCATTTGTAATTGGATTACTTGAATATATAAATGATAAAAGTCCATATGATTAGTTCCAGATTAATAAGATATAAGACAGTATTAATCCACGAAAGGTTTAATCATTAAATATCCATAGTCGTAGTATTATCGAGACTGGACATCGATAATGCGGAATAGGCTAGTATTACACTTGTGCATGTTATGGAAGCGTAACGACATATTTCTCATATATTTGGGTATTGGATACTCATGTAAGTGTAATATAAGGTTCTGTTTACCGATGGCAAGGAAACAACTTCGCTCCCTCGGAATCTCATTGGTAGTATGACTATGTTTCTATGGGAATTCGTATCAAGGTAGGCGTATTTGGTCTTAACCTGAGACTTGCATCGCTAATACTTGCGACAATCAATATACTTTGGTTTTGATCGTCCGAGGCTTTAACAGGTTCTGGGTATACTGAGAATCGTAGTGTATTGGGTGTGATGTCAAGATGGAAGTATCACTTCATTCATATGGAGATGATGATCACGCAAGGATACAGAACTGGTACTCCAAGTGCTATAGCCATCGGGGAAGTATGACTAGGTCATGACTTTCCGATCATAAAGAGAATAGTTGATAGTGATCCGATATATGCTTCGTACGGGGCAGACACAACTCCAGCTCCAAACCTAGCATGTGACATCTGATACTGGATCATAATGCGCAATACTACGTATACTACGCATGACAAAGATCATGTATTCCGTAGAAGAATATTTCTGAAGAATTTGGTAGACGCGGTACTTTGCTAGAAGCCAACCATGTCTTGTAAATCGGTAATTACATGGTACAGGGTATGCACGTATTCAGATAGTCTGATGACTGTATTTACTGCCAACATATCCAGGGATCTCTGGGGTCGCATCCCAAAGATTCACCAATGATATTTGACTCGAACAATATTAATCTGGGATTAATTAATAGAGAATCTAGGATTAATTACGTTAAGAATTAATCTATGATTAATTATCAGAGAAAGAATTAATCTGGGATTAATTACATCGAGAATTTATCTGGGATTAAATTCGCCGAGAGGAGAGAAAGAGATTAATTTGGAATTAATCGATAAAATAAATTTAATAGTTAAATTAGATTTTACTATTTAATTTATTAATTGGGCTAAAATAATATATTAGATATATTAAATGAAATCGGATTTCAACTCGGAATTAAATTGGATTTTAATTCTAGTGAATGAATTAATTTGGAATTAATTCGTAAGCGACTTTAATAATAATTTTGCGAGTCGTAATTATTTAATTAAATTAGATTTAATTACGTTGTGATGGAAAATTCATTTAGTCGGATTAAACAAACAGGGCCCAAAGTGTGTTGTGTAAGCCCATTAGATTTGGAATTAAATGGGTGGGACCCATGACTTACATCAATTGTCAACAATTGATATAAGTGGTTGGTAATAAATTAAATTAGATTTGATAAACATCATACCTACCAAGTTAAAAATCAATTAATAAATTTATTTTTTTTGAAAATTCTTTAATTTCTCTCTCTTCATGGCCGATTGGCTACAGTCTTTCATTTTATTCATTTTTTGGCCGAATGAAAGAAATAGAATTAACGAATTGCTCTCTCTGAATTGATAATATGGCCACTGACTTCTCCAATTCTTGGTCGACAGAAAGCAAATGTTCTTTTTTTTTTCTTTTAGAAAGAGAAGGGTAAATGGCCTCTGAAGCAAAATGAATTGGCTTCTGCTTTCAAAATGAATTGGCCCTCTGTCTTTAGAAGAATAAGGCCGATAAAAAGAAAAGCAAATTGACTACTCTCTTTGAAGATGGCCGATTCATTTCCTCTCTCCAGGCGAATTGTTGCTTCTCTTGGAGGGTAAAATTCGGCCACTTTTATTCTTACTAGCACATATGGGAGTCAAATGAAAGTGATAGGGATAATCACCCATGAGGTTGGAAGCTTCAACATCCATGAAAAGTTTTTAACTCAACTAATCAATGTAAGTCCTCCGTAACTTATTTTTATTTTTATTTACACATGAATCACGCTTAGAGATTCCATGGCATGTCTAGGACACTTACAATGGTATCAGAGCGAGATCTAAGCTTGATTTAATTTATAGGGTTTATGGACTTTAATTTGGGATTTTTGGCTTGGAGCTTGATTTTTCATAAATTGATTGTTGGGATATGTTTATGTGATGTTCAATTGGATTTATGCATTGTTGGAATTTTGTAAAATTGATTAGATTGATTTTCCTTAATTCCTACCCATGGTCGAAAATTTCCCTAGAAAGCTCACGGTTAATTTTTTGAATTAGACAATTAGATATGTTGATTCACATGAAATTGAATGTTAATTGTTGATTTAATTAGATTGAAATCAAAATTGGATGTTAATTTCATGTTTTGACGTGAGTATGAAGCATGTTGGAATGTATTGATTGTGCTTTAATTTGTGTTGGACATAAATTAAAATATTAAGTATAATTGATTAAATTAATTAGTATTTTAGACATATTAGATTAATTGTACTAATTACACTTGAATTGAATTAATATGTAATTTGGAATAATGCATAAATTAAATTTGTTGTATTTGGGCTAATGGGCTTGGCTGAGCCAAATTTTAGTCTTGGATTATATTTGGGCCTAAACCATTTCCATAAAGTCCAAAATATGACAATTGAGCCTAATGGGCCAAAATTGATTCCATGGCATAAGGTGATTCCTAAATGGGCCAAGGCTTTTGGGTTTGATCCATAATGTCCAAAGCCCACGTCTAAAGAATTAATTGAAAGCTCATTGGACATTATTTGAATAGTATTGGATACTAATTGGGTTTTTGAGACCCATCAAGATTGGATATGGAATCCAAGTCTTTAAGGTACATAAATAAGTGTAATTATTTAATTTGGAATTAAATATGAATTAGTATTGGATATAGTTTAAATTGGATTTAAAATAGTAGTTCGATATAATTCAAGAATACGTACTTTGAGTATTTATTCTTAAACTAGTTGGACTCGCGCAAATCAGATCGTTGTATGAACATTGGATGGTCATTAATTCAAAGATTAATTAATGGATTAGATTGACTGATAACATGCTTTGTGTGAATACTTGGATGTATGTATGAATAATGTATATTGGATGGATATTAGAAGGGTGAAATGCAATTTTGGAAATTATTGTAATAAATTTAGAATTTATTAAATTGGACCTGCGTGTCCAGCCTATTATCTCCTTATCTCATTGTATTTCTCTTTTCACCAATTCCCCTCAAGTAAATGAGGTTTCTTTAGAAGTATTATGTAATTGGGTAGAAGTAAGAATAATGCTAGCGTGAGAGAGTAATGAGAGAGATTTGTTCTAGGAATATTTGTTGTATATCCATCCGCATATCATTATTAATTTATTTCGCGCCTTATTATGCTTTTAGAATGCATATTTAATGGTGTATGATGAGACCTAATCAAAGATAATAAATTGGTTGTCAAATCGCGACAAAAACCCTCATTTTATATTAAGCGTTTTTCCTTCCATTAAGTGATTCTCCCCTAAGATTCAAGATTGGCATTGGTTTGTTGGCCAAAGTCAAGACCTTTTTCCATCACAGATGTGTTTGAATCACGAAAGCTTTGTTCTATATCGTACGTCTTGGGCAAGTTGTGATTTGTTGGCCAAAGTCAAGGTCACTTCTTGTTCATCGACCTCGATTACGAAGCTTTCTCACTGTCAATGAGTCACACTAACTGGTTTCATTAAGCTTGTTGAGCCAAAGCCAAGGCTTAGTTGATTCAGAGGAAAAAGGTTAGGAAATATATTGGATATATATTTCAGACTTGGAGGTCTACCTACTGGATCTATGAATTTGATGATATCCAATTAATCTTAGATATCTACCTAGTTAAATTTTATAAAACTTATTGGCCAAAGTCAAGTTGTGTATCTTTTAACGGGATCCTAGCCCACTAGGAAACTAGGTTTCTCAAGTACTCCACAGAGGGTTAGAGGCTCTCCGAAAATTAGTGGGAGACAAGTATTAAATTTGTAATTTTATTTAAATACTTACCAATACGCGCTCATTTCATTTGTCATCATTAATTATTTATAAATATATTAGTTGGACTAATATTCAATTGTTGTTTTAATTTAACAGTTGGACTGTATTCAAACTACTTCATTTGTGGTTGGTTATATAGTTAGATTATAGTAATCAATACATTTGAATGTAACCGATCAATTGTAGTTGATTATATAGTTAGACTATAGTAATCATTACATTTAATTATATCTCAAATCATTGATTGGATAGTTGGACTATTACAATCAAGATGGCTGAAAGATTAGCGTTTAAAATATAATCCTAGGTGAAAATATACTTAAATAACTCTAATTTTCAGATTGGGAATACAACTTCAGGATAGTCCTGGGAGTTGAGAAGTTATTCTATTTGATAGAGAAACCTCTCGAGCATGAGTATGGAGTTGAGCAAATAGTAGAGCATGAGCTTAGGAAGACTCACTGTGATGATAATTTTAATGGTCAATCCATTATGCACATCCAGAGCTTCTTAAAAGAACATATCCCAAGTTGTCTGCCTAAACTGTGGCAAACAGGGTCACTAGAAGTGTGACTACCGTATGGACAAGGTAGACATGAAGGAAGTGAAGGCGGGACAAGGTTTCGGCTTCGAGAATTTTTTTATAAACATGTTCACTACTGGTTTTAAAATTGAATTTTTGATACTAGATGTGGTACATAAATATATGTACTAATGTGCAGGATCTTTTGATTAGTAGGAAACTGGCTTCAGATGAGATCAACCTGCAAGTTGAAAATGGGACACGAGTCGCCATTTTAGCCGTAGAAACTTAAGTTTTGTAACTGCCCTTTTGGCATGTACTTAAATTAGGAGACTGTTATAATATATCTAGTTTGGCTAGGAATATTATCTCTTTATCTAGTTTAACCCGTTGCGGGTATACCTTTATATTCTAGAACACTAAGTGATTTTGAGATAAACACATTAGATGTAAACAACAGTATTTATATTTTGAATATAAATGAATCTCAAACATATAACATAACAAAAAAATAGCTCAAATTGAGTAAATCAGATGAGACTAAATTGTAGCATTGTTGTCTGTGACACATTAACAAGACTCGTATATCCAAACTTTCGAAGAGTGGATACTAGGACGAATTTGATTCTAATTCAAATGATGTCTACGAATCTAGTTTATTAGGCAAAGTACCTAAAGCGTCTTTTACATGGTAAAAGTACAAGTGCCACCGATCTGTTAGCCCTCATTCATAGTGACATAAGTGGGCCCATGTCTAGCTAGGCTAGAGGTGGATATGAATACTTCGTAACCTTTACGAATGTGGCATCGTGTTACGATTATGAGTATTTTATGAAACACAAGTCGGAAATTTTTGAGTAATTTAAATAGTTTCGACACGAAGTAAGAAAACAGATCGGTAAAAGTATTAAAAACATTACAGTCGGACCATAGTGTAAAATACTTAAACGTATGAGTTTCAATATTACTTGAAAGAGTATGGTATTCTTTTGCAATGAACTCCTTCCGGAACACCTCAATTTGACGGTATGTCCGAACGGAGAAATCGAACTTTGTTGGACATCATAAGGTTAATGATGAGTCGCTCTGAGCTACCAATTTCCTTCTGAGGATACACACTAAACAATGCAATATTTATTTTGAATAAGGTTCTATGAAAATCTGTTAGACAAACTTCATATTAGATATGAACAGGAAAGAAACCGAGTTTCTCAAACCCTGAAGATTTGGGAGTGCTGGGCATACGCTAAATGTTTGGATGGTACCAAACTAGAACCCAAATCGGATAAGTGCTTATTTGTAGGTTGTCATAAGGAAACCAAAGTATAGTACTTATACAACTCACAAGAGAACAATGTAATTGTTGCTCTCCATGCGGTTTTCCTAAGAGGAATTCCTATATGCAGTGGTAAGTGGGAGGAAAGTAAAACTCGATGAAAATAGGAGTAATACTGTTCCAGGCATCGACTCTTTTATGGAACACAAACAATTCATCAAGGATGAAACTGTACCAATAATCTTCGAATACATAAGAACCACATAGGTCGGAGAGATTCAGAAAACAACCTGGGAGGTATGGGTTTCTGATCTCACTTCATGTAGATGTTAATCTTATTGAGGATAATTGACCGACTACGTATGAGGAAGTGATACAAGGTATCGACTCCTTTTATGGAAAAGTGTCATGAAGTCTGAAATAGATTCCATGTATATCAACAAAGTTTGGATACTGGTTGATGTACTAGAAGGCATTGTGCCTATTGGTACTATATAAGTCTTTAAAGAAGATATACATGGATGGCAACGTGAAATGTATACAACTAGGCTTATACAGAAAGGGTATCGTCAAAGACATAGTGTCGAATACGATGAAAATTTTTCACATGTTGCCATGATTAAATCCATTCGGATAATGCTTGATAATGCTGCATATTTTGTTGATGAAATATGACAGATGGACGCCAAATCCGCTTTCCTTAACGGAAACCTTTTGGAGGATGTTTATATACATCCTGACGGTTTTATTGAGCCAAAACATGCAAACAAGGTTTGCAAGTTAAACCGATCTATTCATGGATTGAAGCAAGCATTGCGTTCTTGGAACCAGCATTTTGATGTAATCATAAAGGTATATGATTTAATTCAAAACGAAGATGATTCTTGTGTATATAAGAAGGTTAGTGGGAGCACTGACAATGAATGTCCTATACATTTATGATGTATTGCTTCTCGGTAATAACATTCCTATACTAAAATCGGTGAAAGCTTGGCTTTCATGAAAAATTCTCTATGAAATATGTGGGAGAAGCAGGCTTTATTCTAGGAATAAAGATCTACTGGGATAGATCTAGAAAGCTGCTGACACTCTCTCAGTGTTTGTACGTTTTGATATGTACATGACTTGATGTCTCATATATTTTGAGCATATGTAGACGCAATCAAGCCAATCCAGGTAATGGTCACTGGATTGAAGTAAAGAACATCTTTGAGTATCTTGGATGAACCAAGGATGCTTTCTGAGATTATGAGGAAATGAGAACTTGAGGTGATTGGGCTCACCGCTGCAAGTTTCCAAACCGATAAAGACGACTTTAAGTTGCAATAAGGGTACATATATAGTTTGAATAATGGAACAGTGAGCTAGAAATCTTCCAAGCAAAATACTTTTGCATAATAAACAACAAGAGCGGAACATTGCTGCAGTTGACGCAGTAAAAGAAGCATTTTGAATCTATACAATTCCTAATTAGATTAGGAGTAGTTCTGTTAGTAGCTGAGCTAGGCTACAACACAGCCTAAGGAACCGCGATCTCATCAATGATCCAAGTATGTACTTCAACTAATTCATCTGATTCATTCGATCATACATCTAGGTGATATGATGATTGAATAAATCGCATCAGATGATAATCTTACAAATCCGCTGACAAAAGCTATTTCTCAGCATAAGTTTGAGCGACCTGTATATAGTTCAGGTGTTAGACATTTGAGTGATTGGCTATAGGCCAAGTGGGAGATTGTTGGATAATTCTGACCCCATATCATCACTATTTGTACAGAACATGGTGTTGTTGTACAAATTAACTATGTGACAAAAGAAATTGCTCTTTTATCATTTGTAATTGGATTACTTGGATATATAAATGATAAAAGTTCATATGATTAGTTCCGAATTAATAAGATATGAGACAATATTAATCCACAAAGGTTTAATTATTAAATATCCCTAGTCATAGTATTATCGAGACTGGACATCGATAATGCGGAATAAGCTAGTATTACATTTGTGCGTGTTATGGAAGCGTAACGACATACTTCTCATATATTTGGGTATTGGATACTCATGCAAGTGTAATATGAGGTTATGTTTACCGATGGTACGGAAACAGTTTCGCTCTGGATAGACCCCTCAGAATCCCATTGGCAGTATGACTATGTGTCTATGGGAATCCGTATCAGGTAGGTGTATTTGGTCTTAACCTGAGACTTGCATCGCTAATACTTGCGACAATCAATATACTTTGGTTTTAATCGTCCGGGGTTTTAACAGGTTCTGTGTATGCCTCTTCTGGGTATACTGAGAATCATAGTGTATTGGGTGTGATGTCAAGATGGAAGTATCACTTCATTCATATGGAGATGATGATCACGCAGGGATACATAACTGGTACTCTAAGTGCTATAGCCATCGGGGAAGTATGACTAGGTCATGACTTTCCGATCATAAAGAGACTTGTTGCTAGTGATCCGATATATGCTTCGTACGGGGCAAACACAACTCCAACCCCAGGCCTAGCATGTGAAATCCGATACTAGATCGTAATGCGTAATACTACATATACTACGCCTGACAAAGCTCATGTATTATGTAGAAGAATATTTCTGGAGAATTTGGTAGACACGGTACTTTACTAGAAGCCAATCATGTCTTGTATATCGGTAAGTATGTGGTACCGGATACGCACGTATTCAGATAGTTTGATGACTGTATTTACTGCCAACATATCCAGGGATCTATTGGGTCGCATCCAAAAGATTCGCCGATGATATTTGACTCGAACAATATTAATCTGACATTAATTAATAGAGAGAAAAATAATCTGAGATTAATTATCAGAGAAAGAATTAATCTGGGATTAATTGCATCGAGAATTTATCTGGGATTAAATTCATCGAGAGGAGAGAAAGCGATTAATTTGGAATTAATCGGTAAAATAAATTTAATAGTTAAATTAGATTTTACTATTTAATTTATTTAATTGGGCTAAATTAATATAGTAGATATATTAAATGAAATCAGATTTCAACGCGGAATTAAATTGGATTTTAATTTTAGCGAATGAATTAATTTGGAATTAATTCGTAAGCGACTTTAATAATAATGTTGCGAGGTATAATTATTTAATTAAATTAGATCTAATTACGTTGCGACAGAAAATTTATTTAGTCGGATTAAAGGAACCAGGCCCAAAGTATGTTGTGTAAGCCAACTAGATTTGGAATTAAATGGGTGAGACTCATGACTTACATTTATTGTCAACAATTAATATAAGTGGTTGACAATAAATTAAATTAGATATGATACATATCATACAACCAAGTTAAAAATCAATTAATGATTTTTTTTGAAAATTCTTTTATTTCTCTCTCTTCATGGCCGATTGGCCACAGTCTTTCATTTTATTCATTTTTTGGCCGAATGAAATGAATAGAATCAAAAGAATTGCTCTCTCTCTAAAATGGTAATATGGCCACTGGCTTCTCCAATTCTTGGCTGACAGAAAGCAAATTTCCCCTTTTTTCTTTTAGAAAGAAAAGAGCAAATGGCCTATGAAGCAAAAATTGGCTTCTGCTTTTAAAATGAATTGGCCCTCTGTCTTTGGAAGAATAAGGCCGATAGAAAGAAAAGCAAATTGACTACTCTCTTTGAAGATGGCCGATTCATTTCCTCTCTCCAGGCGAATTGTTGCTTCTCTTGGAGGGCAAAAGTCAGCCACTTTTGTTCTTGCTAGCACATATGGGAGTCAAATGAAGGTGATAGGGATACTCACCCATAAGCTTGGAAGCTTCAACATCCATGAAAAGTTTTGAACTCAACCAATTAATGTAAGTCCTCCACAACTTATTTTTGATTTTTATTCACACACTAGTCACGCTTATAGATCCCGTGGCATGTCTAGGACACTTACACTAACTTGGTTATTTTTTTATTTGTTTTTTTTTAAACTAAAAAACATAACTCCATTGCTTTTACACATTGCCTCCAACAAACTAGAGAACTGAATATTACAAAATTTTCACTTTCAACTCATGATAATATATTACTATATATATTGATAATACTTGTCAAATTAGCATGTGAAAATCAAATTTAAATAATTTCATGGAGAATTCACAATTTTAAATGATTCAAAATGAAAGAAACAAAAATAACTTGTTACGAATTACATTAAAAATAATTTTTTTTTTACACACAAAATATATATATATATATATATATATATATATATATATATATATATAATATATATATATATATATATATATATATTTAAAAAAATATTCTAGTCAAGTATCCCCTCCCCCAACCAAATTGAGACATGTTCTCCAATATATGAATACGAAAAAGTAGAGTTTAGATGACATCACATGATTCATGTGACATTGATAATTGAATCTACAATAATGCTACTAAAAAAAGATTATAGCTAAAAAAAATAAAATAGTAGATTGAAATGTAGTTGTGATTGTGGCTCACATATTCATCTAGTTTTATGTCTAGTAATGGCATGAACGCCCTCTATGGGTCGAGGATATGCTTATCATCTAATTTTCTTATAAATCGGTAAATAAAGTCTTTTAAAGTCAGATTCTCAAGACTATAATTTAGCAAATTTATGGGTTTTTTTTTTTATTTTTACAAATACACAAAATAATAAAAAATATAATTTTTTTTTTAAACATAGAAAATAACACAAAAGAAAAAAATATATAATATTGTTAAATTATTACTCCATCTATTAAAATTTATTCTCCGCCAACAGCGCCAAAAACTTGACATGTTCAAAAAATGGTTCTTTACTTCCAAGTATAAGAGTGTCGAAGTAATAAAAAAACCCGATAAGTCCGAGGTGTTGGATAATTATGACCCATAACATCACTATTTGTACAGAACATGGTAATATTGTACAAATTAACTATGTGACAAAGGAAATTGCTCTTTTACCATTTGTAATTGAATTACCTGGATATATAAATGATAAAAGTCCTTATGATTAGTTCCGGATTAATAAGATATGAGACAGTATTAATCTACTATGGTTTGATCATTAAATATCCATAGTCGTAGTATTATCGAGACTGGACATCGATAATACGAAATAGGCTAGTATTACACTTGTGCATGTTATGAAAGCGTAACGGCATAGTTCTCATATATTTGGGAATTGGATACTCATGCGAGTGTAATAGGAGGTTCTGTTTACCGATGGTACGGAAATAGCTTCGCTCTGGATAGACCCCTCGGAATCCCATTGGTAGTATGACTTTGTGTCTATGGGAATCCGAATCAGGGTAGCTATATTTGGTCTTAATCTGAGACTTGCAGCGCTAATACTTGCGATAATCAATATACTTTGGTTTTGGTCATCCAGGCTTTAACAGGTTCTGTGTACGCCTCTTCTGGGTATATTGAGAATCGTAGTGTATTGGGTGTGATGTCAAGATGGAAGTATCACTTCAGTCATATGGAGATGATGCTCACACAGAGATACATAACTGGTACTCTAAGTGCTATAGCCATCGAGGAAGTATGACTTGGTCATGACTTTTCGATAATAAAGAGACTAGTTGCTTGTGATCTGATATATGCTTCGTACGGGGTAGACAGAACTCCAACCCTAGGCCTTGCATGTGACATCCGATACTGGATCGTAATACGTAAAGGCGGGACAAGGTTCCGGATTTAAGAATGTTTGTTACAAACATGTTCACTACTGGTTTTAAAATTGGATTTTTGATACTAGATGTGGTACATGATATATGTACTGATGTGCGGGATCTGCTAATAAGTAGGAATTTGGCTTCAGGTGAGATCGACCTACAAGTCAGAAACAGGACGAGAGTCATTGTTTTGGCCATAGAAACCTAAGTTTTGGAATTACCCTTTAGGCTTGTACTTAAACTTGGAGACTGTTATAATGTATCTAGTTTGACTAGGAACATTATATCTGTATCTAGTTTAACCCGTTGCAGGTATACTTTTATATTTCGAAACACCGGGTGTTTTTGTTTATAAAGATAATATCGAGATATGCACATTAATGTGAATAATAGTATTTATATTTTGAATATAAATGAATCTCAAACATATAACATGACAAACAAATAGCTCAAATTGAGTAAATCAAATGAGACTTATTTATGGCATTGTCATCTGGGATGCATTAACAAGACTCGCATATCCACACTTTCGAAGAGTGGATACTATGACAAATTTGATTCTAATTCAAATGATGTCTATGAATCTAGTTTAATTAGGCAAAGTGCCTAAAACACCTTTTACTTAGTAAAAGTTCAAGTGCCACCGATCTGTTAGCCCTCGTTCATGGTGACGTAAGTGAGCCCATGTCTAGCTAGGCTAGAGGTGGATATGAGTACTTCGTAACCTTTACGGATGTGGCATCGCGTTATGGTTATGTGTATCTTATGAAACACAAGTCAGAAACTTTTGAGTAATTCATAGAGTTTCGACATGAAGTAAGAAAACAGACCGGTAAAAGTATTAGAATATTGCGGTCAGACCATGAGGGACAATACTTAAACAGATGAGTTGCTCTGAGCTACCAATTTCCTTCCGAGGATACGCATTAAATAGTGCAGTACTTATTTTGAATAAGGTTTCGTAAAATCTGTTCGACAGACTTCATATTAGATATGGACAGGAAAGAAACTGGGTTTCTCATTCCTTAAGATTTGGGAATGATGGGCTTATATTTGGATAGTACCAAACTAGAACCCAAATCGGATAAGTGTCTATTTGTAGGTTGTCTTAGGGAACCATAGTATAGTACTTATATAACTCACAAGAGAACAATGTAATTATTGCTCTCCATACAATTTTCCTTAGAGGAATTCCTATATGCAGTGGTAAGTGGGAGGAAAGTAAAACTCGATGAAAATCAGAGTAATACTGTTCCAGGCACCGAGTCCTTACGGAACATAAATAGTTCATCAAAGATGAAACTGTACCAATAATCTTCGAATACACAAGAACCGCGTAGGTCAGAGAGAGTCATAAAACAACCTGGGAGGTATGGGTTTCTGATCTCACCTCATGTAGATGTCAATCTTATTGAGGAACACGAACCGGCTACGTATGAGGAAGTGATACAATGTATCGACTCCTTTTATGGCAAAGTGCCATGAAGTCCGAAACGGATTCCATGTATACCAACTAAGTTTGGATACTGGTTGATGTACTAGAAGGCATTGTGCCTATTGGTACTATATGTGTCTTCAAGGAAGACATACATGGATGGCAACATGTATATATACACAGCTAGGCTTGTACAGAAAGGGTATCGTCAACGATATAGTGTCGACTACGACGAAACTCTTTCACATGTTGCCATGATTAAATCCATTTTGGATAATGCTTGCTATAACTGCATATTTCGTTTATGAAATATGACAAATGGACGCCAAAACCACTTTCCTTAATGGAAATCTTTTAGAGGATGTTTGTATCCAACATCCTGATGGTTTTATTGTGCCAAAAACATGCAAACAAGGTTTACAAGTTAAATCGATCCATTTATAGATTGAAGTAAGCATTGCGTTCTTGGAACTAGTGTCTTGATGTAATCATAATGGTATATGATTTAATTCAAAATGAAGATGATTCTTGCGTATATAAGAAGGTTAGTGGGAGCGCACTGACAATGAATGTCCTATAAGTTGATGATGTATTGCTTCTTAGCAATAACATTCTCATACTAAAATCGGTGAAAGCTTGGCTTTCATGAAAAAGTTCTCCATAGAATACCTAGGAGAAGCATGTTTTATTCTAGGATTGAAGATCAACTGGGATAGATCTAGAAAGCTGCTGACACCCTCTCAATGTTCGTAGGTTTTGATATGTATGTGACCTGATGTCTCATAAGCTTTGAGCACATGAAGACACAATCAGGTCAATCCAGGTGATGGTCACTAGATTGATGTAAAGAACATCCTTAAGGATCTTGGACGAACTAAGGATGCCTTCTGAGAATATGGAGAAAGGAGAACTTGAAGTGACTGGGTTCACCACTGTAAGTTTCCAAACTGATATAAACGACTGTAAGTCATAATAAGGGTACATATTTAGTTTGAATAATGGAACAGTGAGCTGGAAATATTCCAAGCAAGATACTGTTCTCGAATAAATTACAAAAGCGGAATATTGCTGCAGCTGATGCAGCAATAGAAGCATTTTGGATCTAAATAATCATAATTGGATTAGGAGTAGTTCTATTAGCAGCTGAGCTAGGCTATAGCGCAGGCTAAAGAACCACGGTCTCATCAATGATCCAAGTATGTACTTCAACTATTTCATCTGATTCGTAAGATCATACATCGTGGCGATATGATGATCGAATAAATCACATCAGATGATAACAATAAGAAACCGCTGACGAAAGCTATTTCTCAACCGAAGTTTGAGCGACCTGTACATAGTTCAGGTGTAGGACACCTGAGTGATTGGCTATATGCCAAGTGGGAGATTGTTGGATAATTATGACCATAACATCACTATTTATACAGAACATGGTGTTGGTGTACAAATTAACTATGTGACAAAGGAAATTGCTCTTTTATCATTTGTAATTGGATTACCTGGATATATAAATGATAAAATTCCTTATGATTAGTTCCGGATTAATAAGATATGAGATAATATTAATCTACTAAGGTTTAATCATTAAATATCCCTAGTGGTAGTATTATCAAGACTGGATATAGATAATGCGGAATAGGCTAGTATTACACTTATGCGTGTTATGGAAGCGTAATGACATAGTTCTCATATATTTGGGTATTGGATACTCATGCGAGTGTAATAGGATGTTCTATTTACCAATGGTACGGAAACAGCTTCGCTCTGGATAGACCCATCGGAATCCCATTGGTAGTACTATGGGAATCCGAATTAGGGTAGATGTATTTGGTCTTAACCTGAGACTTGCATCGCTAATACTTGTGATAATCAATATACTTTGGTTTTGATCGTCCAGGGCTTTAACAGGTTCTGTGTACGCCTCTTCTGGGTATATTGAGAATCATAGTGTATTGGGTGTGATGTCAAGATGGAAGTATCACTTCAGTCATATAGAGATGATGCTCACACAGAGATACATAACTGGTACTCTAAGTGCTATAGCCATCGGGTAAGTATGACTTGGTCATGACTTTCTGATAATAAAGAGACTAGTTGCTTGTGATCTGATATATGCTTCGTACGGGGTAGACAGAACTCCAGCCCCAGGCCTTGCATGTGACATCCGATACTGGATCGTAATACGCAATCCTACGTATACTATGCCTGACAAAGATCTTGTTTTCAGTAGAAGAATATTTCTGGAGAATTTGGTAGGCAAAATGATTTGCTAGAAGCCAACCATGTCTTGTAAATCGGTAAGTACGTGGTACCGGGTACGCACGTGTTCGGATAGTCCGATGACTGTATTTGCTGCCAACATATCCATGGATCTCTTGGGTCGCATCCCAAAGATTCACCGATGATGTTGACTTGAACAATATTAATCTAGGATTAATTAACAGAGAGAATATTAATTGGAATTAATAAAAAGAGAAAATTAATCTGGGATTATTTACGGCAAGAATTAATCTGGGATTAATTATCAGAGAAAGAATTAATCTGGGAATAATTTCGTCGAGAATTTATCTGGGATTAAATTTGTCTAGAGAAGAGATCGCGATTAATTTGGACTTAATCGGTAAATAAATTTAATAGTTAAATTAGATTTTACTCTTTAATTTTTTTAATTGGGCTAAAATAATATATAGATATATTAATTGAAATTGGATTTCAACACGGAATTAAATTGGATTTTAATTCTAGTGAACGAATTAATTTGGAATTAATTCGCGAGCGATTTTCGTAATAATTTTATTGGGTATTATTATTTAATTAAATCGGATTATTTAAGCTGCGATGGAAAATTCATTTAATCGGATTAAACGAATCTGACCCCAAGTGTGTTGAGCAAGTCCACTTGAATTTTGAATTTAAAGTGGGGCCACTTTACTTACATCAGTCATTTTTTGGTAATTGACATGAGTGATGGGTTTTGTGGAGACTTGTATAACACTCAACATTTAATTTTGGAAATTCTTCTCTCCTCTCACTGGCACTTGGCCGATTGGCCCTGAATTGATTTGGCCGAATGGCCTAAATGCAATTGGCCGAATGGCAGAATGCCTCAAATGTCTCTAGGCCGAATTGGCCATAAAGAGAGATATGGGCATTTGTGTTGCTAGCCAAAAGTAATGATCAAAAAGCCATTTATTGCTTTTGTTTTGGAGACTTGCTATTGGCCACTCATTTTACACATTTGGCCTCCGACACTTTTTACCTTAAAAGGCTGAAAAGCCTTATTTTGGTTTTTGACTTTTCAAAATGGAAAAGGCATTTTGCCTTTTTCTTTCAACATGGCCATAGTGGCCATCGACCTTATTGGTCGAAAAACCAAAGAAACAAAATGGCCACTAACTCTGATTAAAATCAATTCTTTATTTTTGAAATAAAAGGTATGTGGCTTTCTCTCTGACTTTGGAAGTCATGGCCGAATGATATAGAGAAAATTGCTCTCTGGTTCATTTTTCAGCTTGGCCGAATGGCCTTGTTTTGTCTTGGCCGTTTGCCTCATCTCTCTCTTGGACAAAATTTGTTTCTCCTTGGGAGATCAAATTTGTTCCATTTGTTCTTGCTAACACATAAGAGAGTCAAATGAAGGTGATAGAGATACTCACCCAAGAGCTTGAGAGCTTCAACATCCATGAAAAGTTTTGAAACACGATCAATGATCAATGTAAGTCTTTCGCAACTTATTTTTAATTATTATTCACACACGAATCACACTTAGAGATCATGTGGCATGTCTAGGACACTTACAATGGTATCAGAGTGAGATCTAAGCATGATTTAATTTCTAGGGTTTATAAACTTTAATTTGGGATTTTATGCTTGGAGTATGTATTTTCTTAAATTGATGGTTTGATTGAGCTTGTAAGATGTTTAATTGGATTTGTACATCATTATTTTTGTGATAAATTGATTAGATCAAAAATCCCCAAATTCCATGCTTAGCCGATTACTACCCTAGGAATTTCTCATGGTAATTTTGAATTAGACAATTGGATATGTTGATTCACATGAAATTGAATATTTATTGTTGATTTAATTAGATTGAAATTTAAAATTGGATATTAATTTCATGTATTGCCGTGAGATGTGAATCATGTTATAGAATTGATTTTACCCCAATTTTGTGTTGGACATGAATGTGGGAATTAGGCATGATTAATTAGATTAAATTAATGTTTTGGAAACATTAGGTTAATTAATTAATTATGGTGATTGCACTTTAATTGAATTAATATATAATTTGGAATGTTGTCTTAATTTAATTGTTATATTTGGGCTAATGGACTTGGTTGGGCCAAATTTTAGTCTTGGATTATATTTGAGCCTAAATCATTTCCATAAAGTCCAAAATATAACTATTGGGTCTTTAATAATTTAATTGGGCCTAATGGGCCAAAATTGATTATATGGCATATGGTGATTCCAATTGGCCCTAAGCATTATGGGTTAGATGCATTTTGGTCGAAAGCCCAAGCCTAAAGAATTAATTAAAAGCCCATTGGACTTTAATTAAAAAGTATTGGATACTAAATGGGCCTTTGAGACCCATTAAGATTGAATTTTGAATATAAGTCTTTAAGGCACATAAATAAGTGTAATTATTTAATTTGGAATTAAATGAGAATTAGTATTGGATACAATTTAAATTGGATTTAAATTATAGTTCGATATAATTCAAGAATACTTACTGTGAATATTTATTCTTAAACGAGTTTGACTCGCGCAAATCACATAGTTGTATGAACATTGGATGGTCATTAATCAAGGATTAATTAATTGGATTAGATTGATTGATAACATGCTTCGTGTGAATACTTGGATGTTTGTATGAATAATGTATATCAGATGGATATTAGAAGGGTGAGGGCAATTTTGGAAATTATTGTAATAAATTTAGAATTTATTAAATTGGACCTGCGTGTCCAGCCTATTACCTCTTTTCTCATTGTATTTCTCTTCTCACCAATTCCCCTCAATGTAAATGAGGTTTCTTTAGAAGTATTATGTAATTGGGTAGAAGTAAGAATAGTGCTAGCAGGAGAGACGAAAGAGAGAGATTTGTTCTATGAATAAATTGTATTATATATCCATCCGCATATCATTATTAATTTATTTCACGCCTTATTATGCTTTTAGAATGCATGCTTAAGGGTGTATGATGAGACCTAATTAAAGATAATAAATTGTTGCCAATTTACGCGAAAAACCCTCAACAAAAATTAAGCGATTTCCTTCCATTGAGTGATTCATTCTCAAGATCCAAGATTGGCACTGGTTTATTGGCCAAAGTCAAGACCTTTGTCCATCGCGGATGTGTTTGAATCATGAAGGCTTTATTCCATATCGCATCTCTTGTCCAAGTTATGATTTGTTGGCCAAAGTCAAGATCACTTCTTGTCCATCGACATCAATTACGAAGCTTTCCAAAGTCAATAGGTCCCGCTTAACTAGAATCATTATGCTTGTTGTGCCAAAGCCAAGGCTTAGTTGATTCAGAGGAAAAGGTTAGGGAATATATTTGATATATTGGCATAAATAGGATATATGTTTCGGACTTGGATGTCCACCTACTGGATCTAGGAATTGGATGAGATCCAATTGATCTTAGAGATCTACCTAGTTAAGCTTGTTGGACAAAGTCAAGGTTGTGTGTTATTTAACGGGATCCTAACCCACTAGGAAACTAGGTTTCCCGAGTACTCCACAGAGGTGTAGAGGCTCGCCGAAAAATAGTGGGAGGCAAGTATTAAATTTGTAATTTCGTTTAGATACTTGCCAATACGCGCTCATTTCATTTTTCGTCATTATTTATTAAATATATTAGTTGGACTAATATTCAATTGTTGTTTTAATTAAACAGTTGGACTGTATTCAAACTGCTTCATTTGTGGTTGGTTATATAATTGGATTATAGTAATCAATACATTTGAATGTAACCAATCAATTATAGTTGATTATATAGTTAGACTATAGTAATCATTATATTTGATGAAATCGTTGATTGGATAGTTGGACTATAGCAATCAAGATGACTGAAAGATTAACGTCAAAGGACATAATCATGGGGAAAATATCTGTTACGACTTTAATTTTCAGATTGGGAGTAGAACCTCTCGAGCATGAGCCCGGGGTTGAGCGAATAGTAAAGCATGAGCTTAGGAAGACTCATTGTGATGATGACTTTAGAGCTCAATCCTTTATGTATAGCTAGAGCTTCTTAAAAGGACATATCCTAAGTTGTCTGCCTAAACTGTGGTAAACGGGGTCACTAGAAGTGTGACTGTCGTATGGACATGGCAAACATGAAGGAAGTAAAGGCGGGATAAGGTTCCGGATTTAAGAATGTTTGTTACAAACATGTTCACTACTGGTTTTAAAATTGGATTTTTGATACTAAATATGGTACATGAATAAATGTATTGATGTGCGGGATCTGCTAAGCAGGAAACTGGCTTCAGGTGAGATCGACCTATAAGTCGGAAACAGGACGAGAGTCATTGTTTTGTCTGTAGAAACCTAAGTTTTAGAATTACCCTTTGGGCATGTACTTAAACTAGGAGAATGTTATAATGTATCTAGTTTGACTAGGAACATTATATCTGTTCTAGTTTAACCCGTTGTGGGTATACATTTATATTCTGAAACACCGGGTGTTTTTGTTTATAAAGATGATATCGAGATATGCACATTAGATGTGAATAATAGTATTTATATTTTGAATATAAATGAATCTCAAACATATAACATGACAAACAAATAGCTCAAATTGAGTAAATCAAATGAGACTTATTTGTGGCATTGTCATCTGGGATGCATTAACAAGACTCGTATTTCCACACTTTCGAAGAGTGGATACCAGGATGGATTTGATTCTAATTCAAATGATGTCTATCAATCTAGTTTAATTAGGCAAAGTGCCTAAAATAACTTTTACTTAGTAAAAGTTCAAGTGCCACCGATCTGTTAGCCCTCGTTCATGATGACGTAAGTGGGCCCATGTCTAGCTAGGCTAGAGGTGGATATGAGTACTTCGTAACCTTTACGGATATGGCATCACGTTATGGTTATGTGTATCTTACGAAACACAAGTCATAAACTTTTGAGTAATTCATAGAGTTTCGACATGAAGTAAGAAAAAAGACCGGTAAAAATATTAGAATATTGCGGTCAGACCATGATGGACAATACTTAAATAGATGAGTCGCTCTGAGCTACCAATTTCCTTCCGAGGATACGCATTAAACAGTGCAGTACTTATTTTGAATAAGGTTTCGTAAAATCTGTTCGACAGACTTCATATTAGATATGGACAGGAAAGAAACTGGGTTTCTCATTCCTGAAGATTTGGGAATGCTGGACATATATTTGGATAGTACCAAACTAGAACCCAAATTGGATAAGTGTCTATTTGTAGGTTGTCTTAGGAAAACCATAGTATAGTACTCATATAACTCACAAGAGATCAATGTAATTGTTGCTCTCCATGCGATTTTCCTAAGAGGAATTCCTATATGCAGTGGTAAGTGGGAGGAAAGTAAAACTCTGTGAAAATCAGAGTAATACTGTTCCAGGCACCGAGTCCTTACAGAACATAAATAGTGTTAGACAATTATGATCCATAGCGTTATTGTTTGTAAAAGACATTGTGTTTTTGTACAAAATTGACTATGTAGTATTGAAATTGCCTTTTATCATTTTGTAATTTATTTACTTTGATACATAAATGGTAAAAGTCCATATGATTAGTTCCGTATTGAGATGATATGAGACAGTATCAATCCATAAAGGTTTAATCATTAAATATCCATAGTCGTAGTATTATCGAGATTGGACATCGATAATACGGAATAGACTAGTATTGCACTTGTGCGCGTTGTGAGGGCATAACGGCATAGTTCTCATATGTTTAAGTATAGGATACTTATGCAAGTGCGATAGGAGGTTGTGTTTTACCGATGGTACGGAAAACAGCTTCGCTCTGGATAGACCCCGCGGAGTCCCATTGGTAGTATGTATATGTGTCTATGGGAGTCCGCGTCAGGGTAGGTGTATTTGGTCTTAAATTGAGACTTACATCGCTAATACTTGCGACAATCGGTAAACTTTGATTTTGGTCGTCCAGGGCTTTAATAGGTTCTGTGTACGCCTCTATTGGGTTTATCGAGAATCGTAGTGTATTGGATGTGATGTCAAGACGGAAGTATCATTTCAGACATATGGAGATGATGATCACGCATGGATTCATAACTAGTTCTCTATTGTGTTGCAACCATCGGGATAATGATATCCGATATGTGCTTCGTACGGGGCAGACACTATTCCAGCCCCAGGCCTAGCACGTGACATCTGATACTGGATCGCAATACGAGATACTAGGTATTCTACGCCTGACATAGATTATATATTCCAGTAAGAATATTTCTGGAGAATTGGGTAGGCACGGTGCTTTGCTAGAAGCCAACCATGTCTTGTAAATCGGTAAGCAAGTGGTACGAGGTACTCACTTTATCAGATAGTCCGATAACCAGATTTACTGCCAACATATCCAGAGATCTCTTGGGTCGCTTCCCAAAGATTCACCGATGACAGTTGACTTAAATTAGAATTAATCTGGGATTAATTTAGAGAGAGAAAATTAATCTGGGATTAATTTGGGCTTTATTTAATCTGGGATTAAATGTGTTCAGTAGAGATAGAACGCGATTAATTTGGAATTAATCGGTAAAATAAATTTAATAGTTAAATTTGTTTTTTTATTTAATTTATTCAAATGGGCTAAAATTAATATATCGGATATATTAAAATGAATTGGATTTCATTACGAGATTAAAGTCAGACTTTAATACGAACGAACGAATTAATTTAGAATTAGTTCGTGAACGACCTTGGGGGTGAGTTGTCTTATCCTCTTAACTTGGATTTTTTTCATCAAATCAAAAGCTAGCACTTAAGCAAGTCTACAAAGGTGATAGGGAAACATCTTCAAGAGTTGGAATCATCACTTTGCTTGGATCTTGGAGATCATCTTCAGAAATTTTTAAAGCTCAAAATCCGTTCGTTGTAAGTATTCCGCAACTTATAATGTTCTTATTTAATATTTTTCATGTTTTTTAGATCCTTGGCATGTTCTAGGAACACTAACAATAGTATCAGAGCCAATTTTATGCATGAAAATTTTTAGGGTTCTTGAGCATAAAATTTGGGGCTTTTGTGTTTTGAACATGATTTTTTCAAATTGATGCTTTGAGCATGTTTAGAATATGATAACTTAGAGTTATGCATGATTACATTTGAAATAAATTGAATGAATCAAAAATTAAAAAAAATTTATCATGGCCGATCTTCAAGCAGTTCACAGTGCAGTTTTTTGTTTTTTGTAACATAAACGGATGTGTTTAAATGCATATTTAAATGTTGATTGTTGGTTTGATTGGATTAGAATCAAAGTCAATAATGTTTATGTTAAAATCAAAGAGCATGTTGAGCATGAAATGATGTATTTAGGCTTCAATTTGTGTTAAGCATGAAATGATGTTTTTTGGCCTCAATTTGTGTTGAGCATGAATTGTTGGATTAAGTATGATTAATTAAGTTAATTGGTATTTTGGAAATATTAAGTTTAATTAATTAATCATGACTAATACACTTTAATTATTATAATTATAATATTTGGAATATTAAAATTGTAATAAATGACCTTTAAAGTCTATTGGGCTAAAAGTGTGTATTTGGGCTTAATGGGCTTGGTTTGACCAAGTTTGGTTTTGGACTTTTGGATTGGATCCAATTGGGCCCAAAACCAATTCCATGAAGTCCAAATACATCACTTGGCCCTTTAGAGAATTTAATTGGGCCTAAATTGATTTGATGACAATAGGGTGATTCCTATTGGGCCTTGGCATTTTGGGTTTGATCCATTATGGCCAAAGCTCATGCCTTAAGAATCAATTAAAAGCCCATTGGACTTTAATTAAAAAGAACATTGGATGTTATTGGGCCTTTGAGACCCATCAAGATTGGATTTGGAATCCAAGTCTTTAAGGAAAATAAATAAGTGTAAATGTTTAATTTGGAATTAAATTAGAATTAGTATTGAATACAAATAAATTGGATTTAAAATTGTAGTTCGATATAATTCAAGAATACGTACTTAAAAGTATTTATTCTTAAACGAGTTGGACTCGAGCAATCAAATCATTGTTTGAACATTGGATGGTCATTAATCAAAGATTAATTAATTGGATTAGATTGATTGAATAACATGTTTTGATTGAATACATAAATGTGTTGTATGAATAATGTATATCAGATGGATATTAGAAGGGCAATGGCAATTTTGGAAATTGTAATAAATTTAGAATTTATTAAATTGGACCTGCGTGTCCAGCCTTTAATCTCTTTACTCCTTGTAATTCTCTTCTCACCTATTCCCCTCAATGTATATGAGGTTTCTTTATTGTATTTTGTAATTGTAGGTATGAGTTAGAATAGTTCTAGTCGGGGAGAGGAAATGGAGCGATTTGTTCTAGGAACAATCTGTTTAAATATCCATCCGCATATCGTTATTAATTTACTTTCGCGCCTTATGATGTTTTAGAAGCATGCTTAAGGGTGTATGATGAGACCTAATCAAAGATAATAAATTGGATGCCAATTTACGCGAAAAACCCTCAAAAACATATTAAGCGTTTTTCCTTCCGTTGAGTGATTCTTACTCAAGATCCAAAGTTGGCATTGGTTTGTTGGCCAAAGTCAAGACCTTTTTCAATTGCGGATGTGTTTGAATCATGAAAGTTTTGTTCTATATCGGTGTCCTGTCCAAGTTGTGATTTGTTGGCCAAAGTCAATATCACTTCTTGTCCATCGACATTGATTACGAAGCTTTCCATGTCAATGGGTCCCGCTTAACTGGAATCATTAAGCTTGTTGTGCCAAAGCCAAGGCTTAGTTGATTCAGAGGAAAAATGTTAGGAAAATATATTGGATATATTGGCATATATACTGTATATATGTTTCGGACTTGGATATCCACCTTCCGGATCTAGGAATTGGATGAGATCCAATTGATCTTCGAGATCTACCTAGTTAAGTTTCATATAGCTTGTTGGCCAAAGTCAAGGTTGTATGTTATTTAACGGGATCCTAGCCCACTAGGAAACTATGTTTCCCGAGTACTCGATGGAGGGTTAGAGGCTCGCCGAAAAATAGTGGGAGGCTAGTATTGAATTTGCAATTTCATTCAGATACTTAGCTTTACACGCTTTCAAATAATTTCGTCAAAATTACTTTATTAGTTAGACTAATATATTGTTATTTTTCTATGTAACAGTTAGACTGTACCCATTATCGTTGACTAGATAGTTGGACTATCGTAGTCAAGATGACAGACAAAGGAAATGTCTGCGACATTATCATGGGAGAAAATGTCTTTAAGGGCACGAACTTTGCAGATTGGGAAATGAACCTTAGGGTTGTCCTAGGTTCAGAGAGGCTGTTGTATACTTTACAAAGACCACTTGGGACTAAGCCCGGATCGAATGAGACACTTGAGCTGGAGCTTTGGAAGACTCACAGCGATGATTGTGACACAACTCAGTCCATTATGCTTTCTTCGATGACTCAGCACTTTCGTAGACAAAATAGAAACTTGGATCCTTATAATATGTTAGCGAGGTTGCAAGATCTGCATCGCTCTAACAAGAGGATGCAAAGGTACGAGTTAGTGAAGAAGCTCTTTCGCTCACGCATGACAGAAGGCATGTCTGTTGAGTCCCACGTGGCACAGATGATTGCTGAGATTGATGAGCTGGCCAACATAGGGATAGTCTTTGAGGCAGAGATTACTGTGGATATGATCTTGCAATCTCTCCCCGATTCCTGGAGACAGTTCATCATAAATTATAATTTGATGAACAACAGTGATACTCTTGGAGAGTTACTGTCAACTCTCAAGGAGGCTGAGAATGAGCTTCAAAAGGCAACAAGCGCGAGGCGCACTTTGCATCGACATCTCATGCACCTAGGGCTGGGCTCAAGGCAACTGGAGGTGTGCAAAAGAAGAAGCATAACAAAAAAGGCAAGGCCAAATCGTCAAAAGCTTCTGGGAAGCCAAAGGACAAATCTCAGGATGTTTACCTACAGTGCGGCAAGCGGGGTCACTGGAAGCGTGACTGCCGCGAGTACAAGGCGCTTCAGAAGGAGATTAAAGCGGGCAAGGCTCCTGCTTCAGGTATGTTTGTTATTGAAATAAACATGGCTACTTCTAGTTTTAAAAATGGATTTTTGATTCTGGTTGTGGTACTCACATATGTACTGATGTGCAGGATCTGCAGATTAGCAGGAGACTGACCTCAGGAGAGATTGATCTACGAGTTGGAAATGGGGCACCAGTCACCGTTTTGGCCGTTGGCACTTTTGTTTTAGAACTGCCTTCGGGGCATGTACTTAAACTTTCAGACTGTTATTATGTACCTAGTTTGACTAGGAATATTATCTCTGTATCTTGTTTGACCCAATGCGGGTACACTTTTGTATTCCGAAACACTGGTGTTTTGTTTATAAAGATGATTTTGAGATATGTTCAGCTGATGCTAATAATGGTCTTTATATTTTGAATATAAATCAATCTCAAACATATAATGTAACAAACAAAAGGCTCAAACTAAGTAACAAAGATGAAACTTATATGTGGCACTGTTGTCTGGGACACATTAACAAGACTCGCATATCCACACTTTCGAAGAGTGGGTACTTGGACGGATTTGATCCAAATTCATATGACGTCTGCGAATCTTTCTTATTAGGCAAAATGCCTAAATCACCTTTTAGCGGTAAAGGTGTATGCGCCACCGAACTGTTAGCCCCCGTTCATAGTGACGTTTGTGGGCCCATGTCTAGCCAGGCTAGAGGTGGATTCGAATACTTCGTAACCTTTACCGATGATGCATCGCGTTATTGTTATGTGTATCTTATGAGACGCAAGTCGGAAACTTTTGAGAAATTCAAAGAGTTTCGACACGAAGTTGAAAAACAGACCGGCAAGAGTATAAAGACATTACGGTCGGACCGTGGTGGAGAATACTTGAGCAATGAGTTTCTAGATTACTTGAAAGAATATGGTATTCTTTCACAGTGGACACCTCCTAGAACACCGCAATTAAACGGTGTATCCGAACGGAGAAACCGAACTCTGTTGGACATGGTAAGGTCTATGATGAGTCGCACTGAGCTACCTATTCCTTCTGGGGATATGCATTAAACAGTGCAGTTCTTATTTTGAATAAGGTTCCGTCAAAGTTTGTACAACAGACACCATATGAGATATGGACAGGAAAGAAACCGGGTTTCTTATTCCTAAGGATTGGGGATGCTGGGCATACGTCAAACGTTTGGAAGGTACCAAACTTGAGCCTAAATCGGATAATGCCTATTCGTAGGATATCCTAGGGAAACCAAAGGATATTACTTCTATCACCCATGAGAGAACAAAGTATTTGTTGCTCTACATGCGGTTTTCCTTGAGAAGGAATTCCTAAATACAATGGTTAGTGGGAGGAAAGTAGAACTCGATGAAAATCGGAGTGATACTGTTCATAGCATAGAATCCTCAACGGAACAAGAATAGTCCATCCGGGATGAGACTGTACCACAATCTTCTATTACACAAGGACCACGTAGGTCGGAGAGAGTCAGGAACCAACCTGAGAGGTATGGGTTTCTGATCTCACCTCATGTAGCTATTAATCTCATTGAGGATGACGAACCGGCTACGTAT
The DNA here is from genome assembly GCA_019454045.1 of Zanthoxylum bungeanum. Lineage (NCBI taxonomy): Eukaryota > Viridiplantae > Streptophyta > Magnoliopsida > Sapindales > Rutaceae > Zanthoxylum > Zanthoxylum bungeanum. The sequence continues at coordinate 312,339 of SKCR01026027.1, read as the reverse complement.
GAGGAAGTGATACAAGATATCGATTCCGCTTTATGGCAAGAGGGCCATGAAGTCTGAAATGGATTCCATGTACACCAACCAAGTTTGGACACTGGTTGATGCACCAGAAGGCGTAAAGCCTATTGGATGCAAATGGATCTTCAAGAAGAAGACCGACATGGAAGGCAACGTGCAAACGTACAAAGCTAGGCTTGTAGCGAAGGGGTATCGTCAATGATATGGTGTCGATTACGATGAAACTTTCTCACTCGTTGCCATGATTAAATCCATTCGGATAATGTTTGCTATTGCTGCATATTTCGATTACGAGATATGGCAGATGGACGTTAAAACCGTTTTCCTTAACGGAAACCTTTTGGAGGATGTTTATATGCAACACCCTGACGGTTTTATCGTGCCTAGACTTGCAAACAAGGTTTGTAAGTTAAATCGGTCCATCTATGGACTGAAGCAAGCGTCGCGGTCATGGAACCAACGTTTTGATGAGATCATAAAAGAATATGATTTCATTCAAAACGAGGATGATCCTTGTGTATATAAGAAGGTTAGTGGGAGCGCACTGACATTCATTGTCCTTTATGTTGACGATGTATTGCTTATGGGCAATGACATTCCCATGTTAACATCGGTGAAAGCTTGGCTTTTGTTAAAATTCTCCATGAAAGATCTGGGAGAAGCAACCTTTATTCTAGGAATAAAGATCTACAAGGATAAATCTAGAAAGTTGCTTGGACTCTCCCAGAGCACGTACATTGACAAAGTGTTGAAAAGATTCAACATGGATCAGTCCAAAAGGGGACTGTTACCAGTGACACATGGCATCTCTCTATCTAAGGATATGTGTCCTAAAACTCAAGATGAGAGAAACAGCATGAGTCGGATACCGTTCGCCTCGGTAGTCAGATCGATCATGTATGCCATGATATGTACGCGACCTGATGTCTCGTATGCTTTGAGCATGTGTAGTCGTTATCAGGCCGATCCAGGTGATGGTCACTGGATGGCGGTTAAGAACATCCTTAAGTATCTTAGACGACCTAAGGATACTTTCTTAATTTATGGAGATGGAGAACTTGAGGTAACTGGGTAGACCGGTGCAAGTTTCCAATCGATAAATGACTCTAAGTCGCAATCCGGGTACATATTTTGTTTGAACAACGGAGCAGTAAGCTGGAAATCTTCCAAGCAAGAGACTGTTGCCGATTCAACAATAGAAGCGGAGTATATTGCTGCAACTGAAGCAACAAAAGAGGCAGTTTGGATCCGTAAATTCCTAATTGCATTAGGAGTAGTTCCGTTAGCAACTGAGCCCATTCCATTATTTTGTGACAATAACGGGGCTATAGCGCAGGCTAAGGAACCACAGTCTCATCAATGATCCAAGCATGTTCTTCGACGTTTCCATCTGATTCGTGGATCATACATCGTGGTGATGTGAAGATCGAGAAGGTCGCATCATATGACAACATTACAGACCTGCTGACGAAAGCTATTTCACAGCAAAAGTTTGAGAAACATATACATAGTTCAGGTGTTAGATGCTTGAGTGACTGGCTATAGGCCAAGTGGGAGATTATTAGACAATTATGACCCATAGCGTCACTGTTTGTAAAAGACATTGTGTTTTTGTATAAAATTGACTATGTAGTATTGAAATTGCCTTTTATCATTTCGTAATTTATTTACTTTGATACATAAATGGTAAAAGTCCATATGATTAGTTCCGGATTGAGATGATATGAGACAGTATCAATCCATAAAGGTTTAATCATTAAATATCCCTAGTCGTAGTATTATCGAGACTGGACATCGATAATGCGGAATAGACTAGTATTGCACTTGTGCGCGTTGTGAGGGCATAACGGCATAGTTCTCATATGTTTAAGTATAAGATACTTATGCAAGTGCGAGAGGAGGTTGTGTTTTACCGATGGTACGGAAAACAGCTTCACTCTGGATAAACCCCGCGGAGTCCCATTGGTAGAATGTATATGTGTCTATGGGAGTCCACGTCAGGGTAGGTGTATTTGGTCTTAACCTGAGACTTACATCGCTAATACTTGCGACAATCGGTAAACTTTGGTTTTGGTTATCCAGGGCTTTAATAGGTTCTGTGTACGCCTCTATTGGGTTTATCGAGAATCGTAGTGTATTGGATGTGATGTCAAGATGGAAGTATCACTTCAGACATATGGAGATGATGATCACGCAGGGATTCATAACTAGTTCTCTATTGTGTTGCAACCATCGGGATAATGTGACAAGGTCATGATTATTCGATTCAAAGAGACTAGTTGTTTGATATCCGATATATGCTTCGTACGGGGCAGACACTATTCCAGCCCCAGGCCTAGCATGTGACATCTGATACTGGATCGCAATGCGAGATACTAGGTATTCTACGCCTGACATAGATTATATATTCCAATAAGAATATTTCTGGAGAATTGGGTAGGCACGGTGCTTTGCTAGAAGCCAATCATGTCTTGTAAATTGGTAAGCAAGTGGTATGAGGTACTCACTTTATCGGATAGTCCGATAACCGGATTTACTGTCAACATATCCAGATATCTCTTGGGTCGCTTCCCAAAGATTCACCGATGAAAGTTAACTTAAATTAGAATTAATCTGAGATTAATTAGCGAGAGAAAATTAATCTAGGATAATTGGGCTTTATTTAATCTGGGATTAAATGTGTTCAGTAGAGATAGAACGCGATTAATTTGGAATTAATCGGTAAAATAAATTTAATAGTTAAATTTGATTTTTCTATTTAATTTATTCAAATGGGCTAAAATTAATATATCGGATATATTAAAATGAATTGGATTTCATTACGAGATTAAAGTCGGACTTTAATACGAACGAACGAATTAATTTAGAATTAGTTCGTGAATGAGGTTCGTAATATATTTGCGAGGCACCGTTATTTAATTAAATTAGATTTAATTATTTAGCGACGAAGGTTCGTTTAATCGGATTAAACGGAACCAAGCCGCGACAAATATTCGTAGAGATATTTGAATTTTGAATTCAAATAAGTGGGGCTCACTTCACATGTGTGGTAGGTGGTGGTAGTTGGCATTTATGCCAAACCACCAACCAACCAACCACCTTGTTTTAGTTTTGGTAAAACCATTTACCCAACTACCAAGTTTTGGTAAAAAGGGTAAAAGGGTTTTACCAAAACATATCTCTACACACTTGACACAAAATTGAAAATAGAAAACCCTAGAAGCTCTCCCTTGGGCGTGAGTTGTCTTCTCCTCTTCACTTGGATTTTGTTCATCAAATCAAAAGCTAGAACTTAAGCAAGTCTACAAAGTTGATAGGGAAACATCTTCAAGAGTTGGAATCATCACTTTGCTTGGATCTTGGAGATTCTTCACAAATTTTTAAAGCTCAAAATCCGTTTGTTGTAAGTATTCCGCAACTTATTATGTTCTTATTTAATGTTTTTCATGCTTATTAGATCCTTGGCATGTTCTAGGAACACTAACAAATAGTTCATCAAGGATGAAACTGTACCAATAATCTTCGAATACACAAGAACCACGTAGGTCGTAGAGAGACAGAAAATAACATGGGAGGTATGGATTTCTGATCTAACCTCATATGGATGTCAATCTTATTGAGGAACACGAACCGACTACGTATGAGGAAGTGATACAAGGTATCGAATCCTTTTATGGCAAAGTGTCATGAAGTCCGAAATGGATTCCATGTATACCACCTAAATTTGGATACTGGTTGATGTACCAGAAGGCATTGTGCCTATTGGTACTATATGTGTCTTCAAGGAAGACATACATGGATGGCAACATGCATATGTAAGCAGCTAGGCTTGTACATAAAGGGTATCGTCAACGATATAGTGTCGACTACAACGAAACTCTTTCACATGTTGCCATGATTAAATCCATTTTGGATAATGCTTGCAATAACTGCATATTTCGTTTATGAAATATGACAAATGGACCCCAAAACCGCTTTCCTTAATGGAAACCCTTTGGAGGATGTATATATCTAACATCCTAATGGTTTTATTGTGCCAAAAATATGCAAACAAGATTTACAAGTTAAATCGATCCATTTATGGATTGAAACAAGCATTGCGTTCTTGGAACTAGTGTTTTGATGTAATCATAATGGTATATGATTTAATTCAAAATGAAGATGATTCTAGCGTATATAAGAAGGTTAGTGGGAGCGCACTGACAATGAATGTCCTATAAGTTGATGATATATTACTTCTTAGCAATAACATTCCCATACTAAAATCGGTGAAAGCTTGGCTTTCAAGAAAAAATTCTCCATGGAATACCTGGGAGAAGCAGGCTTTATTCTAGGATTGAAGATCTACTGGGATAGATCTAGAAAGCTGCTGACACTCTCTCAGTGTTCGTACGTTTTGATATGTATGTGACCTGATGTCTCATAAGCTTTGAGCACATAAAGACACAATCAGGTCAATCCAGGTGATGGTCACTGGATTGATGTAAAGAACATCCTTAAGTATCCTTGACGAACTAAGGATGCTTTCTGAGAATATGGAGAAAGGAGAACTTGAAGTGACTGAGTTCACCGCTGTAAGTTTCCAAACCGATATAGACGACTGTAAGTCACAATAAGGGTACATATTTAGTTTGAATAATGGAACAGTGAGATGGAAATATTCAAAGCAAGATACTGTTCCCAAATAAATAACAAAAGTGGAACATCACTGCAGCTGATGCAGCAATAGAAGCATTTTGGATCTAAATAATCCTAATTAAATTAGGAGTAGTTCTATTAGCAGCTGAGCTAGGCTACAGTGCAGGCTAAAGAACCACGGGCTCATCAATGATCCAAGTATGTACTTTAACTATTTAATCTGATTCGTAAGATCATACATCGTGGCGATGTGATGATCGAATAAATCACATCAGATGATAACCATAAGAAACCGCTGACGAAAGCTGTTTCTCAATAGAAGTTTGAGCAACCCGTACATAGTTCAGGTGTAGGACACCTGAGTAATTGGCTATAGGCCAAGTGGGAGATTGTTGGATAATTATGACCATAGCATCACTATTTGTACAGAACATGGTACAAATTAACTATGTGACAAAGGAAATTGCTCTTTTATCATTTGTAATTGGATTACCTAGATTTATAAATGATAAAAGTCCTTATGATTAGTTCCGGATTAATAAGATATGAGATAGTATTAATATACTAAGGTTTAATCATTAAATATCCCTAGTCGTAGTATTATCAAGACTGGATATCGATAATGCGGAATAGGCTAGTATTACACTTATGCGTGTTATTGGAGCGTAACGACATAGTTCTCAAATATTTGGGTATTGGATACTCATGCGAGTGTAATAAGAGGTTCTGTTTACCGATGATACGGAAACAGCTTCTCTCTGGATAGACCCCTCGGAATCCCATTGGTAGTATGACTATGTGTCTATGGGAATCCGAATCAGGGTAGGTGTATTTGGTCTTAACTTGAGACTTGCATCGCTAATACTTGCGATAATCAATATACTTTGGTTTTGGTAGTCCAGGGCATTAACAGGTTATGTGTACGCCTCTTCTGGGTATATTGAGATTCGTAGTGTATTGGGTGTGATGTCAAGATGGAAGTATCACTTCAGTCATATGGAGATGATGCTCACACAGGGATACATAACTGGTACTCTAAGTGCTATAGCCATTGGGGAAGTATAACTTGGTCATGACTTTCCGATAATAAATAGACTAGTTGCTTGTGATCCGATATATGCTTCGTAGGGGGCAGACACAACTCTAGCCCCAGGCCTTGCATGTGACATCTGATATTGGATCGTAATACGCAATACTACGTATACTACGCCTGACAAAGATCTTGTATTCAGTAGAAGAATATTTCTAAAGAATTTGGTAGGCACGATATTTTACTAGAAGCCAACCATGTCTTGTAAATCGGTAAGCACGTGGTACCGGTGTAACATCCCGCCTTAGCAGCAATGTTACCGGCAGGAGACAGGCAAAACCAATCTCCATGAGCCTCTGATTCTAACGAAATTTCGGCATGATGTATTCGTATCATCATGCAACTTGGCCTTGAGCCAGCATCCATATACAACATAAACATACAATCTCGGCCTCAGGCCGGAATCACAGCATCAATGAAATCCAAGGGCCCAACAAATATACGAAGCATACAAAAGACATAATACAACCAGGGCTTCATGCCCAAAAGAATATATATACAAAAACTTTACAACATAAGCATCTGTGCTCAGCACGTCTCAACAATGCTCAAATACACAAGACTCGACTTCACCAAGACTTGGTGACTAGCTGACTGCAACGCTGCTATCCGACTGCTCCGCAACTCTGACATCCATGGTCGGCCGTTTAGGTCACCAACCTGCAAAATTCAAACACTGTAGTATAGTAAGTCATAAGACTCAGTAAGTAATCATACTCATAACTATAACATAATCACACAATAGCTTATATTTTCGTTCTATTAAGTTTCTTAACCTATCTTTTACTGAAATCAAGCAGTTACATATCCCTAATTCACTCTCAAACTGTATACAACTGTCATATAAGATTACATAGTTAACATATTAATCAAAGCATACTATTTAAATTCTGCTTAACTCCTTTATCTTTCAGATGTCTGAAATATCATCACATTTATATTATTAATCTTACACAATTACTTGAATTCATAATGCTCTATGATACATATACCTCATACGTACCTCATACGTACATGATAAGTCATATTTCTATAACACATGTATATCGTGTTCATAATATATAACATATATTCATTACAAGTCATAAATCTCTTATGCATACATATGTACCAACATATATTCTTAAGAAGCGTTATATTCATTTATCTTGAACTACAAAGTTCAAATCCATTATCACTGACCATGCTACTATGTACTTGTATTCTACACATGTTACTTCGATATGAAATGCTACACACCAAATCATCCACATATACACATAAGCATAATAATGAGATCATGTATCAGTGTTAACGGGTAAATCAATGTACTCGTGCTATGATGCTTTGTCAACTACTATATGTGTCTCATAAGAATCACCAGAATCTAAGATATATATACATGATGGTAAATCCTACTCTGCTCTCACATGGTATGCTTTTAGAAAGACTTTTTCTGAGAAACTGCCTTCTGAAAATTATTTCTGAAACTCAGTTTGAAAACCTCTTAATAAAACTTATCTTTCTAAAATCATGTTTTGAATCTCTGATATCTGGAAACTATTTCTAAAATCTTGTTTCTGAAAGCTGTTTACTGGAAATCTGAAAACTGAAAACTGTTTCTGAAAATCTTTCTTTTTCTTGTATTTCTTTCTAAAACCGTCTTCTAAGTTCTTTCTGAAAACTAAAATCTGAAGTTCTTTTTCTGAAAACCAAACTGAACCGTAGGCGCATCTCGCACGAAGGCGCATCTCTCCCCCCGAATGAGTATCTCCGCCCGTAGGCGCATCTCCGCCCGAAGGCGCATCTCCGCCCGTAGGCGCATCTCCGCCCAGGAATGTACCATCTGAGCGCTGAGGATCTAGGAGCGTCCCCCTAGTCCTCCATATGTGCACATGTGTATAAATCCGTCAATTCCAACAATGTACAATTGGGATGGGTCAAATCCCAAATCCCGAATCCATATGATATCCGTCAATTCCATCAGTGTCTCAAGTTACGTACTGGGGTGAGGCTTTACCTCATGCCCCGAAAAAATATAAAACTCATGCTTAAATCTCAAAACTGAAGGGAACGTTTTCTGAAATAGATTTCTCTTCAAAAACAACTGAAGCTTTTCTTTAAAACACTCTGAATTTTTCAAAACCTTTCTTAATTTCAACTTCACTCTGGAAATCATTTCTAAGAGTTTCTGAAAATTCTGAAAATCTTATTAGCTCATGAAAATATTTTGTTTATGCTCATGCACCCAATATATATGCATTCACACAATTATGCTCATATACACGCATATATTTTCCATGTCTATGCTCGTGTATGCATGCCCATGTACTAGATTCTCAACCTACGTTTACTATTTCATGTTCAAACATACATATTTCTCATAACCATAATCTTTCACATAATCCTTTCTACCTTAACCATGTCTTACTATATGCTCATCTGTCACTATCATATTCTGAAATGTTTCATTCGTGAAATGCATGTATTTCAAACTAGTAGACATATAATTGTAATATGTTTTCCCATAAACAGTGTTACTTACACTATTACTTTCTTACTTTCTCATATGCATCAATGTTATGCAAACTCATAACACAAGAATGTATATACAAACCTTCTCATACCCATCTACTAACTCCATAACTATACTTACACATACAATATCGAAATTCCTTTACAATATCAGACTCAAACATATACGGTTTCAAATTCTTAGTTCTTAAACTTACTTACCATTTCCTAACTATCGACTTGTGCTCAAGAATCTCATATCATAAACTAATATATATACTCTCGTGCCATGCATATACTACTCATTTATGCTCTCTATCATCTTATATACATGTATCTGTACTCATGGTGCTAAACACACACACACACACCACTATATATATATATATATATATATATATATATATATATATATATATAATACACACCACACACACACACACACACACACACTCACTCTCGCATGAACTTGGACTTTTGCATTCACACCAGCCTTATATGCTTACTAGTTCCTATTTACTCTTGCATACCAATATTCTTATATATATTGCATAAGTTACAAACCTCCATTATATCACTAGTCCCATTCCCTAGGGTGTTTTCTACAACCCCCAAACCCAAGTCTCATAATATAATATTTATAAATATTTCCTTACACTTTCTGAGTGTGCATAAACTTGTCATTCTTACCCTTTTCAAACTCAAGTTTATTAATCTTGTACTACTTACATAAGTATATGTAAATATATATCCGGTTTCATATTTACACATATATCCATAAAGTTTTTTTATATATATATCTAGATTCCATGCATTTAACAATATACAATTTTGTTATATAACTAATTACGAACGATGTGAAATCTCTTAAGTAGTCGTAGCATGAGATACTTACCTAGTTAGGTGGACACTCATGATCCTGGTCCGATCTGTCACAACAACAAAATAACAAACATGATCAGAACCATTATTTGCGGAACTTTCAACTTATCTATGATAACTACGGACTTCCCCGGAACACCCGAATCATTACCGATACTATGGTACAAACTTTATTACTTTAATACATAGCTTTCTATACTATTCCAACTAGCTAGATAGCCTAGATTCTCGTTTTACGCGTTTGCGGCAAATCTTGCGGAAAAGTTTTCGTAAACGCTACGGAAGGATCTCGAACCCTCCGAACTACTCCGGAATTACATAATTACCCTCGCAATATCATAAAAAAAAACTATTTTCATGATTACGATCAACTACGCTCAGTCGTGCGAGATACTCCATTTTAAAGGAAACTCGCTAATCCTACAGGATCGATCAAATCTAATCCGTTTCTTCCCGGATTCTACCACATTTATCGTTTTAACATATAAAAACATATCCAATTCATCTCATGCAAATTCGTTACACTACGAAACTACCGGAAACATCCGAATACAAATCGATATACTTGAAAATAATAAAATCTAAACGGGGAGTCGTACCGAAATTCCGAGGCCATATTCGGACTCCCAACAGCCATACGAACGTGCTGGTGTGATCAGAATTCTGATCGGAGTTACTGTTCATTTGGATTTCACTATTCATATGTGCATTTTCTCTCGTTTTACGTGCAACCGGCCACTGTTCAGCAAAACTGACTCCGCATACTCATAGTACTCGTCGAGGGCTTCGATTTGGTAGGTGGCTCGGGCCGTGAAACGAACCGACGAGCCGGGATCGACTAACCCATTGCCGCACCTTTTCTCTCCTCCTGCCGCCCTTCGCCGGCGATATAGCTTCATCGCCGGCCACCAGCAGCTGCAAGGTGGTCGACTCTCTTACTTAGGATGGTTGCGTCGGCCGGCGGTGGCTGGCAAGCCGCCGGCGCGACCAACAGAAGCTCAAACGTGGAAAGGGGCGTGGGGGGCTTGAGAGGTTTTTGGGTTTTTTTGCCAAATTTGTGATTTTTGGAAACTTAAGGCTTTATATACCATTCTGGAATATATCATTTTAGTCCCCGCAAAAATTACAAATCAGCCCCTATTCTGGAATCTTCTGAAATATCACAATTTCGGAGCCCTTCTGATGCGATTCTCAAAAAGTGTTCAACACGAAAGTTGTTCGGCTCGGAAAAATGAGTCCAATGGTCTAAAATTCACTCGATTGGAGTTCGTTTGCTAATTCTGTGGCAAAAATTGTAAACTTTACGCTTTTTACGAAAATCGTGTATCTGACTTTTGATCCCCACGCGTTTTCCAACGCTATGAAAATTCATAATCTATTATTCCAACCCATATGACATCACTTGAACTCTTATTCTTCGTTATCATCATGCCCCGAGTCTATAACTTCGTTCCAGAAACCTTCTAGAACAGTCTCGAAAATCTGGGATGTTACAACCAGGTACTCACGTGTTCGGATATTCCGATGACCGTATTTACTGCCAACATATCCAAGGATCTCTTGCGTCGCATCCCAAAGATTCACCGATGATGTTTGACTCGAACAATATTAATCTGGGATTAATTAAGAGAGAATATTAATCGGGGATTAATAAAAAGAGAAAATTAATATGGGATTAATTACGGCAAGAATTAATCTGGGATTAATTACGGCAAGAATTAATCTGGGATTAATTATCAGAGAAACAATTAATCTGGGAATAATTTCGTCGAGAATTTATCTGGGATTAAATTCGTCGAGAGGAAAGAACGCGATTAATTTGGAATTAATCGTTAAAATAAATTTAATAGTTAAATTAGATTTTACTCTTTAATTTATTTAACTGGGCTAAAATAATATATTAGATATATTAATTGAAATTGGATTTCAACACGGAATTAAATTAGATTTTAATTCTGACGAACGAATTAATTTGGAATTAATTCACGAGAGATTTTCGTAATAATTTTACTGGGTATTATTATTTAATTAAATCGGATTTAATTAAGTTGCAACGGAAAATTTATTTAATTAGATTAAACGAATCCGAGCCCGAAGTGTGTTAAGCAAGTCCACTTGAATTTTGAATTTAAAATAGGGCCACTTTACTTACATCAGTTATTTTTTGATAATTGACATAAGTGATGGGTTTTGATAGAGACTTATATAACACTCAACATTTAATTTTGGAAATTCTTCTCTCCTCTCATAGGCACTTGGCCGATTGGCCCTGAATTGATTTGGCCGAATGGTCTAAATGTAATTGGCCGAATGGATGAATCCCTCAAATGTCTCTAGGCTGAATTGGCCATAAAGAGAGATATGGCCATTTGTGTTGCTGGCCAAAAGTAATGATCAAAAAGCCATTTATTGCTTTTGTTTTGGAGACTTGCTATTGGCCACTCATTTTACACATTTGGCCTCTGACACTTTTTCCTTAAAAATCTGAAAAGCCTCATTTTGTTTTTTGACTTTTCAAAATGGAAAAGGCATTTTGCCTTTTTCTTTCAATATGGCCATAGTGGCCATCGACCTTATTGGTCGAAAATATGCACGGCAATGGGCCGGATCGACCTTATTGGTAAATTTGGCCCGGCCCGGCCAAAAGCCCGGCCCGAGTCGGGCCGGGCTCGGGCCCGGGCCAAACCCGGCCCGAATTGAAAAAAAAAATTTAATAATACATCATACTCAATATATTCATGAAATGCAAAAATTAGAAGACAATTTATAAATACATAAAATATATATATTATCAACAAACTAACAATCCAAACTTCTATAAAATCACAAATAAATACATGATACGTCAAAAGTTTCAATGTTTCATCCATAAACTAACAATCCAAAATTCAAAAAAAAATACATCAAAAGTTTCAATGTTTCATCCATAAATTAACAATCCAAAATCCACAAATAAATACATCAAAAGTTTCAATGTTTCTTCCATAAACTAACAATCCGAAATTCCACAAAATCACAAATAAATACATCACAAGTTGCAAAGTTTCATCCATAAACTAACAATCCGAAATTCCACAAAATCACAAATAAATACATCACAAGTTGCAAAGTTTCATCCATAAACTAACAATTCAATTATCCAAATGCCATAAACTAATACACCAAATTAATCTAACTCTTGTGCCTCACAGTCTTCTTCCACTTCATCCATCAATTCCTCTCCGGAAATTATAAGTTCTTCAGGAATAAGACCTAATGACAAAAAAATGTTAAAACATGTCAATTAAAGAAAATAATTAATTAAGAAATCATCATTAAAGTCTTATACCTCGCTCAGAAGCCCATAACCAATTTTAATCATCATTAAACATGTCAATCGATGAATTGACGAATGACGATGAGATTGCCAAATTGATGAAGAGCGAGCGACTGAGGTGATGACTGATGAGGTCTGAGGCTCTGAGCGATTTGCGAAGCAGTAACTGAAGTGAGGCTTTAGTTTTGACTTTTGTGATTGTGAAGGAAAAGGAAGCAGTAAAGTAGTAAACACTCAAATTAAAATTAGGGCAATTGGCCAATGGCAACCAAATAACTATAAGTGCTTACTGCACAAAATGAATTAATGGGCCTATGGGGCATGGGCCTCGTCAGTGTCACACTGTGAGAGAGAGAGACTAAGTTTAATAATTAAGAGGCAACTAGTTACTCGGCAGTCAGCATTAAGATTTAAGTCTGTGTGAGTTTTTAATGTTTTTCAATTTTCATTTTTTTAATTAATTCAAACCCGGGCCGGGCCGGGCTCGGGCTTAAATCGCCAAGCCCGGCCCGGACCCAAGCCCGAGCCGGGCTTGGTTTCTAGGGCCCAGTCCGTAATTTTTGTATCCCGGGCCGGGCCAAAACCCGGCCGGGCCGATCCGGGCCGGGCCGGGTTTGGGTTTTTCTGCCACCCTTAGTCGAAAAACCAAAGAAACAAAATGGCCACTGCCTCTGATTAAAAGAAATTCTTTATTTTTGAAATAAAAGGTATGTGGCTTTCTCTCTGACTTTGGAAGTCATGGCCGAATGATATAGAGAAAATTGCTCTCTGGTTCATTTTTTAGCTTGGCCGAATGGCCTTGTTTTGTCTTGGCCGTTTGACTCATCTCTCTCTTGGACAAAATTTGTTTCTATTTGGGAGATCAAATTTATTCCATTTGTTCTTGCTAATACATAAGGGAGTCAAATGAAGGTGATAGAGATACTCACCCAAGAGCTTGGGAGCTTCAACATCCTTGAAAAGTTTTGAACTCAACCGATCAATGTAAGTCCTCCGTAACTTATTTTTAATTATTGTTCACACACGAATCACGCTTAGAGATCCCGTGATATGTCTAGGACACTTACAATGGTATCAGAGCGAGATCTAAGCATGATTTAATTTCTAGGGCTTATAAACTTTAATTTGGGATTTTATGCTTGGAGTATGTATTTTCTTAAATTGATGGTTTGGTTGAGCTTGTATGATGATTAATTGGATTTGTACATCATTGATTTTGTGATAAATTAATTAGATCAAAAATCCCCAAATTCCATGCTTAACCGATTACTACCCTAGGAATTGGTCATGGTAATTTTGAATTAGACAATTGGATATGTTAATTCACATGAAATTGAATATTAATTATTGATTTAATTAGATTGAAATCAAAAATTGGATATTAATTTCATGTATTGCCGTGAGATGTGAAGCATGTTATAGAATTGATTTTACCCCAATTTTGTGTTGGACATGAATGTGGGAATTAGGCATGATTAATTAGATTAAATTAATGTTTTGGAATATTAGGTTAATTAATTAATTATAGTGATTGCACTTTAATTGAATTAATATATAATTTGGAATGTTGTATTAATTTAATTGTTATATTTGGGCTAATGGACTTGGTTGGGCCAAATTTTAGTCTTGGATTATATTTGGGCCTAAACCATTTCCATAAAGTCCAAAATATAACTATTGGGCCTTTAATAATTTAATTGGGCCTAATGGGCCAAAATTGATTCTATGGCATAAGGTGATTCCTATTGGGCCTAGGCATTATGGGTTAGATCCATTTTGGCCGAAAGCCCAAGCCTAAAGAATTAATTAAAAGCCCATTGGACTTTAATTAAAAAGTATTGGATACTAAATGGGCCTCTGAGACCCATTAAGATTGGATTTTGAATCTAAGTCTTTAAGGCACATAAATAAGTATAATTATTTAATTTGAAATTAAATGAGAATTAGTATTGGATATAATTTAAATTGGATTTAAATTATAGTTCGATATAATTCAAGAATACTTACTTTGAATATTTATTCTTAAACGAGTTTTACTCGCGCAAATCAAATCGTTGTATGAACATTGGATGGTCATTAATCAAAGATTAATTAATTGGATTAGATTGATTGATAGCATGCTTCATGTGAATACTTGGATGTATGTATGAATAATGTATATCAGATGGATATTAGAAGGGTGAGGGTAATTTGAAATTATTGTAATAAATTTAGAATTTATTAAATTGGACCTGCGTGTCCAGCCTATTACCTCTGTTCTCATTGTATTTCTCTTCTCACCAATTCCCCTCAATGTAAATGAGGTTTCTTTAGAGGTATTATGTAATTGGGTAGAAGTAAGAATAGTGCTAGCAGGAGAGAGGAAAGAGAGAGATTTGTTCTAGGAACAAATTGTATTATATATCCATCCGTATATCATTATTAATTTATTTCACGCCTTATTATGATTTTAGAATGCATGCTTAAGGGTGTATGATGAGACCTAATTAAAGATAATAAATTGGTTGCCAATTTACGCGAAAAACCCTCAACAAAAATTAAGCGATTTCCTTCCATTGAGTGATTCTTTCTCTAGATCCAAGATTGGCACTGGTTTGTTGTCTAAAGTCAAGACCTTTGTCCATCGCGGATGTATTTGAATCATGAAGGCTTTGTTCCATATCGCATGTCTTGTCAAAGTTGTGATTTGTTGGCCAAAGTCAAGATCACTTCTTGTCCATCGACATCGATTACGAAGCTTTCCAAAGTCGATAGGTCCCGCTTAACTGGAATCATTAAGCTTGTTGTGCCAAAGCCAAGGCTTAGTTGATTCAGAGGAAAAGATTAGGGAATATATTGGATATATTGGCATAAATATGATATATGTTTCGGACTTGGATGTCCACCTACTGGATCTAGGAATTGGATGAGATCCAATTGATCTTAGAGATCTACCTAGTTAAGTTTCATACAACTTATTGGCCAAAGTCAAGGTTGTGTGTTATTTAACGGGATCCTAGACCACTAGGAAACTAGGTTTCCCGAGTACTCCACAGAGGTGTAGAGGCTCGCCGAAAAATAGTGGGAGGCAAGTATTAAATTTGTAATTTCGTTTAGATACTTGCCAATACGCGCTCATTTCATTTTTTGTCATTATTTATTAAATATATTAGTTGGACTAATATTCAATTGTTGTTTTAATTAAACAGTTAGACTGTATTCAAACTGCTTCATTTGTGGTTGGTTATATAATTGGATTATAGTAATCAATACATTTGAATGTAACCAATCAATTATAGTTGATTATATAGTTAGACTATAGTAAACATTATATTCGATTGTACCTGAAATCGTTGATTGGATAGTTGGACTATAGCAATCAAGATGACTGAAATATTAGCGTCAAAGGACATAATCATGGGGAAAATGTCTTTTACGGCTTTAATTTTCAGATTGGGAGTAGGTTCCGGATTTAAGAATATTTGTTACAAACATGTTCACTACTGGTTTTAAAATTGGATTTTTGATACTAGATGTGGTACATGAATATATGTACTGATGTGCGGGATCTGCTAATAAGCAGGAAACTGGCTTCAGGTGAGATCGGCCTACAAGTCAGAAATAGGACGAGAGTCATTGTTTTGGCCGTAGAAACCTAAGTTTTGGAATTCCCTTTGGGCATGTTCTTAAAGTAAGAGACTGTTATAATGTATCTAGTTTGACTAGGAGCATTATATCTGTATCTAGTTTAACCCGTTGCGGGTATACCTTTATATTCCGAAACACCAGGTGTTTTTGTTTATAAAGATGATATCGAGATATGCACATTAGATGTGTATAATAGTATTTATATTTTGAATATAAATGAATCTCAAACATATAACATGACAAATAAATAGCTCAAATTGAGTAAATCAAATGAGACTTATTTGTGGCATTGTCATCTGGGATGCATTAACAAGACTCGTATATCCACACTTTCGAAGAGTGGATACTAGGACAGATTTGATTCTAATTCAAATGATGTCTATGAATCTAGTTTAATTAGGCAAAGTGCCTAAAACACCTTTTACGTAGTAAAAGTTCAAGTGCCACCGATCTGTTAACCATCGTTCATGGTGACGTAAGTAGGCCCATGTCTAGCTAAGCTAGAGGTGGATATGAGTACTTCGTAACCTTTACAGATGTGACATCGTATTATGGTTATGTGTATCTTACGAAACACAAGTCAGAAACTTTTGAGTAATTCATAGAGTTTCGACATGAAGTAAGAAAATAGACCGGTAAAAGTATTAGAATATTACGGTCAGACCATGATGGGCAATATTAAACAGATGAGTCACTCTGAGCTACCAATTTCCTTCCGAGGATACGCATTAAACAGTGCAGTACTTATTTTGAATAAGGTTTCGTAAAATCTGTTCGACAGACTGTATATTAGATATGGACAGGAAAGAAACTGGGTTTCTCATTCCTAAAGATTTGGGAATGCTGGGCATATGTTTGGATAGTACCAAACTAGAACCCAAATCGGATAAGTGTCTATTTGTAGGTTGTCTTAAGAAAACCATAGTATAGTACTTATATAACTCACAAGAGAACAATGTAATTGTTGCTCTCCATGTGATTTTCCTAAGAGGAATTCCTATATGCAGTGGTAAGTGGGAGGAAAGTAAAACTCGATGAAAATCAGAGTAATACTGTTCCAGGCACCGAGTCCTTACGGAATATAAATAGTTCATCAAGGATGAAACTGTACCAATAATCTTCGAATACACAGGAACCGCATAGGTCGGAGAGAGTCAGAAAACAACCTGGGAGGTATGGATTTCTGATCTCACCTTATGTAGATGTCAATCTTATTGAGAAACACGAACCAGCTACGTATGAGGAAGTGATACAAGGTATCGACTCCTTTTATGGCAAAGTGGCATGACGTCCGAAATGGATTCCATGTATACCAACTAAGTTTGGATACTGGTTGATATACCAGAAGGCATTGTGCCTATTGGTACTATATGTGTCTTCAATGAAGACATACATGGATGACAACATGCATATGTACACAGCTAGGCTTGTACAGAAAGGGTATCGTCAACGATATAGTGTCGACTACGACAAAACTCTTTCACATGTTACCATGATTAAATCCATTTTGGATAATGCTTGCTATAACTGTTTACCGATGGTACGGAAACAGCTTCGCTCTGGATAGACCCCTCGGAATCCCATTGGTAGTATGACTATGTGTCTATGGGAATCCGAATCAGGATAGGTGTATTTGGTCTTAACCTGAGACTTGCATCGCTAATACTTGCGATAATCAATATACTTTGGTTTTGGTCGTCCAGGGCTTTAACAGGTTCTGTGTACGCCTCTTCTGGGTATATTGAGAATCGTAGTGTATTGGGTGTGATGTCAAGATGGAAGTATCACTTCAGTCATATGGAGATGATGCTACATAACTGATACTCTAAGTGCTATAGCCATCGGGGAAGTATGACTTGGTCATGACTTTCCGATAATAAAGAGACTAGTTGCTTGTGATCCGATATATGCTTCGTAGGGGCAGACATAACTCCAGCCCCAGGCTTGCATGTGACATCCGATACTGGATCGTAATACGCAATACTACGTATACTACGCCTGACAAAGATATTGTATTCAGTAGAAGAATATTTCTGGAGAATTTGGTAGGCACGGTGCTTTACTAGAAGCCAACCATGTCTTGTAAATCGGTAAGTACATGGTACCGGGTACGCACGTGTTCGGATAGTCCGATGACCGTATTTACTGCCAACATATCCAGGGATCTCTTGGGTCGCATCCCAAAGATTCACCGATAATATTTGACTCGAACAATATTAATCTGGGATTAATTAAGAGAGAGAATATTAATATGAGATTAATAAAAAAAGAAAATTAATCTGGGATTAATCACGGCAATAATTAATCTGGGATTAATTATCAGAGAAAGAATTAATCTGTGAATAATTTCATCGAGAATTTATCTGGGATTAAATTCGTCGAGAGGAGAGAACACGATTAATTTGGAATTAATCGTTAAAATAAATTTAATAGTTAAATTAGATTTTACTCTTTGATTTATTTAATTGAGCTAAAATAATATATTAGATATATTAATTGAAATGGGATTTCAACACGGAATTAAATTGGATTTTAATTCTAGCGAACGAATTAATTTGGAATTAATTCGCGAGCGATTTTCATAATAATTTTACTGGGCATTATTATTTAATTAAATTGGATTTAATTAAGCTGCGACGGAAAATTCTTTTAATCGGATTAAATGAATCCGAGCCCGAAGTGTGTTTAGCAAGTCCACTTGAATTTTTAATTTAAAGTGGGGCCACTTTACTTACATCATTAGTCATTTTTTTGTAATTGACATGAGTGATGAGTTTTGGTGGAGACTTGTATAATACTCAACATTTAATTTTGGAAATTCTTCTCTCATCTCACTGGCACTTGGCCGATTGGCCCTGAATTGATTTGGCCGAATGGCCTAAATGCAATTGGCCGAATGGCTGAATGCCTCAAATGTCTCTAGGCCGAATTGGCCATAAAGAGAGATATGGGCATTTGTGTTGCTGGCCGAGAGTAATGATCAAAAAGCTATTTATTGCTTTTGTTTTGAAGACTTGCTATTGGCCACTCATTTTGCACCTTTGGCCTCTGACACTTTTGCTTTAAAAGGCTGAAAAGCCTCATTTTTTTTTTTGACTTTTCAAAATGGAAAAAGGCATTTTGCCTTTTTCTTTCAACATGGCCATAGTGGCCATCGACCTTATTGGTCGAAAAACCAAAGAAACAAAATGGCCACTGCCTCTGATTAAAAGCAATTCTTTATTTTTGAAATAAAAGGTATGTGGCTTTCTCTCTGACTTTGGAATTCATGGCCGAATGATATAGAGAAAATTGCTCTCTGGTTCATTTTTCAGCTTGGCCGAATGGCCTTGTTTTGTCTTGGCCGTTTGCCTCATCCTCTCTTGGACAAAATTTGTTTCTCCTTGGGAGATCAAATTTGTTCCATTTGTTCTTGCTAGTATATAAGGGAGTCAAATGAAGGTGATATGGATACTCACCCAAGAGCTTGGGAGCTTCAACATCCATGAAAAGTTTTGAACTCAACCGATCAATGTAAGTCTTCCACAACTTATTTTTTATTATTATTCACACACGAATCACGCTTAGAGATCCTGTGGCATGTCTAGGACACTTACACGAGGTCGATCTACAAGGAATAAATTTAATAGGATAAAATAATAATTCAACTAATAAAATAATAACAATAAAATACTATGGTTAGGGGATCCACTCTTGATATTTCAAATATAAAATAATTTTTATTTTTTATAAATTATAAATTATAATTATTTCCCAATCAATTTATTTCATAATTATCAAGTATAATTATGCCAACACATGTGATCCTCATGTCGATATTTAGTCATGCCAAGGTACTAAATATTCCAAAACATATAAAACCAGTCATAAAGGCGGCGATAACATTTGTCTATAACAAGTCCAATTAGACACTCAATTATGTCAAATATATAAACCAACCATATAAGCGGTACCATATTGTCTATAATTAATCCAGATCTTTAATATTCCACTCTATCTCATTTATGGGATTCAAGTATTATCTGTCTCAATCGGGGACTGTCTACAACTAGTCAAGAATTCTAATTAAACTAGAAAGAGTATGAATTTTATTTAGAAATTTATCACAATTTATAAAATATAATATAAATAAAATCACATATATTTTCATACTACTAGCTTCACCATTTACCTCAACATGATAAAAATTAGCAAAACAAGATATAAATAAAAACACTCATAATTTTATTAATAAAGAAAAATAAATTGCAAAATGAAAAATTACACACAACAACTCATCTCAAAAAGTCTCAGAGAGACCTATGGAAATTTTGCTAAGTTTCTAAGGTGCGGAGCACCTCTTTATAGAGGTGCTCCGCACCTCTCACTTATAATTTGAGAGAAAACACTCACTTTTCTCTTCTTCTTTTTTTTTTCCTTTATTTGTTTATCAAAGCACGCAAATTTATTTACATGATTTTGATAAATCCTTCACCTTTCGAAGGAAAGGTGGAAGAAAAATTTTATTTTTTTATTTTATATTTTTTTCTCTTTTCTTGTTTGTTTGTGTTTTTAATAATTGCATATAACCCACTTTTGATTTTTCATCAATTTTGGTCTTGAAAAATTCAAAATTATAAAATCTTGTAAATAGAAAATTATAGATATTTGAGTCTTCTTTCATCTAGAACTGAAATCGCCTCAATCTGATATCGGAGTAAAAAGTTGTGGTCAAAATACGACATTACGCAGGGTTAAAATTTACGAAGTTGTACACTGTTACAATGCCCTATTATGTTTCCGACCTTAAAATCCAAATATCAAGTTCATTTTTCTAGATATGCATCCAAAGTATTATTTCACATACATAAAAGATAAAAATCACAGTAAACATAAATTTAATTATTATTTAACAAATGTGCTAAATTAAGGGGATTAATGAAACTATAAGTATAAAATGATTAATTTTTCTTTTAATAAATGTGCACTTTTGAGTGTTCATGAGCAAGCTTTCTCAGTTATGAAATAAGACTGAAATTCTATTGGATAGGAAGCGAAAGGAAGGTAACGAGTGTAACCCATAAGTACCCACGCGATATACCTAGTTAGAAATAAGGCAAAGTTCTACCTGAATCAAATTTATTGAAGACATTATATAAAGAAATCAAGGAGACTGAGTATGGATATTAACCAAAAATCGAGTCATCATCGTTGACGTTAACAATAAGAATTTATAGTTTACTTTCAAGCTTCTATTACCTATTCCGCACTAGTATACATATAGTGTACATAACAACGATTTATCCTATTGCGTTTGAGCCAACCAGAAGAAGATCGTTAGAGATATGTCAAGAATCAATATCTTGGATCTATGAGATATCGAAGAATCGTGATAGTAAACCTAGAGCATATAAAAGCTTGATCATGAACTACAAGGTCCTAAGCCTCAGAGATAGATAGAGATACGAGAACATGAAGGTCAGAACTGATAGTAATTGAAATTTAGCAAGGAGAAAGCGAGGGTCAAATAGATAAAATAAGAAGAAGAATACTAGGATTAGATAGAATATGTGGAACCAAAGAAATATCTAGCAAGATCATTCTTCCATATGCTTACATCCAGAATTATAGCAGGTAATGAAAAAGCCTAACCATAGGAAATACTAGTATGTCTGGAGACTCGAAAGTATCAGAAATCAGAAGAGAAGGCAAGATATGTGAGGAAGTTGTGTAGTAAAACACTACTTACGAGCATTATTGTAAGTAACACATTTTAAGCAATACGGTTCCTGAGGGAGATAGTACTGTAATAGTTTTCATGTAATCAAGGTTCATGACTAAAACTGAAGTTTTTGCAATAAATTCATAAAGTAGTGGAAAACTGCGGCATAGTACCGAACGTAAATAATATTGGAGAGAGCATTAAATAGTTTATACTAAGTTCATTAGACTTGATTGTTATTAGAAGAGATGGAAGAAGAATAACGAAATGAAAGAAATATGGGATGACATCAAACTACCATGAATCATATAGAAGTTATAATAAGACAATGTCTAGATGGTAAGTGTTATGGGATCTATAAGTTGGGGAATAAACAGTTTTAGTAAAGATAAAACTAATTCAGCAAATAGTATATTATGATGAGGGTTTGCAAGGATTGAAAAAAAGAATGGTGTGAATTACATAGAACAAAGACTACATGGTGAATTTAGTTATACATGGAACTAACCAAACTAATTTTAGGATAAAGAGTAAAGAGACATAGCTTCAGGGACTCCTAAAGTTAAAACTTTCAACTACAAGAATCGAATCAAGTGTATCAGGATAAGAGATTCCCAGAAGTCATAGAACTGAGTCCTTGAGCAGAAGAGCAGAAAGGAATTTAAGGAGGATGTGAGTATCAAAGACACAGATATTCTCGAACCAAGAAGAACTTGCGAGTTAAACCTCAGAAGGGATTCGAGGATAAATCATTTTTTAAGGGGGAAGAATTTGTAATACCCGGTAATCCCAAACACTATTACGTTATGGGAGGCATGATACATGATATAAATCATGCTAAAATATGTATATGCTCATGAAATGATTTTTTTGGACATTCGACAAATTCCTTGTTGTTCCGATACAGAATTTAGCTTACGTCTCATTCTGGAGAATCTTTAGTGTTGGACAATTATGACCCATAGCGTCACTATTTGTACAGATCATGATGTTGTTGTACAAATTAACTATGTGACAAAGGAGATTGTTCCATTATCATTTGTGATTAGATCACCAAGATGTATAAATGATAGGAGGTCCTTATGATTTGTTCCTGGATTGAGAATGATATGAGACAGTATCTGTCCATGAAAGATAAATCATTAAATATCCCTAGTCAGAGTATTATCGAGATTGGACATCGATAAATGCGTAAAAGACTAATATTACACTTGTGCGCGTTGTGAGGGCATAACGACATAGTTCTCATATATTTGGGTATATGATACTCGTGCAAGTGGAATAAGAGGTTGTGTTTTACCGATGGTACGGAAAATAGCTTCGCTCTGGATAGACCCCATCGGAATTCCATTGGTAGCATGACTATGTGTCTATGGAAGTCCGAAATCAGGGTATGTGTATTTGGTCTTAACCTGAGACTTGCACCGTTAATACTTGCGACAATCAATATACTTTGGTTTTGGTCCTCCAGGGCTTTAACAGGTTCTGAGTATGCCTCTGCTGGGTAGATTGAGAATTGTAGTGTGTTGGGTGTGATGTCAATACGGAAGTGTCAGTCCTGTCATATGGAGATGATGATCGCGCAGAGATACAAAACTTGTTCTCTAAAGGGTTGCAACCATCGGGATAATATGAATTGGTCATGATTATCCGATTATAAAGAGACTAGTTGCTCGTCATCCGATATATACTTCGTACGGGGCAGACACTGAACCAACCTCAGGCCTTACATGTGATCATCCGATACTGGATCGAAATACGCAATACTACGTATACTACGCCTGATACAGATCACTATATTTCTGTAAGGATATTTCTGGAGAATTGGGTGGCATGACGCTTTACTAGAAGCCAACCTTGTCTTGTAAATCGGTAAAATGTAGTACTTGGTACTTACGTGTTCGGATAGTCCGACGACCGAATTTACTGCCAACATATCCGGGGATCTCATGGGTCGCTTCCCGAAGATTCACCGATGACGTATGACTCGCACTTTATTAATCGGGGATTAATTAGAAGAGAGAGAGAATTAATCTGGGATTAATTACGGAGATATTTTATCTAGGATAAAATATCATTTAAAGAGAGATAACGATTAATTTGGAATTAATCGGTTAAAATAATATATTCGATATATTATATGAAATTAGATTTCGATGCAGAATTGAAATTAGATTTTAATTCGGGTGAACGAATTAATTTAGAATTAATTCGTTAGCGACATGAATAGTAATTATCCTTGGCATGATTATTTAATTAAATTAGATTTAATAACAACGCAACAGAAAATTCGTTAATTTAGAATTAATGAACCCGAGCCCGAGATTATTTGCGAGCGCATTCGCATTTCGAATTCGAGTGCGGAACGCAAGTCAAATCAAGCATCAAATCATTAGTCGCATCAAACATCAAATCGCTAGTCATTTTAAGCGTCAAATCACTTGTCACTTTGAGTGATGTGATGTGATGTGATGTCCAGTCACTTTGAGTGACTTGACAACATGTCACTTGTGATTGATGTGAGTTGATGGAGTTGTTTGAAAAACTTGAAAGACATTTATAATATTTTAATTGGTATTTGACTTTTTGGTTTTGTGTATTAGATATACAAAAGCCTAAAAAACAATTCATTAACTCATTCTCTCTCTATGGCTCACGGTTTGGAGCCAAAACATGCTCTCTCTCTCACGCCCATTTGGGCAGTTTTTGCTCTTCTTTTTCTGGTTTGACTGAGAACAATGGAGAGGCAAAGGGTGATTTTGTTGCATAATCATCAAGTGCTAGCACACAAATGAGTACATCCTAAGGTGATAGGGAAGTTCACCCATGAGCATGGAAATTCAACACAAGCTTGGAGCTTGCTTGGAGGACCACACATGGCCGAAAATGAGGACTGCAAAACCAGTCACTGCCGAGCCTTGGAGGAGCAGAAAGTGAAATTTTTATTGTCCAACGCGTCGCTCAACCGCTCGATGTAAGTATTCCACAATTTCCTCGTATATATTCACATGTATTTCTTGCTTATTATTCGATCCTCGGGACGTAGAAACTCCAACAATGGTATCAGAGTGATTGAAAAGCATGAAATTTGATTAGGGCTTAAAATTTGGGTAAATTGATTTTGAGCATGATTTTATGAAATTGGATGAATGAATATGCTTAAATGTGTTTTAATTGAAGTTTGATTTGATCAATTTCAAGAAAAATTGTTTAGAATATTTTTCCCCAATTTTGATGTGTTGGCCGAATGTCAACTAGCCTTAATGTCTTGGATTTTTGATTTTTTGATCATTGGATGTGTTGGAAATCAATCGGGAATGTGGATTTAATGTTGATTTGGATTTAAAAGGATTGAATTTGAATTGGACGTAAAATTCCCCATTTGGCCGAGACTTCAAAGCATGTAATTGGGTTGATTTTAATCAAAATGTGTTGGAAATGTGATGATGATGATGAACATGATTAATTAGGCTAATCGATATTTTAGAAATATTGATTTAGGTAGTTAATTATGTTATACACTTTATAATTAATTAGATTATGAAATTGGACATTTATGATTTAATTAATTGGGCCAAATTTTGAAATTGGGCTTGAAACGTTGTAATTGGGCTTTAATGGGCTTGGTTGTACTAAGTTAGGTTTAGGCTAAATTGGTTGGATCCAATTGGGCCCAAAACCACTTCCGTTAAGTTCAAATGCGACTATTGGGCCTTTAAAGTTTAATTGGGCCTAATGGGCCGAAATTGATTTCTAGGCTTATGGGGTTACTCCTTGATTGGGCTTTGGTTGCCGAAGCCCACGTCTTAAGAAATTAATTGAAAGCCTATTGGACTTTAATTGGACGACATTGGATGTCAATCGAGCTTTGAGACCCGTAGCGATTAAATTTGGAATTTAAGTCGTAAAGGTTCGTTAATAAAATGTAGTATTTAATTTGGAATTAAATAGCGAATTAGTATTAAATACATATTGAATTGGATTTAATTATGTAGTTTAATTTAATTCGAGAATTCGTACTTTGAGTACTTATTCGCAAAACGAGTTTGACTCGCGCAAAATCACATCGTTGTTTGAACATTGGATGATCATTAATTATCAGATTAATTAATTTAATTAGATTGATTGATAACATGCTTGTGTGAATACATGGTTGCGATGCATGAATAATGTATATCGGATGTATATTAGATGGGTGGGTCAATTTTAGAAATTATTGTAATAAATTTGGAATTTATTAATTGGACCTGCGTGTGCAGCCTTATTACCTCCTTATTCTTTGTATTATCTTCTCACCTATTCCCCTCAATGTAAATGAGGTTTCTTTAGAAGTGTAGTGTAACGGGTAGAAGTAATACATGTGCTAGCGGGAGAGAGAAAATGAGAGATTTGATGTAGGATCAATGTGTAAAATATCCATCCGCATATCATTGTTATTTTATTCATATGCGCTTTATTATGTGTTTAGAATGCATGTTTAAGGGTGTATGATGATGAGACCTTAACAAAGATAATAAATTGGTTGCCAATTAGCACGCGAAAAACCCTCACAAGATATTAAGCATTTTTCATTCAATTGAGTGATTCTCGCTCAAGATCCAAGACTGGCATTGGCTTGTTGGCCAAAGTCAAGGCCTTTGTCCGTCGAGGATGTGTTTGAATCACGAGAGCTTTGTTTCATATTGGTGTCTTGTCCAAGTTGTGGTTTGTTGGCCAAAGTCAAGACCACTTCTTATCCATCGACATTGATTACGAAGCTTTCCATAGTCAATGGGTTGCGCTTAACTAGGATCACTAAGTTTATTGTTCCAAAGCCAAGGTGTAACATCCCGCCTAAGCCAGGATGCTACCGGCAGGATACAGGCTAATTCCGCCTCCATAAGCCTCTGACTCTGACGAAAATTCGGCATGACCTTTGCTAAAGTCATGCAACCTGGATCAAAGTCCAGCACCTCAATACAACCTATAGGGCCCAGACACAATATATCACTAACATAAACAACTCAAGAAAAAACATAATTGGGCTCCATGCCCGGAAATTCATATAAATAAAAACTTTTACAAACTTAACCTTGTACAATTGTACCATACAACTCAATTTCTTAACAACCAGACTTATACAACTTGACCCTTATACTCCCAAGACTTGGTGACTGGCTGACTGCAATGCTGCTATCCGGCTCCTCAAGTTCTGTATTTGTAGTCGATCGATCAGGTCACCATCCTGCAAAACTCAAACATTGGCTATCTACGTGGCCATGCAAATATATATTAAATCTGAATTAATTATCTAGTCTCTAACCATTTAGCAAACACAATCTCTATTACTGATCCTTAATATCTGATCACATACATATTCTAACTTCCGTTTGCTGTTTTCATATATATGCACCATAATATATACCCCAGGCCTCTGTGTCACTAACGATCACATCAAAACCCATTACGTTTTTTCTGCGCTATTCTGATATTTCAATACTTACCTATTTACTCTTTGCTAAATAGTCTAGGCCCTTATTACAACTTTCTTTCTTTTATTTTCTTGAAATATCATCAAATCGGTATTATAGGATATTATTTCTATTAAACGTCCACACAATTATCAACCACACATGCATGAATATGGAATCATATTATTATGTAATGCTGCTTTACAAAGTACTCTTTCTATGAATACATACAATGCATATAAAGATTAGTCATATATTCACATAAATGTCATTCTACTATCATACATAATATCAGCTATATGCATCTCAAATGATTTTCTAAGATATCTGATCTATATGCATAACTTACTTTATCATGTCATGCTTTTATAACATATGTTTTAAAATCTTTTCTGAAAAATTATTTTCTGAAGTCTACTTTCTAAAACTCTTTATAAACCTTGTCTTTCTGAAATACTGTTTTCTAAAAACTGTTCATCTTGACAACTGTTTCTGAAAACTGAAGTCTTTATCTGAAATCTGTATTTTTGAAAACTAAAGGCTGTAGCTGAAAACTGAAAACTTTCTCTGGGTGTTGTGTCCCTGTCTGAAAAACTGGACGTATGAGGGCGTTACGTATCGCCGTCCCCCATACGCCTATCTGGAGGCAGAAGTGTAAATCCATGACTTTGGGGCGTTACGTATCGCCGTCCCCTAAAGCATGCCACTACTGTCTCATATCTGGTGGTCTTGGGGCGTTACGTATCGCCGTCCCCCAAGCCACAATCTGGAGTTGGGGGTGCGGATCTATGCTACCACCCAAACTCAAAATCTAGGGGCGTTGTGTATCGCTCATCCCCCTAGCCCGGCTCGAGGATCTGAGAGCGTCCCCTCAGTCCTCCACATGTGACTATATCCGTCAATTCCATCTCTGTATAGTTACATACTGGGGTGAGGTTTTACCTCATGCCCCGAAAAACATGAAAGTCATACTTTGTATCTCAAAAATGTAAAAAAAAATCATTTTTCAAAAAATCTTTATATTAAAAGCATCTGAAATTTTCCTTTAAAACGCTTAAATATCAAAATCATTCTTATATTATGATGTATGTATATGCATATGTTCATGCACTCCTATAAACTAATGATATATGTATTCTATTTCTTTCATGCTTTCATCTTTAATTATCTTATATTCTATATGCTTATTTATCATGCTCAAGATCAATACATACACGCTACTAAAATTACATCAATTCACACTAGCATACTAAATTCATTCTCAAAATCAATCCACACACACACCACCATATTTTCTTAAGCTTTACCACTATAAAAACATACACCTATAAACCAGTCATACATATTTAATGATTCCATGACCTGCTCTATACACATTTACATCTTTCATTACCAAACAAACTCATAAGTTCAATTCTTGATTCCCACTTCTAACATCATGTAGAATTTTAAGATTACTAAACAAAACCATATCATGAATCATTATATAGATATATACAATATTATCCGTATACACACATACACACATATTTCTGCGGCATTTAAATATATAAATGATTTACAATATCCATTTTGAAATTATATAGATCAGAACATCAAAACAGTTTCTGCTATGCATAAAAAAGTTATCTATACATAGACTGTTTTCAAAATTTCATTCCAATTATATACAACTCAAGAAAACTTCAGTAACTCTTTACCCATTTTAGAAACAAACCATTTATTAACTTAACCCATCAATTAAATAGTTCTGTACAACCAAAACAAAACAAAACTTCTGAGTTAACTTCTGAGCAAACTACATATATTGATTGTAACCTCTCACATAGCTTCGATTACAATCTAACTTACCTGAATCGAGTTGACTCACACACTTATTACCATACTAAAGACTCAAAAATGACAAATTTCAGTTCTAGGTTATAATAATTGACATTAATCAAAGTTTACCCCCTCAAACCATTAATCATGTACAATATTTATATTTCCAAGAATAAGATTGACTAGAAAAATTTCTCATAAATCCACTTGTTCTCAGTTAAATATATAACCCAATGCCATCCTTTATTGCCTCCTTAAAAATCCAAATTTCATAAATCCACAAACATATTTCAGTTTCATAAATACACTTCAGCTTTCGTTTGTGTGACTGTAATTATATACTTCAACACTTTCTATTATTATTTTTATTTTTATAAATGTTATGTAATAATTTTATTATTAGTTCCAAAAATTCAATTTAAATTGAATCTCAAATAATGCAATAAGTGAAAACCATACTGAATTCAACAACCCAATCAATGAAATATCATAAATAAATAAATAAATAAAAGGGAATTGAATTGAATCTACCTGAAGCATTTGCCAAGTTTATGGTATATGTATTCGTGTAGCAGCAAATATTTTCTTTTTAGAGGAATTAACGAGACAAATCCCCACATTTCTTCTATACCCATCTGGCTGCGTCTGTGGCAGCTGCTGCAGCCCAAGTAGCACACTCACAAATTTAATCAAGTTCCCAGGGTAATTCTGACTAATTACCTCCAGATAAAACTCGGAATTTCCACTCAATCCACTTACAACCATTTTTACTCGTCGTTTCGCTTTTCTTCAGTTTGTTTGGTCGCCAAGCTTAATCTAACAATTTCCCTTCGGTCTTCTCTCTCTGCTCTCTCTCAGCCTCTTTCCTTGCCTTTCCCTTCTCTCTCAATTTCTCTACTCTCCTCTTCTTCTCCGTTTTTCTTTATTTTCTTTCCTTCTGGTTTCTTTTTCTTTTCGTCATTTCCCGCTTTTCTTTCTTTTCGTCCTTTCCTTCCCTCTTTCTTTCGTGTGTGTCTTATTCTAAAACGTGTATGTATTTATTTTTTTAATTTTTTTTTTCCAGCTCTCTTCCTCTCAATCTTTTGCTTCTGCCTTTTTCCTCTCCTGTTTTCATTTCCCTCTCCTCTCTATGTGCTGGTGAGTGCGTGAACTGTGTCTGCGCGTGAGTCAAGTGTATTGGCTGTGTGCGCGCTTTATATAATATATATATATATATATATATATATATAATATATATATATATATATATATATATATAAACACTAATTAATTATAAATTTAATCTTTTAAATTTAATTTAATAAAAATTTATAATTAATTACATAAAAAGTTTCCATTTTATACTAAAATTGTCCTCACGTTCGGACCCGACTTCATAAGCGGAAAAAAATAAAATTCACGCAACTCGCTAAAATAATCCGGGATGTTACACAAGGGTTAGGTGATTCAGAGGAAAAATATTAGGTAATATATTGGATATATTGGCATATATAAGATATATGTTTCGGACTTGGATGTCCCCCTACCGGATCTAGGAATTGGATGGGATCCAATCGATCTTAGAGATCTACCTAGTTAATTATCATACAATTTGTTGGCCAAAGTCAAGATTGTGTGATATTTAATGGGATCCTAGCCCACTAGGAAACATGGTTTCCCGAGTACTCAACAGCGGGTAGAGGCTCGCCGAAAAATAGTGGGAGACAAGTATTAAATTTGCAATATTCGTTTAGTTACTTGCCATACGCGCTCAAACAAATATCATTCGTCAAATAAATTAAATGTTAGTTGGACTAATATTTAAATCATTGTTTTAATAAAACAGTTATACTGTATTCAAACTATTCATTTATAGTTGATTTTATAATTGGATTATAGTAATCAATATAATTGAATTTAACCAATTAAAGTATAGTTGATTAATATAGTTGGACTATAATAATCATTATATTTAATAGTACCTAAATCGTTGATTAAATAGCTGGACTATTAGAATCAAGATGAAATTGAAAGATTGACATTTAAAACATAATCCTAGGGAAAATGTATTTAAATGGTTTAATTTTCAAATTAGGAATAAAATTTCAGGATGGTCCTGGAATCTAATAAGTTACTTTATTTGATAAAATAACATATTAGGTCTAAGCCCGGAATAGAGTAAATAGTAGAGCATGATCTTTGGAAGATCATGTGATGATAACTTAAGTGCTTAATCCATTAAGCTTGTCGCAGTAGACTCCTTAATTTCTTATTCAGAACTAAGAATTAGATCCTTAAAGTACGATAATGAAATTGAAGGATCTTCATAAATCTATACTTAGATTTTAGAAGTATTAAATTGTAATAAATAACTCTTGGTGAGATAATGACTATTCTCAATGAGATAAAGTCAAACTTTACAATTAGGCAAGTAGCGCAATGCGCACCTTACTTCGATATTCTAGATGGCCAAGGCTTGGCCAAAGGCTTCTAGAATGTAGAAAATGGGCAAAGGCAAAATCATTATAATCTTCTGGGGAGATAAAGGATATATCCCAAAATGTCTGCCTAAATTGTGGAAAAAGGAATCGCCGAAGCGTGACTGCCGTTTGGACAAGGCAGACATGAAGGAATTAAAGAAAGGGCAAGGCTCTGACTTTAAATATGTTTATCAAAATAATGTTCACTACTAGTATTGAAATTGGATTTTAGATACTTAGTGTGATACATAAATATTTGCACTGATGTGCAGAATCTGCTATGAGCAGGATACTGACTTAATATGAGATTAATCTGCGAGTCGGAAACGGGACGAAAGTCGCTGTTTTACCCGTAGATACCTAATTTTAGGAACTACCCTTTGGGTGTGTACTTAAATTAGGAAACTGTAATAGTTTGACTAAAAACATTATCTCTATATCGAGTATAACTCGTTACGAGTGTACCTTTATATTCTAGAACGCTAAAATGTTTTATTGTATAAAGATATTGAGATAAAACACATTAGATGTGAATAACAGAATTTATATTTTGAATATAAATAAAATCTCGAACATATAACGTGACAAACAAATAACTCAAACTGATTTGATCAGATGAAACTTATAAGTGGCATTGTTGTCTGGGACACAATGAAACAAGACTCGTATATCCACACTTTTGAAGAGTGGGTACTCAGACTGTTTTGATTCCAATTAAATAAAGTCTACAAATCTAGTTTATTGGGCAAAGTGCCTATAAAACTATTTACTTGGTAAAAGTGTAAATGTCACCGATCTATTAGCCCTAGTTCATAGTGAAGCAAGTGGGCCCATGTCTAGCTAGGCTAGATGTGGATATGAATATTTCGTGACCTTTACGGATGTGACATCGTGTTATGGTTATGTGTTTCTTTTGAAACACAATTCGGAAACTTTTAAAGTTTCGACACGAAATAGATGAACAGATCGGCTAAAGTATTAATACCGTCACGGTAAGACTGTAATGGAAAATACTTAAGCAATAAATTTCTCGTATACTTGAAAGAGTATAGTATCTTTCAATAAGGACTCCTCACGGAACACGTCAATTTGACGGTGTGTCCGAAAAGGATAAACCGAATTTTATTGGACATGATAAGGTTAATCATGAGTCGGTCAGAGCTACCATTTCCTTCAACGGATAAGCATAAATAGTGCAGAACTTATTTAGAATAAGGTTCCATAATAATCTGTTTGACAGATTACATATTAGATATGAACGGGAAAGAAACCAGGTTTCTCATTCCTGATAATTTGGGTATGTTGGGCATACGTTTGGATGATACCAAACTTGAACCCAAATTGGATAAAGTGCCAATTGTAGGTTATCCGAGGGATACCAAAGTATAGTACTTCTATAACTCACTAGAGAACAATTAGATTGTTGCTCACCATGTGGTTTTCCTAAGAGGAATAGCGATATGCAATGGAAAGTGGGAGAATAGTAAAACTCGATGAAAATCAGAGTAATACTGTTCAAGGTACCGAGTTCTTATTGGAACACAAATAGTTCATCAAGGATGTAACTATACCAATAATCTTCAAATACACAAGAATCGCGTAGGTCGGAGAGAGTCAGAAAACAACCTGGGGTATGGGTTTCTGATCTCACCTCATAAAGATGTCTATCTTATTGAGGAATGTCAACTGACTACGTATGAGGAAGTGATATAAGGTATCGACTCCCTATTATGGTAAAGTTCCATATAATCCGAAATGGATTCCATGTATATCAACTATGTTTAGAATACTAGTTGATATACCTCAAGGCATTGTGCCTATTGGTACTATATAAGTCTTCAAGGAAGACATACATGGAAGGCAACATACCAACGTACTAAGCTAGGCTTGTAGCGGAAAGGTATCGTTATCAATATTGTGATTGATGACGATGAAACCTTTTACCTGTTTCCAGGGTAAAACCATTTGGATAATGCTTGCTGATGCTGCATGTTTCATTTATGAAATATGGCAGCTGAACGGGAAAATCGCTTTCCTTAAACGGAAACCTTTTGGAGGATGTTTAAAACATCCTGATGATTTTACCGTACCAAAACTAGGAAACAAGGTTTGCAGGTTATTCGATCCATGGAGGGATTGAAGCAAGCATTGGGTTCTTGGAACTATCGCTTTGATATAATCATAATAGTTTATGATTTAATTCAAAAACGAAAATGATTCTTGTGTATATAAGGAGGTTAGTGGAAGCGCATTGACAGTGGCTGTCCTATAAATAATGATGACATGTCATTTCTTGGAAATGATATTCCCATAAAATAATCGGTGAAAGCTTGACATTCATGAAAATTCTCCGTAGAATTCTTGGGAGAAATAACCTTTATTCTAGGAATAAAGATCTACTGGGATAGATTTAAAGTTGTTGACACTCTCTGAGAACTCGTACATTGAAAAATATACGTGACCTGGTGTCTCATACGCTTTGAGCATATGGATTCACAAAACAGGCCAATCCATGTGATAGTCACTGGATTGATGTAAAGAACATACTTAGTATCTTAGAGTACAATGATGCTGTCTTATACTATGGAGAAAGAGAACTTGAAGTGACTGGGATCACTGCTGTAAGTTTCCTAACCGATAAAAATGACTATACGTCACAAACGGTACTATACAGTTTGAATAACAGTACAGTGAGCTGGAAATCTTCCATGCAAGATACTGTTAACGTATAAACAACAAATGCGAGATATTGATGCAGCTGAGGCAGCAATAGAAGACATCTGGGTCAATAATAAATCTAATTAGATTAGATATAGTTCTGTTAGCAGTTGACCTATGCATCGGCACAGGCTAAAGAATTAATGGTCTCATCAACGATCCAGATATATACTTCATCTATTCATCTGATTCGTTCGGATCATACATCGTGGTGATGTGATGATCGAATAAATCGTATCAGATGATAATCAAGCAAATCCGCTGACGAAATCACTTTCTCAGTAATTTGAGCCAACCGTACATAGTTCGGGTGTAAGACACTCGAGTGACTGACTATAGGGCAAGTGGGAGATTTTTGGATAATTATGACCCATAGCGTCACTATTTGTACAGATCATGGTGTTGTTGTACAAATTAACTATGTGACAAAGAAGATTGCTCTCTTATCATTTATGATTAGATCACCATGATGTATAAATGATAGGAGGTCCTTATGATTTATTCCTGGATTGAGAATGATATGAGACAGTATCAGTCCACGAAGGATAGATCATTAAATATCCCTAGTTAGAGTATTATCGAGATTAGACATCGATAAATGCGTAAAAGACTAGTATTACACTTGTGCGCGTTGTGAGGGCATAACGGTATAGTTCTCATATATTTGGGTATAGGATACTCATGCAAGTGTAATAGGAGGTTGTGTTTTACCGATGGTACGGAAAATAGCTTCGCACTGGATAGACCACCTCGGAATTCCATTGGTAGTATGACTATGTGTCTATGGAAGTCCGAAATCAGGGTAGGTGTATTTGGTCTTAACCTGAGACTTGCACCGCTAATACTTGCGACAATTAATATACTTTGGTTTTGGTCGTCCAGGCTTTAACAAGTTCTGAGTACGCCTCTGCTGGGCATATTGAGAATCGTAGTGTGTTGGGTGTGATGTCAAGACGGAAGTGTCACTCCAGTCATATGGAGATGATGATCGCGCAGGGATACAGAACTGGTTCTCTAAAGGGTTGCAACCATCGGGATAATATGACTTGGTCATGATTATCCGATTATAAAGAGACTAGTTGCTCGTCATCCGATATATACTTCGTACGGGGCAGACACTGAACCAGCCTCAGGCCTTGCATGTGATCATCCGATACTGGATTGAAATACGCAATACTACGTATACTACGCCTGATACAGATCACTATATTCCTATAAGGATATTTCTGGAGAATTGGGTAGGCATGGCGCTTTGCTAGAAGCCAACCTTGTCTTGTAAATCGGTAAAACGTAGTACTTGGTACTTACGTATTCGGATAGTCCGATGACCGAATTTACTGCCAATATATCCGGGGATCTCATGGGTCGCTTCCCGAAGATTCACTGATGACGTATGACTCGCACTTTATTAATCTGGGATTAATTAGAAAAGAGAGAAAATTAATCTGGGATTAATTACGGAGATATTCTATCTAGGATAAAATATCATTTAAAGAGAGATAATGATTAATTTGGAATTAATCGGTTAAAATAATATATTCGATATATTATACGAAATTGGATTTCGACGCAGAATTGAAATTAGATTTTAATTCGGGTGAACGAATTAATTTAGAATTAATTCGTTAGCGACGTGAATAGTAATTATGCTTAGCATGATTATTTAATTAAATTAGATTTAATAATAATGCAACGAAAAATTCGTTAATTTGGAATTAACGAACCCGAGCTTGAGATTGTTGTGATGTGATGTGATGTGATATGATTGATGTGATGTCTAGTCACTTTGAGTGACTTGACAACATGTCACTTGTGATTGATGTGAGTTGATGGAGTTGTTTGAAAAGCTTGAAAGACATTTACAATATTTTAATTGGTATTTGACTTTTTGGTTTTGTGTATTAGATATACAAAAACCTAAAAAATAATTCATTAACTCATTCTCTCTCTATGGCTCACGGTTTGGAGCCAAAACATGCTCTCTTTCTCATGCCCATTTGGGCATTTTTTTGCTCTTCTTTTCTGGTTTGAACCGAGAACAATGGAGAGGCAAAGGGTGATTTTATTGCATAATCATCAAGTGCTAGCACACAAATGAGTACATCCTAAGGTGATAGGGAAGTTTGCCCATGAGCATGGAAGTTCAACACAAGCTTGGAGCTTGCTTGGAGGACCACACATGGCCGAAAATGAGGACTGCAAAACCAGTCACTACCGAGCCTTCGAGGAACAGAAAGTGAAATTTTTATTATCCAATGCGTCGCTCAACCACTCGATGTAAGTATTCTGTAACTTCCTCGTATGTATTCACATGTATTTCTTGCTTATTATTCGATCCTCGGGACGTAGAAACTCCAATATTTAGTATTTAGACTATAACTTTTTTCATATAATCTCTAATTTTTATGAATTTTATATCGTCAAAAATATAAGACTGAGACCTACAACTTTCATGTTAGATATTTTTCCAAATTCGGATGACAAGAAGATCAACAATCATGATTTATGTGGCTGGTATAGTGAAATTCGAGAATAAGCTAGAATAGGGTGATATGACACAACCTAAGCCACCCATTTCATTCAAAAAATTAGCATTTTGCCTATAAATAGAACACTATTCAATCTCTCTCTCACCAAAAGAAACGTGAATAGCAAAGAAGGGAGGACCTTCTCATGCCATTTTCTCCTCACTCTCTTGTCTCCAATCTCAAGTCATTTTGAACCATTCAAGCACATTTCCAAGCATGGAACCGCAACTTCCTTCAGTGAAAAGAATAATGCCAGCCAGATTCCAATAAGTGAGTGGACCATTTTCTCAAATTATTTTTACTTATTTGTTTTTGATTTAAAGACTTACTTTTCAGTACATGGGACGTTAGCCCAGTATATTTCAGTTGTTTATGAATAAAAATATTTTGAAAAATGTTTTAGAAATTTTTTATTTAAAAATCATGGTTTTATGACTTTTGAAGGCATAAGGAAAAACCCCACCTCATATGTAACTTGACACATATATGGAATTGATGGATACAGCTAACGTGTGCACATGTAGTTCAGGACTAGGGATGACAAATGCCATTAGATCCTATATTTTAGGGCTAGGGGGACGGCAAGACATAACCCCCCTAGACCCTAGATTCAGAGTCGAGATGATAACATTGATCCACATATCTAGCTCTAGTTCAGTGGCTTAGGGGACAGTGAGATGTAACTCCCCAAGACTACTAGTTTAGGTGTATGGCGGGATGACGAGACGTAACATCCTCATACGTCAGGTGTTTCAGAGATATGGTTTTTAGTTTTGGTATATGGGGAGATGAAGAGACGTAATGCCCTCATACGTCAAGTTTTTCAGAGAAAGATTTTCGGAGATGATATTCTTAAAAAAGACAATTTTATGAAAGAGTTTTGAAGAAAATCTGTTTGTGAGAATTCAGAGTTTTACAGATCAAAAAATTTCCAGAAGAGATTTCTAGAAAAGAAATGTATTTTCATACAAGAAAAGATTTTCAAAGAAAATCAGTTTTCATATGATGGTTTTGATTTCAGAATAAAAATTTGTTTCAGATTCCGTTTTAGAACTGTCCACTCACTAAATCATTCAAACGATCTAACCCCCATACTCCCAGCTTTCTGTTTTGTAGGTTTACCCGGAGAACGAGCTCGGGGGGATGGATACTGATGGCAATCACTAGAGTGTATGGGTTCACTAGGTCGAGTACAGAGGTTCAACATAGTCAGTGTCAAGTAAAGTTGCATGTCAGTCATTAGCAATGTATAAGTCTTGATAGTGTATTAAAAGTTTAATGAACAGAGTTGTAAAAAGAAGTGTATTTGAGTATACAGTTATAAGTATTAAAGTGTATTGCATGTTGTTGGTTTGGGCAATGGTCTCATGTATGAGTTTACATTTGAAATAGAGTTGTAGTATGGATCACAGTCAGAAAGTCAGAGGCTTAGGGGGATTGGGTGGCCTATTCTTTACCGGTAGCATCTCCGAGGAAAGGGATATTACAGCTTATATGACACATATTAAATTTAATAGGTTTCTTATTTTAATACGAGATTATGTTTTGATCTTAATATAAGTTTCTAGTTTTAATTTTTATTAATAAAGCTAATTTTAGAGATATTTTAATTTTATAATTTAATGTGTTCTTATTATAATAGGTTTCTTATCTAATAGAATTTAATAGTGAGCCGTCGTGTGACATGATAGAGAAGTTTAAAAATATTTAACTATATATATATATATATAAAATAAAAAAATTAATTATAAATATTATGTTAATTGTAAATTATTAAAAAAAATATTATTTTTTTTTTAATAAAATTATCTAATATATTTTCTTGTTATAAAAGAATTATTATAAAATTATAATATGTATTTTTTTTATTGTTATACGATTTTTAATTAATTAATTTAATTTTATAACTTTAATATGAACTCGCCACAAGGCTTGAAAATGTTTAAATTATATATATTATATATATATATATATATATATATAGGGTAAATTTATATAAAAATAAATACTTTTTTTTTATTTTATTAATCAAATACAATATTTTGTTATCAAAATATTCTCATTTTTTAAAAAGTCTAATTCTCTCCAACTCCCTCGCATATTTATCTCATTTTCTTAACTGACAACGACGATAATATCTAGAAAAGACGGCAACAGAAGAACCCGAAAACAATGGTGATTATCACACTGCTAAATTTCAACCCCAAGTTTTCTTAGCCAAGTGCGGCACTAAGTTCGCCCAACTTAGTCAGCCTTTTCCAGCAAGCACACACAAGTCACAAGCAGTCACTTCACAATGTTCACGCACCCTCATAGTAAGCACAAAAGCACCCACACATCAAGTAAATACAAGACACAAATCTTTACAGGACAATGCCCAACCTTTTTATTACTCCCAAAGTAATTACAATGAACCATGCTAGAACATACAAAGGATCACTCTTGTACACTCATGTACTATGCTCTCTCTCTTTATATGTTTTTCACAGACACAATATATACTAGCGGCAGTTACACCCGAACTGCCATAGGGTGTGCTGGCCTAATAGGCACCAGCCAAATAATCACATAGAAGTTACATCCCAACTGCTCTAGGAAGTTCTCACACATACACCAATCAAATTTCCCCATATGTTTCCTAACTGGCCACGGTTACTAGCAGTTTTCATCGTAATTTCCCTATGTGTTCTGCATGTGAAGCAAACTCCCTTGCATGTTCAAGCCAACTGCCATGCAAGTATGCGCCAACTATCTCTCACAACTGCCTTTCATGTGTACTACATATGAAGCCCTCTCCCATGCACAAATGCCTTGCATGTGCACGTAACTGTTGGACAATTATGACCCATAGCGTCACTATTTGTACATATTATGATGTTGTTGTACAAATTAACTATGTGACAAAGGAAATTGCACTCTTATCGTTTGTAATTAGATCACCTAGATGTATAAATGATGAGAGGTCCATATGATTTGTTCCTGGACAGAGAATGATATGAGACAATATCAGTCCACGTATGATAAATCATTAAATATCCCTAGTCAGAGTATTATCGAGATTGGACATCGATAAATACGTAAAAGACTAGTATTGCATTTGTGCGCGTTTGTCAGGGCACAACGACATAGTTCTCATATATTTGGGTATAGGATACTCATGCAAGTGTAGTAGGAGGTTGTGTTTCTCCGATGGTACAGGAAACAACTTCGCTCTAGATTGACCCCCTCGGAATCCCATTGGTAGTATGACTATGTGTCTATGGGAGTCCGACATCAGGGTAGGTGTATTTGGTCTTAACCTGAGACTTACACCGCTAATACTTATGAAAATCAATATACTTTGGTTGCGGTCGTCCAGGGCTTTAACAGGTTCTACGTACGCCAATGCTGGGTATATTGAGAATTGTAGTGTATTGGGTGTGATGTCGAGACGGAAGTATCACTCCAGTCATAGTGGAGATGATGTCACGTAGGATACGGGACTGGTGCTCTTATGTGCTGCAGCCAATCGGGATATTATGACTAGGTCATGTATATCCGATTATAGAGACTAGTTACCAGACATCTGACATGTGCTTCGTAGGGGGCAGACACGGTTCCAGTCGCAGGCCTAGCACGTGACAATCTGATATTGGATCGATATGCACTATACGTTGTATACTACGCCTGGTATAGATCTTTATATTCCTATACGAATATTTCCAGAGAATTGGGTAGGCATGACGCTTTGCTAGAAACCAACCTTGTCTTGTGAATCGGTAAAATATAGTACTTGGTACGTACGTATTCGGATAGTCCGATAACCGTATTTACTGCCAACATATCTGGAGATCTCATGGGTCGCTCCCCGAGGATTCACCGATGACGTATGACTCGCACTTTAATTAATCTGGGATTAATTAGAAGAGAGAGAGAGAATTAATCTGGGATTAATTCGATGAGAGAGAAAATTATATGGGATTAACTGCAGAGATATTTTATCTGGGATAAAATATCGCTTAAAGAGAGAGAGCGATTAATTTGGAATTAATCGGGTAAATTAATATATTCGATATATTAAACGAAATTAGATTTCGACGCGGAATTAAAATTGGATTTTAATTCGGGTGAACGAATTAATTTAGAATTAATTCATTAGCGATGTGAATAGTGAATTCGCTAGGCGTAATCATTTAATTACGAAGCGACGGAAAATTCATTAATTCGGAATTAGCGAACCCGAGCTCGAGAATGGTTGCGAGCGCATTGTATTTCGAATTCAAGTGCGGCACACAAGTCACATCAAGCGTCAAATCGCTAGTCGCATCAATTGTCAAAACACTTGCCACTTTCAGTGATGTGACATGACATGTTGTTACTTTGATAAAGTGACTTGATGTGAATAGTAAAAGTGATGGGTAAAAGGTGAAAAGCATTGATTGTCTTTTGCTTTTGACTTTTTGGAATTGGAAGAAGAGTTGGTATATATATTTTATTTGTTTTGGAAAATAAATAAATAATATATTACAATTTTTCTCTCCCTCCCTTATCACATCGGTCTTCTCTCTCCTATAAGCTAGGGTTTATATTTTTTAAAACCAACTCTCTCCTCTTCTCTCTTGTTCACGGCTTCAAGCCATTTTCTTCATTTCTTCTCCAATCTAGGCTTGGACGTGAGAAGCATGAAGGAAAGAAAGAGCTAGCACACTTATGAGTTGTTACAAATGTGATAGGGTAGTGAAATTGTGTGCATGGAATCCATTTTGAAGCTTGAAGCTTGGATCTTCAATGGTGGTCTTCCATGGCCGAATCTTGAAGACAAATGGAGCATCAAAACCGAGCCACCCTCTCCCTTGGAAGCCTTGGCCGAATGTTTCATGATAATGAGGAGAAAGATTTTTTTTTGGTGCATCAAATCCAATCATTGTGAGTATATGTTTCCGCCATTATTCCTTGATGTATTCATGCGTTTTGTGCTTGATTTTGATGATTCTTGGGACCTTATAAGAACTCAACAATGGTATCAGAGCTTTGATCAAGCATGAAAAAGTTAGGGTTTAAAATTGGGTAAAATCAATTGAAGCATGATTTGGTTAAATTGATTGATTAAGTATGCTTATATGTGATTAATTGAAGTTGTGCATGATCAATTTCATGAAATTTGATTGGATTAAGTTTTCTCCAAAATTGGAGGCATGGCCGAAATTGAAAAACCCTAATTTCTTGGTGATTTTTTGTTTTTTGTTCATTGGATGACTTGAAACAAAAGGGTAATGTTAATTTGAAGTTCAATTGGATTGAATTTTGATTTGGAACAATTTTCCCTTAAAAGTTGGCTTGGCCGAATTCAATGAACATGAAATTCATTGTGATTTTTTTTATTTTAATTCATTGGATGAGTTGAATTGATCTGGGAAATGATGATTGTGGATTCACTTGGATTGAAACTGAATCGGATGGAAAAACCCCTAATTGCCGAGACTTTAAGCATGTAAATTGGGTTTGATTTTGATAAATTGTGTTGGACACTATTTGTTGTTAAAATGCATGATTAATTATGCTAATTGATGTTTTAGAAATGTTAATTGGGTGATTAATTTTGTATTACACTTAGGTTAATTAATTATGGAATTTGGAATTTTATAAGTTAATTAATTGGGCTTGTTTTGGAAATTGGGCCTTATAGGTTGTAATTGGGCTTTTGGGCTTGGTTTACCAAGTTAGGTTTAGGCCAATTTGGTTGGATCCAATTGGGCCCAAAACCGCATCCATAAAGTCCAATTATGACTTAATGGACCTTAATTATTTAATTGGGCCTAATGGGCCAAAATTAATTTAAAGGCTTATGGGGTAACTCCCGATTGGACTTGGTTATCGGTTTGACCCGAGTTGACCAAAAGTCCACGCCTTAAGAAATTAATTAAAAGCCCATTGGACTTTAATTAAATAAACGTTGGACGTTAATCGGGCTTTGAGACCATGACGATTGAATTTGGAATTTAAATCGTAAAGGTTCGTTAATAAAAATATAATATTTAATTTGGAATTAAATAAAGAATTAGAATTAAATGCGTATTAAACTGGATTTAATTATGTAGTTTAATTTAATTCGAGAATTCGTACTTTGAGTACTTATTCGCAAAACGAGTTTGACTCGAGCAAAAATCAAATCGTTGTTTGAACATTGGATGATCACTAATTATCAGATTAATTAATTGGATTAGATTGATTGATAACATGCTTGTGTGAATTCATGGTTGCGATGCATGAATAATGTATATCAGATGGATATTAGCGGGTGGGACAATTTTGGAATTGTAATAAATTTGATTTATTAATTGGACCTGCGTGTCCAGCCTTATCACCTCTATGCTATTTGTATTCTCTTCTCACCTATTCCCCTAATGTAATGAGGTTTCTTTAGAATTATAGTGTAACGGGTAGAAGTAAATACATGTGCTAGCTTTGGAGAGAGAAAATGAGAGATTTGATCTAGGATCAATGTAAAGTATCCATCAGCATATCATTATTATTTTATTTCATATACGCTTTATTATGTGTTTAGAATGCATGTTTAAGGGTGTATGATGATGAGACCTTAACAAAGATAATAAATTGGTTACCAATTT
This sequence comes from Zanthoxylum bungeanum, assembly GCA_019454045.1. Taxonomy (NCBI): domain Eukaryota; kingdom Viridiplantae; phylum Streptophyta; class Magnoliopsida; order Sapindales; family Rutaceae; genus Zanthoxylum; species Zanthoxylum bungeanum. Next base: position 268,993 of record SKCR01026027.1, on the reverse strand, counting down.
GCACGCGAAAACCCTCGTTCAATATTAAACGTCTTTCCTTCCATTGAGTGATTCTCACTTAAGATCCTAGACGGCATTGGTTTGTTGGCCAAAGTCAAGGCCTTTGTCTGTCGAAGATGTGTTTGAATCACGAAGGCTTTATTCCATATCAGTGTGTTGTCCAAGTTGTGGTTTGTTGGCCAAAGTCAAGACCACTTCTTGTCCATCGACATTGATTACGAAGCTTTCCATGGTCAGTGGGCCGCGCTTGACTGGGATCACTAAGTTTGTTGTGTCAAAGCCAAGGCTTAGTTGATTCAGAGGAAAAAGGTTAGGTAATACATTGGATGTATTAGCATATATAAGATATGTGTTTCGGACTTGGATGTCCTCCTACCGGATCTAGGAATTGGATTGGATCCAATTGATCTTAGAGATCTACCTAGTTAATTATCATACAATTTGTTAGCCAAAGTCAAGATTGTGTGATATTTAACGGGATCCTAGCCCACTAGGAAACACGGTTTCCCGAGTACTCGATAGAGGGTTAGAGCTCGCCGAAAATTAATGGGAGACAAGAATTGAATTTGCAATATTCGTTCAATTACTCGCCATACGCGCTCAATCACAAATTATTTCGTCGTTTAATTAAATGTTAGTTAGACTAATATTTAAATTGTTGTTTTAATAAGCAGTTGGACTGTATTATGGTTGATTATATAATTGGATTATAGTAATCAATATATTTGAATTAATTAATTTCGATTTACAGTTGATTTTATAATTGGATTATAGTAATCAATGTAATTGAGGTTAATTAATTTAAATTATATTTGATTGTATAGTTGGACTATAATAATCAATATAATACATAGTACGACAAATCATTGATTAAATAGTTGGACTATTAGAATCAAGATAAATTGAAATTTTAGTGTTTAAAACATAATCCTGGGTGAAAATGTATTTAGACGACTATAATTTTCAAATTGGGAATAAATTTCAAGATGGTATTGGAAAATAATAAGTTACTTTATTTGATAAAATAACGTATTATGCCTAAATCTCGGAGTTAAGCAAATAAGTGGAACATGATATTTGGAATATTCATATAATGATAACTTTAGTGCTTAATCCATTATACTTGTCAAAGTAGACTCCTTAATTTCTGAATCAGAATTAAGGATTAGATCCTTAAAGTATGATAATGAAATTGAAGGATTTTCATGGATCAATTTTAGATCTTTGAAATACTAAATTGCAATAAATAATTCTTGGAGAATTAATGACTATTCTCAAGGAGACAAAGTCAAACTTTACAATTAGGCAAGTAACGCAAGACGCACCTTACTTCGATATTCTAGAAACCCGAGGCTTGGCCAAAGGCTACTGGAATGTTGAAATTGGCAAAGGTAAAATAATTATAATCTTTTGAGAAGATAAAAGGACATATCCTAAGAAGGAATTGAAGACGAGCAAGGCTCTGACTTCAAATATGTTTGTCATAATTATGTTCACGACTAGTATTAAAATTGGATTTTAAATACTTAGTGTGATACATAAAAATGTACTGTTGTGCAGAATCTGCTTTAAGCAGGATACTGACTTCAGACGAGATTACTCTGCGAATTGAAAATGGGACGAAATTCGCTGTTTTAACCGTAGATACCTAAGTTTAGGAACTGCCATTCGAGTGTGTACTTAAATTAGGAAACTGTTAAAATGTAACTAGTTTGACTAGGAACATTATCTCTATATCGTGTATAACCCGCTGCGGGTGTACCTTTATATTCTAGAACACTAAAGTGTTTTATTAAATAAAGATGATATTGAGATAAACACATTAGATGCGAATAACAGAATTTATATTTTGAATATAAATAATATCTCAAATATGCACATGACAAACAATAGCTCAAACTGATTTGATCAATTAAGAAACCTAATTGTGGCATAGTAGTCAGGGACACTATTAAACAAGAATCGTATATCCACACTTTTGGAGAGTAGGTACTAGGACTAATTTGATTCTGTTCAAATAAAGTCTACGAATATAGTTTATTGGGCATAGTGCCTATAACACTATTTACTTGGTAAAAGTGTAAATGCTACTGATCTGTTAGCCCTAGTTCATAGTGAAGCAAGTGGGCCCATGTCTAGCTATGCTAGAGGTGGATATGAACATTTCGTGACCTGTACGGATGTGGCATCGCGTTATGGTTATGTGTTTCTTTTGAAACACAAATCGGAAACTTTCACAGTTTCGACACGAAATAGACAAACAGATCAGCTAAAGTATTAAACCTTCATGGTAAGACCGTAATGGAAAATAATTAAGCAATAAATTTCTCGTATATTTGAAAGAGTATAGAATTCTTTCAAAAGGGACTCCTCCCGGAATACGTCAATATGACGGTGTGTCCAAAAATGATAAACCAAATTTTGTCGGACATGATAAGGATTAATCATGAGTCGCTCTGAGCTACCATTTCCTTCAACGGATACGCATTAACAGTGCAAGAACTTATTTTGAATAAGGTTCCATCATAATCTGTTTGACAGATATCATATTAGATATGAACAGGGAAAGAAACCGGGTTTCACATTCCTGATAATTTGGGTATGTTAGGCATACGTTTGGATGATACCAAACTAGAGCCCAAATTGGATAAGTGCCAATTGTAAGGTTATCCTAGGGATACCGAAGTATAGTACTTATACAAATCACTAAGAGAACAATATGATTGTTGCTCACCATGCGGTTTTCCTAAGGGGAATACCGATAAGCAGTGGTAAGTGGGAGGATAGTAAAACTCGATGAGAATCGGAGTAATACTGTTCAAGGCACCTATTCCTTAAATGGAACATAAATAGTTCATCAAGGATGAAACTATACCATTACTCTTCGAATACACAAGAACTGCGTAGGTCGGATAGAGTCAGAAAACAACCTGGGGTATTGGTTTCTGATCTCACCTCATAAAGATGTCTCTCTTTTTGAGGAATACCAACTGACTACGTATGAGGAAGTGATACAAGGTATCAACTCCCTAATTATGGCAAAGTGCCATGAATCCGAATTGGATTCCATGTATATCAACTATGTTTGGATACTAGTTGATGTACCGCAAGACATTGTGCCTATTGGTACTATAAGTCTTCAAGGAAGACATACATGGAAGGCAACATACCAACGTGTAAAGCTAGGCTTTTAGCGGAAAGGTGTCGTTATCAACATTGTGTTGATTACGATTCAACCTTTTAACCATTGCCACGGTAAATCCATTTGGATAATGCTTGTTATTCGATCCATGATTGGATTGAAGCAAGCATTAGTTTCTTGGAATTATCGTTTTGATGTAATCATAATGGTTTATGATTTAATTCAAAACAAAAATGATTCTTGTGTAAACAAGAGGGTTAGTGGGAGCGCACTGACAGTGGCTGTCCTATAAAATAATGATAATATGTTATTTCTTGGAAATGATATTCCCATAAAATAAATATCGGAGAAAGCTTGGCTTTCGAATTACTCTCCGTGGAACCATACATTGAAAAATGTACGCGATCTGGTGTCTCATATGCTTTGAGCATATGGATTCACAAACAGACCAATCCGAGTGATAGTCACTGGATTGATGTTAAGAACATCCGTTAGTATCTTAGAGAACTAAGGATGCTATCTTAGCATATGTGACAAAGGAGAACTTGAAGTGACTGGGATCACTGTTGCAAGTTTCCTAACCGATAAAACGACTATAAGTCACAAAACGGTACTATACAGTTTGAATAACGGCACAGTGAGCTGGAAATCTTCCAAGCAAGATACTGTTACCATATAAACAGCAAATGTGGATTAATTGCTGCAGCTGAGGCAGCAATAGAAGCTATTTGGGTCAATAACAAATCTAATTAGATTAGATATAGTTCTGTTAGCAGCTGAGCTAGGCTTCAGCACAGGCTAAGGAATTAATGGTCTCATCAACGATCCAGATATATACTTCGATATTAATCTGATTTGTTCGAATCATACATCGTAGCGATGTGATGATCGTATAAATTGCATCAGATGATAATCATGTAAATCCGCTGACGAAAATCTTTCCTCAGCAATTTGAGCCAACCGTACATAGTTCGGGTGTTAGGCACTCGAGTGACTGGCTATAGGCCAAGTGGGAGATTGTTGGATAATTATGACCCATAGCGTCACTATTTATACAGATTATGATGTTGTTGTACAAATTAACTATGTGACAAAGGAAATTGCACTCTTATCATTTGTGATTAGATCACCTAGATGTATAAATGATGAGAGGTCCCTATGATTTGTTCCTGGACGGAGAATGATATGAGACAGTATCAGTCCATGTAGGATAAATCGTTAATATCCCTAGTCAGAGTATTATCGAGATTGGACATCGATAAATATGTAAAAGACTAGTATTACACTTGTGCGCATTTGTGAGGGCACAACGGCATAGTTCTCATATATTTGGGTATAGGATACTCATGCAAGTGTAGTAGGAGGTTGTGTTTCTCCGATGGTACGGGAAACAGCTTCGCTCTGGATTGACCCCCTCGGAATCCCATTGGTAGAATGACTATGTGTCTATGGGAGTCCGACATCAGGGTAGGTGTATTTGGTCTTAACCTGAGACTTACACCGCTAATACTTACGACAATCAAAATACTTTGGTTGCGGTCTTCCAAGGCTTTAACAGGTTCTGCGTACGCCAATGCTGAGTATATTGAGAATTGTAGTGTATTGGGTGTGATGTCGAGATGGAAGTATCACTCCAGTCATAGTGGAGATGATGTCACGTAGGATACGGGACTGGTGCTCTTATGTGCTGCAGCCAATCGGGATATTATGACTAGGTCATGTATATCCGATTATAGAGACTAGTTACCAGACATCCGACATGTGCTTCGTACGGGGCAGACACGGTTCCAGCCCCAGGCCTAGCACGTGACAATCCGATACTGGATCGATATGCACTATACGTTGTATACTACGCCTGATATTGATCTTTATATTCCTATAAGAATATTTCCGGAGAATTGGGTAGGCATGGCGCTTTGCTAGAAGCCAACCTTGTCTTGTGAATCGGTAAAACGTAGTACTTGGTACGTACGTATTTGGATAGTCCGATAACCGTATTTACTGCCAACATATCCGGAGATCTCATGGGTCGCTCCTCGAGGATTCACCGATGACGTATGACTCGCACTTTAATTAATCTGGGATTAATTAGAAGATAGAGAGAGAATTAATCTGGGATTAATTCGACGAGAGAGAAAATTAATCTGGGATTAACTGCAGAGATATTTTATCTGGGATAAAATATCGCTTAAAGAGAGAGAACGATTAATTGGAATTAATCGGGTAAATTAATATACTCGATATATTAAACGAAATTAGATTTCGACGCGGAATTAAAATTGGATTTTAATTCGGGCGAATGAATTAATTTAGAATTAATTCGTTAGCGACGTGAATAGTGAATTCACTAGGCGTAATGATTTAATTACGACGGGACGGAAAATTCGTTAATTCGGAATTAGCGAACCCGAGCCCGAGAATGGTTGCGAGCGCATTCACATTTCGAATTCAAGTGCGGCACGCAAGTCATATCAAGCATCAAATCGCTAGTCGCATCAATTGTCAAAACACTTGTCACTTTGAGTGATGTGACATGACATGTTGTTACTTTGATAAAGTAACTTGATGTGAATAGTAAAAGTGATGGGTAAAAGGTGAAAAGCATTGATTGTCTTTTGCTTTTGACTTTTTGGAATTTGGAAGAGTTTGGTATATATATTTTATTTATTTTTGGAAAATAAATAAATAATATATATTACAAATTTTTCTCTCCCTCCCTTTATCACATTCGGTCTTCTCTCTCCTATAAGCTAGGGTTTACGTTTTTTGAAACCAACTCTCTCATCTTCTCTCTTGTTCACGGCTTCAAGCCATTTTCTTCATTTCTTCTTCTCCAATCTAGGCTTGGACGTGAGAAGCATGAAGGAAAGAAAGATCTAGCACACTTATGAGTTGTTACAAAGGTGATAGGGTAGTGAACTTGTGTGCATGGAATCCATTTTGAAGCTTGAAGCTTAGAGCTTCAATGGTGGTCTTCCATGGCCGAATCTTGAAGACAAATGGAGCATCAAAACCGAGCCACCCTCTCCTCTTGGAAGCCTTGGCCGAATGCTTCATGATAATGAGGAGAAATATTTTTTTTTTGGTGCATCAAATCCAATCATTGTGAGTATATGTTTCCGCCATTATTCCTTGATGTATTCATGTGTTTTTGTGCTTGATTTTGATGATTCTTGGGACCTTATAAGAACTCAACAGTAACTACCTTGTCTAAGACAGAATCAACTCCATAGGGACAGCACCAACCACCTAACTTCTCAGCAACACTCCCTTAGGACAGCACCAACTACCCATTGTGTTAGCAACACTTCCTTAAGATAGCACTAACTGCCCCCACACGCAGAGTCCACCAAAACCATACGCTTCTCACGAGTGCTTGATTGCAGCCAAGCCCCTCGTTTCTCATTTCTTTGAGCAACAAGACTAAGGGGCTAACAAACCTTCCCTACCTGAACTAGGCGACGCCCTCATCGCAACAGAATCAAGATATGTCTGGACTACCCTCTCAAATTACCATAAGGTAGTATTACGTTCCCAAGTTGCATTTGCCTCAGCGCAACCTTTCCACTGAACAAAGAAATATGTCCGCCGATTCTTCTTATTTTATCCCTGTTAGTGTCCTAGACATGCCAATGATCTGTAAACAATGATTTGTGTGTTTTCCAAAAACAATTACCAAAGTTATATTGACTTGGTAGGTGTGATGTGTAATAAATCCAACTTACTTTTTACCAACTACTTACATCACAAATAGTGACAAGTGATGTAAGTCATGGGTCCCACCCATTTAATTCCAAATCTAGTTGGCTTACACAACACACTTTGGGCTCGGGTTCTTTTAATCCGATTAAATGATTTTTCTGTCGCGACGTAATTAAATCCAATTTAATTAAATAATAATGGCCATCAAAATTATTACGAAAGTCGCATGAATTAATTCTAAATTAATTCGTTCGCTTAAATTAAAATCCAATTTCAATTCCGCATTGAAATCCAATTTCAATTCATATATCCAATATATTATTTTAGCCTAATTAAATAAATTAATAGTAAAATCCAATTTAACTTTTAAATTTACTTTGACGATTAATTCCAAATTAATCGCGTTCTCTCTTCTAGTTGAATTTATCCCAGATTAATTCCTACCGCTCTTAATCCCATATTAATTCTTTCTCTCATAATTAATCCAGATTAATTCTTTCCGTAATTAATTCCAGATTAATTTTCTCTCTCATAATTAATCCAGATTAATTCTGTTTGAGCCAAATGTCATTCCTGAATCTTTAAGAAGCGACCCAAGAGATCCCTGGATATGTTGGCAGTAAATACTGCCATCAGACTATTCGAACACGTGTGCACCATGTACCATGTTATTACCGATTTACAAGCCATGGTTGGCTTCTAGAAAAACACCGTGCCTATTTAATTCTCCAGAAATATTAAACGAAGAAAAAATAATCTATATCAGGCGTAGTATATAATGTATTGCATAATAAAATCTAGTATCAAATGTCACATGCTAAGCCTAGGGCTGGAATTATGTCTGCCCGATACGAAGCATATATCGGATCACTAGCAACTAGTCTTTGTAATCGGATAATCATGACCTAGTCATGCTATCCCAATAGCTGCAACATTTAAGAGTACTAGTTCTGTATCTCTGCGTGATCATCATCTCCATATGACTGAAGTGATACTTCCATCTTGGCATCACACCCAATACACTACGATTCTCAGTAAACCCAGAAGAGGCGTACACAGAATCTGTTAAAGCTTCGGACGACCAAAACCAAAGTATGCTAATTTTTGCAAGTATTAGCGATGCAAGTCTCAAGTTAAGACCACATACACCTACCCTGATTCAGATTCTCATAGACACATAGCCATACTACCAATGGGAATCCGAGGGGTCTATCCAGAGCGAAGCTGTTCTCAGTCCAACGGCTAACAGAACCTTTTATCACACTTGCATAAATATCCAATACTTAAATATATGAGAACTATGACATTAAGATTACGTAACGCGCACAAATGTAATACTAATCTATTCCGCATTATCGATGTCCAGTCTCAATAATACTACGACTATGGATATTTAATGATTAAACCTTAAGTGGATTAATATTGTCTCATATCTTATTAATCTGGTACTAATCATATGAACTTTTATCATTTATATATCCAAATAATCCAATTACAAAATCATAAAAGAGTAATTGCCTTTGTGATATAGTTAATTCGTACAAGAACACCATGTTCTTTACAAATAGTGATGCTATGGGTCATAATTGTCCAACAATCTCCCACTTGGCCTATAGCGAATCACTCAAGTATCCAATACCTGAACTATATTCGGGTCGCTCAAACTTTTATGGAGATAAAGTTTTCGTCAGCGGATCTGTAAGGTTATCATCTAAAATGGTCTTTTCGATCTTGATATCACCACGATATGTGATCTCACGGATCAGATGAAACCATCAAAGTACATACTTGGATCATTGATGTGACTATAATTCTTTAGCCTGTGCTGCAGCCCAGCTCAGCTGCTAACAGAACAATTCCTAATCCAATTTGGAATTTTATAGATCCAAAATACTTCTTTTGCTACCTCAGCCACTGAAAAATATTTCGCTTTTGTTGTTGAATCGGCAACAGTATCTTGCTTGGAAGATTTCCAGCTCACTATTCCGTTGTTCAAACAAAATATGTACCCTGATTGCCACTTACAGTAGTCTTTATCGGTTTGAAAACTTACATCGGTGAACCTAGTCACCTCAAGTTCTCCATCTCCATAGATTAAGAAAGCATCCTTAGTTCATCTAAGATGCTTAAGGATGTTCTTTACATCAATCCAGTGACTATCATCTGTATCGGTTTGATAGTGACTGCAGATGCTCAAAGCATATGAGACACTAGGTCGCTTACATGTTAGTCAATGTACGAGTTCTCGAAGAGTGCCAATGACTTTTAGATCTATCTCAGTAGATCCTTATTCCTAGAATAAAGGTTGCCTCTCCTAAGTTTTTCTATGGAGAATTTTAATGAAAGCCAAGCTTCACTAATTGTAGTATGAGAATTTCATTGCTAAGAAGTAATTCATCATCAATGTATAGGACAATCAATGTCAGTGCGCTCTCATTAACCTTATTATATACATAAGAATCATCTTCGTTTTGAATGAAACTATATTCCATTATGATCTCATTAAAATGTTGGTTCCAAGAACGCAATGCTTGCTTCAATACATAAATGGATCGATTTAACTTGTAAATCTTGTTTTCATATTTTGGCACGATAAAATCGTCAGGTTGTTGTATATAAACATTCTCCAAAAGAGTTTCGTTAAGGAAAGTGGTTTTGACGTCCATTTGCCATATTTCATAATTGAAATATGTAGCATTAGTAAGCATTATCCGATTAGATTTAATCATGGCAACGGGTAAAAGGTTTCGTCATAATCGACACCATGTTGATGATGATACCATTTCGCTACAAGCCTAGATTGGTATGTTTCTATGTTGCCATCCATGTCTGTCTTCATCATGAAGACCCATATACTACAAATAGGCACAATGCCTTCTGGTACATCAACTAGTGTCCAAACTTGGTTGGTATACATGGAATCCATTTCGGACTTCATGGTCTCTTGCCATAAAACAGAGTCGATTCCTTGTATCACTTTCTCATACATATCCGGTTTATATTCCTTAATAAGATTAATATCTTCATGAGGTGAGATCAGAAACCCATACCTCTAAGGTTATTTTCTGACTCTCTCTGCCCTACACGGTTCTTGTGTATTAAAAGATTGTGGAACAGTCTCATCCCTGATGAACTGTTCGTGTTCCGAGAGGGGATCAGTGCCAATAACAGTATCACTCCGATTTTCATCGAGTTTTACTTTCCTTCCACTTACTACTGCATTTAGGAATTCCTTTAAGGAAAACTACATGGAGAGCAACAAATATTTTATTCTTTTATGGGTTGTGGAAACAATATCCTTTGGTTTCCCTAGGATAACCAATTACATATAGGCACTTATCCGATTTGGGTTCTAGTTTGGTACCATCCAAATGTTTAATATATGCCGAGTATCCCCAAATCTTCAGGAATGAGAAACCCGATTTCTTTCCTGTCCATATTTTATATGAAGTCTATCCAACAGAATTTGACGGAACCTTATTCAAAATAAGTATTGCATTATTCAATGCGTATCCTTAGAAGGAAATTGGTAGCTCAGTACGACTCATCATTGTCCATCAAAGTTCGGTTTCTCCGTTCGGACATACCGTTCAATTAAGGTGTTCCGGGAGGAGTCTACTGTGAAAGAATACCATATTCTTTCAAGTAATCAAGAAACTCATTGCTCAAGTATTCTCCACCACAGTCCGACCGTAATTTTTTAATACTTTTACCGGTTTGTTTTTCTACTTCGTGTCGAAACTGTTTGAATTTCTCAAAAGTTTTCGACTTGTGTCTCATAAGATACACATAACCATAATGCGATGCAACATCCGTATAGGTTACGAAGTTTTTATATCCACCTATAGCTTGGCTAGACATGGGCCCATATACATCAGTATGAACGAGGGTTAACAGCTCGATGGTACGTACACCTTTACCGCTAAAAGGCGTTTTAGGCATTTTGCCAGACATCATATGAATTAGGATCAAATCCATCTAAGTATCCACTCTTCGAAAGCGTGGATATACGAGTCTTGTTAATGTGTCACAAATGACGATGCCACAGATAAGTTTCATTTGTGTTACTCAATTTGAGCCTTTTGTTTATCATGTTATATGTTTGATATTCTTTTATATTCAAAATATAAATACCATTATTAACATCTAATGTATATATGAAAATGTCATCATTATATACAAAATACCCAGTATTCCTGAATACAAAGTTATACCCGCATCGGGTTAAAAAAGATACAGAGATGGTGTTTCTAGTCAAACTAGGCACAAAATAACAGTCACCTTATGTAATTACATGCCCCAATGGCAGATACAAAACATAGGTCCCAACGGCCAAAATATCGACTCTCATTCCGTTTCTGACTCATAGGTCGATCTCATCTGAAGCCAGTATCCTGCTAATCAGCAGATCCTACACACCAGTACATATGTGAGTCCAACATTCAGAATCAAAAAATCCAATTTTTAAAACCAGTAGTGAACATGTTTATAACAAACATACCTGAAGCTGGAACCTTGCCCGCCTTCGCTTCCTCCAACTCTGCCTTGTACATACGGCAGTTGCGCTTCCAGTGACCCCGTTTTCCATAATATAGGCAGACATCTTTGGATATGTCCTTAGTCTTCCCAGGAGACTGTGATGATTTAGCCTTGCCCTTTTTCTTCCTTTTCTTCACACCCCCAAAAGCCTTCGGCCAAGCCTTGGCCATCTGAGATGTCGAAGTAAGGTGCGTCTCGCGCTTCTTGCCCTTCAGAAGCTCTGGCTCTACTTCTTTTAGCATCACCATTAACTCTCCAAGAGTCTTTTCTTGGTTCATCATGTTATAGTTCATGACGAACCCACCCCAACAGTAGGGCAGAGACTGTAAGATCAAATCTATGAAAGTCTCGGCCTTGAAGGTTATGCGCAGCTGACCTAGTTGTTCGATGTTAGCAATCATTTGCGACATATAGTGCTCGACAGATGTACCCTCTGACATATGTGAGCGAGCGAAAAAGCTTCTTTTACAATTCATACTTCTGAGATCTAAGGTTAGATCTGTGAAGATTCTTCAATTTCAACATCATACTATAATGATCCAATCCTTTGTTCTGGCGATGAAATTGATGAGTCATTGCGGCAAGCATGACGGTTTGAGCACTAAATTTATCATCATAATGAGTCTTCCAAAGCTCATGCTCTACTATTTGCTCAACTCTGGGCTCAAGCCCGAGAGGTTTCTCTATGACATAACTTCTCGGCTCCCAGGACTATCCTAAGATTCATCTCCCAATCTGGAAAATTAGAGCCGTTAAAGATATTGTCGCCCATGATTTTGTCTCTAACTCCAATCTTTCCAGCCATCTCGATTACAATAATCCAACTATTCAATCAACAATTTTGGGTACAGTCAAAATATAATGGTTACTATAGTCTAACTATATAACCAACCACAAGTGGAGTAATGTCTTGTACAGTCTAACTGTTCAAAGAAAGCAATATTCAATATTAGTCCACCTAATATATTTATAACAACGATAAATAAAATAAAAGAGCATATGTAAGCAAGTATTAAATGAAATTGCAAATTTAATACTGGTCTCCCACTATATTTTCGCGAGCCTCTAACCTTCTTGGAGTACTCGGGAAATCCAATTTCCTAGTGGGCTAGGATCCCGTTAAATAACACACAACCTTGACTTTGGCTAACAAGCTGTACGAAACTTAATGATTCTAGTTAAGCGTGACCCATTGATAGTGGGAAAGCTTCATAATCCACGTCGATGTACAGAAGTGACCTTGACTTTGGCCAATAAGTCACAACTGCCTAAGAAATGCGATATATAACAAAGCTTTCGTGGTTCAAACACATCCCCGATGGACAGTGATCTTGACTTTGGCCAACAAATCAAAGTCAATCTTGGATCTTGAAAGAGAACCACTCAATGGAAGGAAAAAGCTTATATATAAATGGGTTTTTCGCGTAAATTGGCAACCAATTTATTATCTTTGATTAGGTCTCATCATTCACCCTTAAACATGCATTCTAAAAGCATAATAAGGTGTGATTAAAATTAATAATGATATGCGGATGGATATATAATATAATTTATTCCTAGAACAAATCACTCTCTTTCTTATCTCCCGCTAGCACTTTACATACTTCTACCTAATTTCATAACACTAAAAGAAACCTCATTTACATTTATGGGAATTGGTGAGAAGAGAAATATAAAGAGATAAGGAGGTGAAAGGCTGGTCATGCAGGTCCAATTTAATAAATAAGTACCATACTTACAACAATTTCCAAAATTACCCCCACCCAACTAATATCCATCCGATATACATTATTCATACAAATACATCCAAGTATTCACACAAAGCATGTTGTCAATCAATCTAATCCAATTAATTAATCTTTGATTAATGACCATCCAATGTTCATATAACGATTTGATTTGCACGAGTCCAACTCGTTTAAGAATAAATACTCAAAGTACGTATTCTTGAATTATATCGAACTATAATTTTAAATCCAATTCAAATTGTATCCAATACTAATTCGTGTTTAATTCCAAATCAAACAATTACATTTGAAATAGTGCTTTTTATACTTGGATTCCAAATCCAATCTTAATGGGTCTCAAAGCTCAAATAGCATCCAATGCGAATTCAATTAAAGTCCAATGGACTTTCAATTAATTCTTTAGGCATGAGCTTTGGCCATTATGGATCCAACTCAAGATGCCTAGGCCCAATTTAGGAATCACCCTATGCCACAAAATCAATTAAAGCCCAATTAAATTATTAAAGGCCCAATGTCATATTTTGGACTTTATGGAAATGGCTTTAGGCCCAATTGGATTCAATCCAATTGTCCAAAACCATACTTGGCCCAACTAAGCCCATTAGCCCAATCACAACAAATTAAATTAACATAATATTCCAAAAACACATTAATTCAATTTAAAGTGTAATTAACATAATTAATTTATTAATATAATATTTCCAAAATATTAATTAATCAAATTAATCATGCTTAACATTTCAATAAATGGCCAACTCAAATTTAAGCAAAATCAATTCATTCCAACATGCTCATTCTCACGACAATCACATGAAATAATATTAAATTTTGATTTCAATCCAATTAAACCAACAATTAACATTCATTTCATGCCTTGAACTCATCCAATAGTCTAATTTCAAAAAATCACCATGAGAGGTCCTAGGGTTCAATTCGGGCATGATGGAATTTTTGGGGAAAATTAATCTAATCAATTTTTCACAAATCCAATGATGCGCAAATCCAATTCATCATCATCCAAACACAACCAAACAATCAATTTCGAATTTTCATACTCCAGGCATAAAATCCCCAAATTAAAGTTTAGAACCCTAAAATCAAATCATGCTTAAATATGGTTCTTGATACCATTATTAATGTCCTAGACATGCCAAGGATCTCTAAACAATGATTTGTGTGTGAATAAATCAAAATAATTTGCGGAATACTTACAATGATCAGCTTAGAATTTTCAAAAATCCTTTCAATGTAGAAGCTCCAAGCCTTGTTTTTGAGTTCCAAACTCTTGGGGTGAGTTTCCTTATCACCTTTCTTTAACTCCTTAAGTGCTAGCTTTGATGAATTTTTGCCACAAAAATTCAAGAACAAAGAGGTTATGGTTCTGCCAAGGGAGAGGAAGAGAGAATATGGTGAATAGTGATGTCTTTTCCAAAAATAATTACCAAAGTTATATTGACTTGGTAGGTGTGATGTGTAATAAATCCAATTTACTTTTTTTCAACTACTTACATCACAAATAGTGATAAGTGATGTAAGTCATGGGTCCCACCTATTTAATTCCAAATCTAGTTGTCTTACACAACACACTTTGGGCTCGGGTTCGTTTAATCCGATTTAACGAATTTTCCGTCGTGACGTAATTAAATCTAATTTAATTAAATAATTATACCCAACAAAATTATTATGAAAGTCACTTAAGAATTAATTCTAAATTAATTTGTTCGCTTGAATTAAAATCCTATTTCAATTACGCAATGAAATCCAATTTAAATTCATATATCCAATATATTATTTTAGCCCAATTAAATAGTAAAATCTAATTTAACTATTAAATTTACTTTGCCAATTAATTATAAATTAATCGCGTTCTCTCTTCTAGTCGAATTAATCCCAGATTAATTTCTACCGTAATTAATCCCAGATTAATTCTTTCTCTCATAATTAATCCCAGATTAATTCTAACCATAATAATCCCAGATTAATTTTCTCTCTCATAATTAATCCCAGATTAATTCTGTTCAAGTCAAATGACATTGGTGAATCTTTAGGAAGTGACCCAATATGTTGGCAGTAAATATAGTCATCAGACTATTCTAACACGTGCGTACCCTATACGACGTTGTTATCGATTTACAAGACATGGTTGGCTTCTAGCAAAGCACCGTGCCTATCCAATTCTCATGAAATATTCAACGAAGAATAAATAATCTTATCAGGCGTAGTATACAATGTACTATGTAATACGATCCCATATCGGATGTCACATGCTAGGCCTAGGGCTATAATTGTGTCTGCCTCGTACGAAGCATATATCGGATCACTAGTAACTAGTCTCTGAAATCGGATAAACATGATCTAGTCATACTATCCCGATAGTAGCAGTATTTAAGAGTACTAGTTCTGTATCTCTGCGTGATCATCATCGTCAGATGAATGAAGTGATACTTCCATCTTGACATCACACCCAATACACTACGATTCTTAGTAAACCCAGAAAAGGCGTACTCAGAACCTATTAAAGCTCCGGACGACCAAAACCAAAGTCTACTGATTGTGGCAAATATTAGGGATGCAATTCTAAAGTTAAGACCACATACGCCTACCCTGATTCGGATTCTCAAAGACACATAGTCATACTACCATTGGGATTCTGAGGGGTCTATCCAAAGCGAAGCTGTTCCCGGTCTAACGGCTAACAGAACCTCTTATAACACTTGCATAAGTATCCAATACTTAAATATATGAGAACTATATTGTTAAGCTTCCATAACGAGCACAAGTGTAATACTAGTCTATTCCGTATTATTGATGTCCAGTCTCGATAATACTACGACTAGGGATATTTAATGATTAAACATTTCATGGATTAATATTGTCTCATAACTTATTAATCCGGTACTAATCATATGGACTTTTTTCATTTTTATATCCAAGTAATCTAATTACAAAATGATAAAAGAGCAATTTCCTTTGTCACATAGTTAATTCGTACAAGAACACGATGTTCTTTACAAATAGTGATGTTATGGGTCATAATTATCTAACAGTCCTATCACCCTGTGATCCAATATCTTTTCAATTTGCTTGTCAAACTATTTCCGAATTGTTGGCGGAGCTCGACTTTTCTGATCCCAACTCTCATCATTGTCTTCATGGAACGACTTCAAGAAACTCACATGGAATGTATGATGTGTTGGACAATTATGACCAATAACGTCACTATTTGTAAAAGACATTATGGTTTTTATACAAATTAACTATGTCATAATGGAAATTGTATTTTATCATTTCGTAATTAGAATACTTTAATATATGAATGATAAAAGTTCATATGATTAGTTCCGGATTATAAGATATGAGACAATATCAATCCACAAAGGTTTAATCATTATATATCCCTAATCGTAGTATTATCGAGACTGGACATCGATAATGCAGAATAGACTAGTATTGCACTTGTGCGTGTATGGAAGCGTAACATCATAGTTCTCATATATTTAAGTATTAGATACTTATGCAAGTGTGATAAGAGGTTGTGTTTACCGATGGTACGTAAACAGCTTTGCTCTGGATAGACCCCTCAGAATCTCATTGGTAGTATGACTATGTGTCTATGGGAACCCGAATCAGGGTAGGTGTATTTAGTCTTAACCTGAGACTTGCATCGCTAGTACTTGCGACAATCAATACGCTTTGGTTTTGGTCGTCTGGGACTTTAACAGATTCTGTGTACGCCTCTTCTGGGTTTATTGAGAATCGTAGTGTATTGGGTGTGATGTCAAGACAGAAGTACTACTTCAGTCATATGGAGATGATGATCACACAGAGATACAGAACTGGTACTCTATTGTGTTGCAACCATCGGGATAATATGACAAGGTCATGATGATCTGATTGAAGAGACAAGTTGCTTTTGATCCGATATATGCTTCGTACGGGGCATACACTATTCCAGGCCTTACATGTGACATCCGATACTAGATCGCAATACGCAATACTACGTATACTATGCCTGGCATGGATTATATATATTCCTTTAAGAATATTTCTGGAGAATTGGGTAGGCACAGTGCTTTGCTAGAAGCCAATCATGTCTCGTAAATCGGTAAGAACGTGGTACCGAGTACGCATGTGTTCAGATAGTCTGACGATTGGATTTACTGCCAACATATCCAAGGATCTTATGGGTCACTTCCAGAAGATTCACCGATGACGATTACTCGAACATAATTAATCTAGGATTAATTAGAAGAGAGAGAAAATTAATCTGGGATTAATTACGGTGAGAATTTATCTGAGATAAAATTCTATTAGAAGAGAGAGAACGATTAATTCAGAATTAATTGATTAAATAATATATTCGATATATTATATGAAATTAGATTTCATAACGAATTTAAAATTGTATTTTAATTCGGGCGAACGAATTAATTTAGGATCAATGATGAGTCCCATAGAGCTACCTATTTCCTTTTGGGGATATGCATTGAACAGTACAATACTTATTTTGAATAAGGTTTCGTCAAAGTCTGTTCAACAGACTCCGTATGAGATATGGACAGAAAAGAAACCGGGTTTCTCATATCTGAAGATTTGGGGTTGTTGGGCATACGTCAAACGTTTGGAAGGTACCAAACTATACCCAAATCAGATAAATACCTATTTGTAGGATATCCTAGGGAAACCAAAGGATATTACTTCTATTACCTACAAGAGAACAAAGTATTTGTTGCTCTACAAGTGGTTTTCCTTGAGAAGGAATTCCTAAATGCAGTGGTAAGTGGGAGGAAAGTAAAACTCGATGAAAATCAAAGTGATACTGTTCCTGGCACATAATCCTTAACATGGATGAGACTGTACCGTAATCTTTGAATACATAAGAACCGCGTAGGTCGGAGAGAGTCAGAAAACAACCTGAGAGGTATGGTTTTCTGATCTCACCTCATGTGGATATTAATCTTATTGAGGATAATGAGCCGGCTACATATGAGGAAGCGATACAAGATATCGACTCCGTTTTATGGCAAGATGCCATGAAGTCTAAAATGGATTCCATGTACACCAACCAAGTTTGGACACCGGTTGATGCACTAGAAGCGTAAAGCCTATTGGTTGCAAATGGGTCTTCAAGAAGAAGACCGACAGGGATGGCAACGTACCAACGTACAAAGCTAGGCTTGTGGTAAAAGGGTATCATCAACGACATGGTGTCGATTACGATGAAACTTTTTCACCTGTTGTCATGATTAAATCCATTCAGATAATGTTTGCTATTTCTGCATATTTCGATTACGAGATATGACAGATGGACGTCAAAACCGCTTTCCTTAATGGAAACTTTTTGGAGGATATTTATATGCAACAGCCTGACGGTTTTGTCGTACCAATACTTGCAAACAAGGTTTGTAAATTAAATCGATCCATTTATGGATTGAAGCAAACATCGCGTTCTTGGAACCAACATTATAATGAGATCATAAAAGAATATGATTTTGTTCGAAACGAGGATGATCCTTATGTATATAAGAAGGTTAGTGGGAGAGCACTAACATTCATTATCTTTTACATTGATGATGTATTACTTATTGGCAGTGACATTCCTATGCTACAATCAGTGAAATCTTGGCTATCATTAAAATTCACCATGACGATTTAGGAGAAGCAGCCTTTATTCTAGGAATAAAGATCTACCAGGATAGATCTAGAAAGCTGTTTGGACTCTCTCAGAGCACATATGTTGACAAAGTGTTGAAGAGATTCAACATGGATCAGTCTAAGAGGGGACTGCTGCCAGTGTCATTTGGCGTCACTCTATCTAAGGACATGTGTCCTAAATCTCAAGATGATGAGACAACACGAATTGGATCTCGTTCCCTTCGGCAGTCGGATCGATCATATATGGCATGATATGTACGCGATCTGATATCTCTTTGAGCATGTGTAGTCGCTATCAGGCCGATCCAGGTGAAGGTCACTGGATTGCAGTTAAGAATATCCTTAAGTATCTTAGACGAACTAATGATGCTTTCTTATTATATGGAGATGGAGAACTTGAGGTAAATGGGTACATCGATGCAAGTTTCCAAACCGATAAAGACGACTATAAGTCACAATCTAGGTACATTTTTTGTTTGAACAACGGAGCAGTAAGTTGGAAATCTTCCAAGCAAGAGACTGTTGCCGATTCAACAACAGAAGTGGAGTATATTACTGCAGCTGAAGCAGCAAAAGAGGCAGTTTGGATCCATAAATTCTTAATTGGATTAGGAGTAGTTTCGTTAGCAGCTGAGCCCGTTCCATTGTATTATGACAATAACGGGGCTATAGGGCAGGCTAAGGAACTGAGGTCTCATCAACGTGTTGGGTTTCTCTAAGTCCCGAGGATCGAATAAAGTGATGAAACATAAGTCCGAAAACATCAAAGAAGTTACGGAATACTTACAATGATCGGTTGAGCGATGCGATGAATAAAACTTCAAGCTTTACCCTCTTAGGGCTCACGGGAATGTGCAGTTTTTGTCCTTCAAATTTTAGGCCATGGAAGATCTCAAGCTCCAAGCTTTGTGATGTGTATTCCATGCCCATGGGTGGGTTTCCCTAACACCATTATACGACTCCGTAAGCGTGCAAGCACTCCGGAAATATTGCCACAAAATTTCCTTTATCCTCTTCTTACCATTCTCTACATTGCAGTGAAATGGAGGAAGAAAAAGTGCCCATTGGGCGTGAAGATGGAGAAGATGAGAGAAGAAAGAAAAAATAAAGTGTGTTGGTTAATTGATTTCTAAAATCAATTAAACATATACCAAATCATAAAATAATAATATATGTCAATCAAGCTGTCAAAAAACTTTCCAACCACTTACATCAACTATTCACATTAATCAAGTGACAAGTTGTCAAGTCACTCAAAGTGACTAGATATCACATCACATCACTCAAAGTGACAAGTGATTTGATGCTTGAAGTGACTAGCAATTTGACGCTTGAAGTGACTTACGGGCCGTACTTGAATTCGAAATGTGAGTGCGCTCGCAAACACTCTCGGGCTCGGGTTCACTAATTCCAAATTAATGAATTTTCCGTTGCGTCGTAATTAAATCTAATTTAATTAAATAATCATGCCTAGCATAATTACTATTCACGTCGCCAACGAATTAATTCTAAATTAACTCGTTCGCCCGAATTAAAATCTAATTTTAATTCCGCGTCGAAATCCAATTTCGTTTAATATATCGAATATATTAATTTATCGATTAATTCCAAATTAATCATTCTCTCTCTTTAAACAATATTTTATCCTAGATAAAATATCTCCGTAATTAATCCTAGATTAATTTTCTCTCTCATCTAATTAATCCCAGATTAATAAAGTGTGAGTCATACGTCATCGGTGAATCTACGGGAAGTGACCCATGAGATCCCCAAATATGTTGGCAGTAAATACGGTTATCGGACTATCCGAACACGTGCGTACCTAGTACTACATTTTACCGATTTACAAGACAAGGTTGGCTTCTAGCAAAGCGCCATGCCTACCCAATTCTCCATAAATATCCTTACATGAATATATGATCTATATCAGGCGTAGTATATATAGTATTGTGTATTACGATCCAGTATCGGATAGTCACATGCAAGGCCTGGGGCTGGAAATGTGTCTGCCCCATACGAAGCACATATCGGATGTCTGGTAACTAGTCTCTATAATCGAATATACATGACCTAGTCATAATATTCCGATAGCTGCATCATATAAGAGAACAAGTTCCGTATCCTACGTGATCATCATCTCCACTATAAATGAAGTGATACTTCCATCTTGACATCACACCCAACACACTACGATTCTCAATATACCCAGAAGAGGCGTACACAGAACCGGTTAAAGTCCTGGATGACCAAAACCAAAGTATATTTATTGTCGCAAGTATTAGCGGTTCAAGTCTCAGGTTAAGACCAAATACACCTACCCTGATTCAGACTTCCATAGACACATAGTTATACTACCAATGGAATTCCGAGGGGGTCTATCCAGAGCGAAGCTGTTTTCCGTACCATCGCTAAAACACAACCTCCTATTACACTTGTATGAGTATCCAATACCCAAATATATGAGAACTATGCCGTTATGCTCCCATAACAAGCACAAGTGTAATACTAGTCTATTCCGTATTATCGATGTCCAATCTCGATAATACTACGACTAGGGATATTTAATGATTAAACCTTCATGGACTGATAATGTCTCATATCATTTCAATCCGTAACTAATCATATGAACCTTCTATCATTTATACATCTGGGTGATCTAATCACAAATGATAAAAGACCAATTTCCTTTATCACATAGTTAATTTGTATAACAACACCATGATCTGTACAAATAGTGATGCTATGGGTCATAATTGTCCAACAATCTCCCACTTGGCCTATAGCCAATCACTCAGGTGCCTTACACCTGAACTATGTACGGGTGGCTCAAACTTCTGCTGGGAAACAGCTTTCGTCTGCGGATTTAAAAGGTTATCTTCTGATGTGATTTATTCGATCATCACATCGCCACGATGTGTGATCTGACGAATCAGATGAAAATAGTTTAAAGTATATATCTGGATCGTTGATGAGACCGTTAATTCTTTAGCCTGTGCTGTAGCCTATCTCAGCTGCTAACATAACTATATCTAATCTAATTAGATTTATTTAGATCCTAGATGCTAGTATTGCTGCGATAGTCGCATCAATGTTCCGCTTTTGTTGTTTATTCGGTAACAGTATCTTGTTTGGAAGATTTCCAGCTCACTGTTCCGTTATCCAAACTTTATAGTACCATTATTACGACTTATAGTCATTTTATCGGTTTGGAAACTTGCAGCAGTGAACCCAGTCACTTCAAGTTCTCATTCTCTATAGATTAAAACAGCATCATTAGTTCGTCTAAGAAACTAAAGGAAGTTCTTAATATCAATCCAATGATTATCACTTGGATTGGCCTGATTGTGACTCCATATGCTCAAAGCATATGAGACACCAGGTCACGTATATTTTTCAATGTATGAGTTCTCGGAGAGTGTCAACAACCTTTAGATCTATCCCAGTAGATATTTATTCCTAGAATAAAGGTTGTTACTCCCAAGAATTCTACAGAGAATTTTTCATGAAAGCCAAGCTTTCACCGATTGTAATATGGGAATATCATTTCCAAGAAATGACATATCATTATTATTAGGACATTCACTGTCAGTGCGCTCCCACTAACCCTCTTATATACACAAGAATCATTTTCGTTTTGAATCAAATCATACACCATTATAATTACATCAAAACGATAGTTCCAAGAGCCCAATGCTTGCTTCAATCCTTCCATGGATCATATAACCTGCAAACCTTGTTTGCTAGTTATTTGTACGACAAAATCGTTAGGATGTTTATAAACATCCTCCAAAAAGTTTCTGTTAAGAAAAATGCTCTTGACGTTCTGCTGCCATATTTCATAAATGAAACGTGCAGCTTTAGCAAGCATTATCCAAATGGATTCAACTGTGGCAACGGAAAAAAGGATTCGTCGTAATCAACACTATGTTGATGACGATACCCATTTTACATAAGCCTAGCTCAATATATTTGTTGCCATTCATGTACGTCTTCTTTAAAGACCTTTATAGTACCGACAGACACAATGTCTTACGGTACAACAACCAGTGTCCAAACTTGGTTGGTATACATGGAATCCATTTCGGATATTATGGCACTTGGCCATAATAGGTAGTCGATACCTTGTATCAATTCCTCATACGTAGTCAGTTTTCTCAATAAGATTAACATCTTTATGACGTGAGATCAGAAGCCATACCTCCCAGGTTATTTTCTGACTCTCTCCAACTACGCAGTTCTTGTGTATTTGAAGATTATGGTACAGTTTCATCCTTGATGAACTGTTTGTGTTCCATTAAGGAATCAGTGCCTTGAACAGTATTACTCCGATTTTCATCGAGTTTTACTATCCTCCCACTTACCACTGCATATCGATATTTCTCTTAGGAAAACCGCATGGCGAGCAACAATAACATTGTTCTCTTGTGAGTTGTATAAGTACTATACATTGGTTTCCCTAGGATAACCTACAATTATGCACTTATCCAATTCATGTTCTAGTTTGGTATTATCCAAACGTATGCCCAGCATTCCCAAATCTTCAGGAGTGAGAAAACCCAGTTTCTTTCCTGTTCATATCTAATATGAAGTCTGTCAAATAGATTTTCATGGAACCTTATTTAAAATAAGTGTTACACTGTTAAATGCTTATCCCTTGAAGGAAAATGGTAGCTCAGAGCAACTCATGATTAACCTTGTTGTGTCCAACTCAGCTCTGTTCAGACACACCGTCAAA
This sequence comes from Zanthoxylum bungeanum, assembly GCA_019454045.1. Taxonomy (NCBI): domain Eukaryota; kingdom Viridiplantae; phylum Streptophyta; class Magnoliopsida; order Sapindales; family Rutaceae; genus Zanthoxylum; species Zanthoxylum bungeanum. The sequence goes on along the minus strand of SKCR01026027.1, from coordinate 245,472 downwards.
TTGACGTGTTCCAGGAGGAGTCCTCATTGAAAGAATACTATACTCTTTCAAGTATTTGAGAAACTTATTGATTAAGATTTTTCATCATGGTCTAACCGTGACGAAATAATACTTTAGCCGATCTGTTTGTCTACTTCGTGTCGAAACTGTAAAAGTTTCTGATTCGTGTTTCAGAAGAAACACATAACCATAACGCGATGCCACATCCGTAAAGGTCACGAAACATTCATTATCCACCTCTAGCCTAGCTAGATATGGGCTCACTTACGTCACTATGAACGAGGGCTAACAGATCGGTGGCATTTGCACTTTTACCAAGTAAAGGTGTTTTAGGCACTTTGCCCAATAAACTAGATTTGTAGACTTTATTTGACTTGAATCAAATCTGTCCTAGTACCCACTCTTCAAAAGTGTGGATATACGAGTCTCGTTTAGTGTGTCCCAGACAACACTACCACAAATAAGTCTCATCTGATCAAATCAGTTTGAGCTATTTGTTTGTCATGTTATATGTTTGAGATTTATTTATATTCAAACTATAAATACGGTTATTCACATCTAATGTGTTTATCTCAATATCATCTTTATAAAATAAAACACTTTAGTGTTCTAGAATATAAAGGTATACTCGCAACGAGTTATACGCGATATAGAGATAATATTTCTAGTCAAACTAGTTACATTATAACTGTTTCCTAATTTAAGTACACACCCGAAGGGTAGTCCCTAAACTTAGGTTTCTACAGTTAAAACAGCGACTATCATCCCATTTCCGATTCGCAGATAAATCTCATCTGAAGTCAGTATCCTGCTAATAAGCAGATTCTGCCCATCAGTATATATTTATGTACCATATTTAGTATCTAAAATCCAATTTTAATACTAGTAGTGAACACGTTTATGATAAACATACTTGAAGTCAGAGCCTTGCCCTTTCTTCTATTCCTTCATGTCTACCTTGTCCACACGGCAGTTACACTTCCAGTAACTCCGTTTGCCACAGTTTAGGCAGCATCTTGGGATATGTCATTTGTCTTACTAGAAGACTGTGATGATTTTAACTTTGCCTCTTCTTCACACCCCAGAAGCCTTTGGCTAAGCCTTGGTCTTCTAAGATGTCGAAGTAAGATGCACCTCGAGCTTCTTGCCTTATTGCAAACTTTGGCTTTGTCTCCTTGAGCATAGCCATTAACTCTCCAAGAGTTTACTATTGGAATTAATACTTCTAAGATCTAAGTATAGATATATGAAGATCCTTCAATTTCAATATCATACTATAAAGATCTAATCCTTAGTTCTGACTAAGAAATTAAGGAGTCATTATGGCAAGCTTAACGGATTAAACACTAAAGTTATCATCATGTGAATCTTCCAAAGATCATGCTCTACTATTTGCTTAACTCCGGGCTTAGGCCCAAGAGGTTATTTTATCAAATAAAGTAACTTCTTAGTTTTCAGGACTATCCTGAAGTTCTATTCCCAATTTGAAAAATAAAGTTGTTTAAATACATTTTCCCTAGGATTATGTTTTAAACACTAATCTTTCAATTTATCTTGATTCTAATAGTCCAACTATTTAATCAACGATTTCAGGTACTTTGATTATAATGATTATTATAGTCAACTATAATTTAAATGATTAAATTCAATTATATTGATTACTATAATCCAATTATAAATCAACTATTTATTGAATTAGTTTGAATACAGTCCAACTGTTTAATTAAAACAACATTAAATATTAGTCCAACTAATAGATTAATTTATTTGACGAAATATGAAATGTGCGCGTATGGAAAGTATCTAAACGAAATTGCAAATCTAATACTTGCCTCCCACTATTTTTCGGCGAGCCTCTAACCCTCTGTTGAGTACTCGGGAAACCTTGTTTCCTAGTAGGCTAGGATCCTGTTAAATAACACACAGTCTTGACTTTGGCCAACAAATTGTATGATAATTAACTAGGTAGATCTCTAAGATTAATTGGATCCCATCCAATTCCTAGATCCAGTAGGTGGACATCCAAGTCCTAAACATATATATTATATATGCCAATATATCCAATATATTCCCTGACCTTTTTCCTCTGAATCAATTAAGCCTTGGCTTTGGCACAACAAACTTAATGATCCCAGTTAAGCGGAACCCATTGACCTTGGAAAGCTTCGTAATCAATGTCGATGGACAAGAAGTGATCTTGACTTTGGCCAACAAATCACAACTTGGACAAGACACCAATATGGAACAATGCCTTCATGATTCAAACACATCCGCGATGGACAAAGGTATTGACTTTGGCCAACAAACCAGTGCCAGTCTTGGATCTTGAGTAAGAATCACTCAATGGAAGGAAAAACGCTTAATATGTTTTGAGGGTTTTTCGTGTGCAAATTGGCAACCAATTTATTATCTTTGTTAAGGTCTCATCATCATACACCCTTAAACATGCATTCTAAACATATAATAAGGCGCGTAAATAAATATAATAATGATATGCGGATGGATACTTAAACACATTGTTCCTAGAATAAATCTCTCCATTTCTTCTCTCCCGCTAGCACAAGTATTACTTCTATCCTTTACATAACACTTCTAAAGAAACATCATTTACATTGAGTGGAATAGGTGAGAAGAGAAATACAAAGAGTAAAGAGGTAATAGGCTGGACACGCAGGTCTAATTTAATAAATTCTAAATTTATTACAACAATTCCCAAAATTGCCCCACCCATCTAATATCCATCTGATATACATTATTCATGCATCGTAACCATGTATTCACACAAGCATGCTATCAATCAATCTAATCCAATTAATTAATCTGATAATTAATGACCATCCAATGTTCAAACAACGATTTGATTTTGCGCGAGTCAAACTCGTTTTGCGAATAAGTACTCAAAGTATGAATTCTTGAATTAAATTAAACTACAATATTAAATCCAATTTAATTTGCATTTAATACTAATTCATTATTTAATTCCAAATTAAACATTCATACTTTATTAATGAACCTTTGCGACTTAGATTCCAAATCTAATCGTTACGGGTCTCAAAGCCCGATTAACATCTAATGTCGTTTAATTAAAGTCCAATGAGCTTTCAATTAATTTCTTAAGGCATGGGCTTCGGCAACCAAAGCCCAATCAAGGAATCACCCCATAAGCCTAGAAATCAATTTCGGCCCATTAGGCCCAATTAAACTTAAAGGCCCAATAGTCATAATTGGACTTTATGGTTATGGTTTTGGGCCCAATTGGATCCAACCAATTTAGCCTAAACCAATCTTGGTACAACCAAGCCCAATAAGTCCAATTACAACATCACAAGCCCAAATCCAATTTAAGCCCAACATAATCAAATTCCAAAAAATTCCAAATTTCATATTTAATTAATCAAAGTGTATTGTCACAATTAATTAACTAAATCAATATTTTCAAAACATGAATCAGCCTAATCAATCATGTTCATTATCATCAATTAGTGTCCAACACAATTGATCAAAAATCAAACCCATTTCATGCATACATGTCTCGACAATGGTAGGGTTTTTAATGTTCGATTCGGTTTCAATCAAATTAAATCCACAATCAACATTTTCCTAATGATTCCAACTCATCCAATGAATCAAAAATAAAAAATTCCAAGACAATTAGGGCTATGATATTCTCGGCCAAGCCAATATATTTGGGCAAAATTGTTCCAAATAATATTTCATGAAATTGATCCAATCAAACTTCAATTAACCATCATTTAAGCATACTTAATCAAACAATTTAACCAAATCATGCTCAAAATCAATTTACCCAATTTTAACCCTAAATTCAAGTTTCATGCTTTTACTCGCTCTGATACCATTGTTGGGTTTCTCTATGTCCAGAGGATCGAATAAAGAGATGAAACATTAGTGCGAATAAATCAAAGAAGTTGCGGAATACTTACAATGATCGGTTGAGCGATGCGATGAACAAAACTTCAAGCTTTTCCCTCTTAGGGCTCACTGCAATGTACAGTTTTTGTCCTTTAAATTTTCGGCCATGGAAGATCTCAAGCTCCAAGCTATGTGATGTGTATTCCATGCCCATGGGTGGGTTTTTCTAACACCATCATACGACTCCGTAAGCGTGCTAGCACTCCGGAAATATTACCACAAAATTTCGCTTATCCTCTTCTTACCATTCTCTGCATTGCAGTGAAATGGAGGAAGAAAAAGTGCCCATTGGGCGTGAAGATGAAGAAGATGAGAGAAGAAAGAAAAAATAAAGTGTGTTGGTTAATTGATTTCTAAAATCAATTAAACATATACCAAATCATAAAATAATAATATATGTCAATCAAGCTTTCAAAAAAATTTCCAACCACTTTCATCAACTATTCACATCAATCAAGTGACAAGTTCTCAAGTCACTCAAAGTGACTAGACATCACATCACATCACTCAAAGTGACAAGTGATTTGATGCTTGAAGTGACTAGCGATTTGACGCTTGAAGTGACTTGTGGGCCGTATTTGAATTCGAAATGCGAGTGCGCTAGCAAACACTCTCGGGCTCGGGTTCGCTAATTCCAAATTAACGAATTTTTCGTTACGTCGTAATTAAATCTAATTTAATTAAATAATCATACCTAGCATATTTACTATTTATGTCGCTAACGAATTAATTCTAAATTAACTCGTTCGCTCGAATTAAAATCTAATTTTAATTCCACGTCGAAATCCAATTTCGTTTAATATATCGAATATATTAATTTATCGATTAATTCCAAATTAATCGTTCTCTCTCTTTAAATAATATTTTATCCTAGATAAAATATCTCCGTAATTAATCCTAGATTAATTTTCTCTCTCATCTAATTAATCCTAGATTAATAAAGTGCGAGTCATATGTCATCGGTGAATCTTCGGGAAGCGACCCATGAGATCCCCAGATATGTTGGCAGTAAATACGGTTATCGGACTATCCGAATACGTGCGTACCTAGTACTAGGTTTTACCGATTTACAAGACAAGGTTGGCTTCTATCAAAGCGCCATGCCTACCCAATTCTCCAGAAATACCTTATAGGAATATATGATCTATATCAGGCATAGTATACATAGTACTGTGTATTACGATCTAGAATCGGATGGTCACGTGCAAGGCTTAGGGCTGAAAATGTGTCTGTCCCGTATGAAGCACATATCGGATGTCTGGTAACTAGTCTCTATAATCGGATATACATGACCTAGTCATAATATCCCGATAGCTGTAACATATAAGAGAACAAGTTCCGTATCCTACGTGATTATCATCTCCACTATAACTGAAGTGATACTTCCGTCTTGACATCACACCCAACACACTACGATTCTCAATATACCCAGAAGAGGTGTACACAGAACCGATTAAAGCCTTGGACGACCAAAAACAAAGTATATTGATTGTCTCAAGTATTAGAGGTGCAAGTCTCAGGTTAAGACCAAATACACCTACCCTGATTCGGACTTTCATAGACACATAGTTATACTACCAATGGAATTCCGAGGGTTTCTATCCAGAGCGAAGCTATTTTCCGTACCATCGATAAAACACAACCTCCTATTACACTTGCATGAGTATCTAATACCCAAATATATGAGAACTGTGCTGTTATGCTCCCATAACACGCACAAGTGTAATACTAGTCTATTCCGCATTATCGATGTCCAATCTCGATAATACTACGACTAGGGATATTTAATGATTAAACATTCGTGGACTGATACTGTCTCATATCATCTCAATCCGGAACTAATCATATAGACCTTTTATCATTTATACATCTGGGTGATCTAATCACAAATGATAAAAGAGCAATTTCCTTTGTCACATAGTTAATTTGTACAACAACACCATGATCTGTACAAATAGTGATGTTATGGGTCATAATTGTCCAACACAATGATCCAAGCATGTTCTTCTACGTTTCCATCTAATTCGTGAGATCATACATAGTGGAGATTTGAAGATCGAGAAGGTCACATCAGAGGACAACATTGCAGATCTGTTATGAAAGCTATTCCTCAGTAAAAATTTGAGCGACATGTACATAGTTCAGGTGTTAGATGCTTGAGTGACTGGCTATAGACCAAGTGGGAGATTGTTGGATAATTATGACCCATAGCGTCACTATTTGTAAAAGACATTATGGTTTTTATGCAAATTAACTATGTCATAATGGAAATTGTATTTTATCATTTCGTAATTAGATTACTTTAATATATGAATGATAAAAGGCCTTATGATTAGTTCCGGATTATAAGATATGAGACAATATCAATCCACAAAGGTTTAATCATTAAATATCCCTAGTCATAGTATTATCGAGACTGGACATCGATAATGCAGAATAGACTAGTATTGCACTTGTGTGTGTTATGGAAGAGTAACATCATAGTTCTCATATATTTAAGTATTGGATACTTATGAAAGTGTGATAAGATGTTGTTTTTACCGATAGTACGGAAACAGCTTCGCTTTGAATAGACCCCTCGGAATCCCATTGGTAGTATGACTATATGTCTATGGGAAGCCGAATCAGGGTAGATGTATTTGGTCTTAACCTGTGACTTGCGTCGCTAGTACTTGCGACAATCAATATGCTTTGGTTTTGGTCATCCAAGACTTTAACAGGTTCTTTGTACGCCTCTTCTAGGTTTATTGAGAATTGTAGTGTATTGGGTTTGATGTCAAGATGGAAGTATCACTTCACTTATATGGAGATGATGATCACACAGGGATACAGAACTGGTACTCTATTATGTTGCAACCATCGGGATAATATGATAAGGTCATGAATATCCGATTAAACAGAGTAGTTACTTATGATCCGATATATTCTCCGTACGAGGCAGACACTATTCCAGCCTTAGGCCTTGCATGTGACATCCAAAACTGGATCGCAATACGCAATACTACGTATACTATGCCTAACATAGATTATATTTATTCCTTTAAGAATATTTTTGGAGAATTGGGTAGGCACGGTGCTTTGCTAGAAGCCAACCATGTCTTTTAAATCGGTAAGAATGTGGTACCGGGTACGCACATGTTCGGATAGTCCAACGACCGGATTTACTGCCAACATATCAAGGGATCTCGTGGGTCGCTTCCCGAAGATTCACCGATGACGTATGACTTGAACATAATTAATCTAGGATTCATTAGAAGAGAGAGAAAATTAATTTGGGATTAATTACGATGAGAATTTATCTGGGATAAAATTCTATTAGGAGAGAGAACGATTAATTCAGAATTAATCAATTAAATAATATATTAGATATATTATATGAAATTAGATTTCATAATGGAATTAAAATTGGATTTTAATTCGGGCGAACGAATTAATTTAGGATCAATTTACGAGCGACTTTAATAGTAATTTTACTAGGCATAATTATTTAATTAAATTTGATTTAATTATGTCGCACCGAAAAATTCATTAATTCGGAATTAACGAACTCGAGCCCAGAATGTGTTTACGGGCCCACTCGGATTTTGAATCGAGTGGGGCCCACAAGTCAAATCACAAGTCACATCACCTAGTCACTTTAATTAATTTTAAGTTGATGGAATTTGGTGGGTGATTGATAACTTGTATTACACACAAGTTGTTGAGATGAAAGACTTTTACCTAAACTAGATTTGGTATATGTTTTTTTAGATTTTAGAAATCAAAAACAAGTCAACAATTTTCATTCTCTCCATCTCTCTCTTTCACGCCATTCTCCCCCTAATTGCATAGGCTTGACCGAAACTCACCAAGGTGAAGAGGAAGAATTGTTGCAATTTTTCAAAGTACTAGCACACCAAAGATTCATACAAAGGTGTTAGGGAAACTCTTCCATTGAGTTTGGAATCCTTTGATCACAGCTTGGAGCTCAACCTCATTCAAAGAAAGATTGGAGACTTTCAAAGAAAAGAAAAATTTTATTATCAACATATCCTACCAACCGATCGTTGTAAGTATATTTTCGTTATACTTCTTACCGTATTCACATTATTTCATGCTTGAAATATTATTGGGATGATCTTAGAGACCAATATGATTCACCTTGATCCTATCCGGCAGCTTCAAACGATTAGCTACTTAACCAACCCGTTTCACTACTTCAAATGGACCATCATATTTCGGTACCAGCCCGCGGTGAACTGTCTTACTGTTGATTTTCTTCCAAATCTGATGAGTCAACTTCAATAATACTCGGTCACCCACCTGAAATTTCAACGGCCTCCTTTTCTTGTCAGCATACTTCCTCATTCGGCGCACTACCTTCTCACGCCTCTTCTAGTAACTCATGCTTCTCTCATGTAAATCTATACGCAACAGGGCACTTGCCCCCAGTGATCTGCTTGATCACCTCATGAGGGGTCAGCAGCTACTGCCCCAACACTATCTCAAAAGGACTCATCCCTGTTGATGAGCTCTTGTGCTAGTTGTACGAGAACTGAGCCACATCCAACAGCTCCACTCAATTCCTCTGACTCGCAATCATATAATACCATCCATCTAAGGATCATTTGTCGTAGAAAATTACAAGTCTGACCCCATCAAGCCAAAAAACTCAATCCAAAATGACTTGTGAACCGTGCATCTCTGTCACTCACTATGTCTTGCAGCAACCCAACGTGTTTCATCACATCTTTGAAAAATAGGCATGCAGTTTCCTCCACAGGGCACGCATACAGTGCTGCCATGAACATAACATACTTGGAAAACCTGATCCACTACTACCAGCACTAAACTACACCCTTGTATTATTGGAAATCCCCCAATGATGTCCATAGAAACACTCTTCCATGGTTTTTCCGGAATGGGAAGGGGTTGTAGCATCCATGCCTCCTTCTTCCGCTCCGTTTTATCCAGATGACATACTAGGCAAGTTCTCACATAGGCCTCAATGTCGTGTTCTATCCTCGGCCAATACCAACTCTGAGCCAGCAAAGCCAAAGTTTTCTCAATTTCTGAATGGCCTGGACTTTTCTCTTGTCCATGCGAACTTTCCCTTGACTCACCCAATGACCAAGAAACATTACCTCCTATTGGGCAAATTCACATTTCTCCATTTTAACATACAATGCATGTTGCCTCAGTTTCTCCAACACCAATCTCAAATGATGCAAATGATCAGCAAAGATTTCACTATATATTAATATGTAATCTAGATATACAACCACAAAATGGTCCACAGACTCAAATAACACATCATTCATTAAATTATAGAAAGTAGCCGTCGTATTAGTAAGTCCAAAAGGCATTACTAAAAACTCATATGATTCATATCTTGTCACACAAGTAGTCTTCCTCTCATCCCCTTCGGCAATCCGAACTTGCCAATATCTAGACTGTAATATAGCTTTGTGAAGTAGATTGCCTTGGATAAACGATCATATAAATCCACCACCAATGAAATCAAATACTTTTTTTATTGATCGTTACCTTGTTCATGCTCAATAGGCCACAGACATTCGTAAGGATCCATTTTGCTTCTTCTGGAATAAGACAGGCGCACCATATGGAGAATCAGAGGGTGAATCATTCTGATATCAAGCAACTCTCCTAATTGCTTGCGCAATTCAACTAGTTCCGGAGGACTCATCCGATAAGGTACTTGGGCAGGCGGCGGCGTGTACCAAGGACTAATTCTATCTTATGGTCAGTAGATCTTCGAGGTGGAATGGACTTTGGAAACTCCAGAGGCATTACATCCCCATATTCCATCAATAGTTCCGCAACCACATCAGGCACCTCCAATGTCTTTCCCATTTTGACTTCTATGTGCCCATCCTGTTTACTCCCGCACACTTTGCCAACAACAGAGAAAATGCATGGTTGATCTTCATCACCAATCAGAAGACCCGCCAAGTAAGACATCACCGCAACCTTGCCCTGGATGAAAAACTGATTACCTAAAATTAACTCGAAGTCATCCAAAGGTACTGCCATCAACAAGCATGACCCTGCCACTGGCCTGTTGGTTTTATTCTAGGTCCTAAGATCATCAAACAAGCATGAAGATGTGTGAAATACATATCAAAGAAGTTGCGGAATACTTACATTGATCGGTTGAGACGATTTGAAGACAAACAAAACCATTTTTAGCCCTCCAAGGTGGCACCATTAGTGTGCAGTCCACTGCTCAAAAATTCAGTTTTGAGTCTTCAAGAATCCAAGATTTCGAGCTCCAATCTTCGTCAAACGATTCCGGCTCGTGGGTGGGTTTCCCTAACACCTTCGTATAACTCTCGGTGTGCTAGCACTTGGCTATTTTGCCACAAACATGCCCAAAAAGCCATCATCATTCACGCCCAAGCAGTGCAGTCCACTGCCTTTGGGCGTGAACTGGTAGAGAGAAAGAGATGGGATTTTTGATTTAGGTTAAGGGAAAAAATGTAAAACATTTCATTTATATAATTTCCAAAATTACTAAAATGTTTTACCATTTATTTTCTTTTCCAAAAAGAAATAAAACAAATGTAATTAAATCATTTTACCCTTGGTAAAAATGAAAAGGAAAAGTATTTCACTTTTCCAAAAAGTCAAATTCTTTTCCCCCCAAAATTTTCCCTCCAAATATCAAAAGTCAAAGTCAAAGAGTCAAAGTTACTTTTCCAAAAAGTGTTTTGACTTTTATGACTTGCGATGTGATTTGCGATGCGACTTGCGGCACGTGATTCAAAATCGACGTAACTTCGCAAACACATTCCGAGCTCGGTTTCGATAATTCTAAATTAATGATTTTCTCGATGCCTCGTTAATAAATCCAATTTACTAATCACGTCGCTCGAGAATTAATTCTAAATTAATTCAAGTGCCCGAATTAAAATCTAATTTTAATTCCTAATCGAATCCAATTTCGTTTAATATATCGAATATATTATTTATCGATTAATTCCAAATTAATCGTTCTCTCTCTTTAAATTGATATTTTATCCCAGATAAAATATCTCCGTAATTAATCCCAGATTAATTTTCTCTCTCTTCAAATTAATCCCAGATTAATATATAATGCGATTCATACGTCATCGGTGTATCATTGGAAAGCGACCCATGAGATCTCCGGATATGTTGGCAGTAAATTCGGTCGTCAGACTATCAGAACACGTAATTACCAAGTATTGTGTTTTACCGATTTACAAGACAAGGTTGGCCTCTAGCAAAGCGCCATGCCTACCCAATTCTCCGAAAATATCCTTACAGGAATATGTGATCTATATCAGGCGTAGCATACGTAGTATTGCGTATTTCGATCCAGTATCGGATGATCACGTGCTAGGCCTGGGGCTGGATATGTGTCTGCCCCATACGAACACATGTCGGATGTCTGGTAACTAGTCTCAATAATCGGATATACATGACCGAGTCATAATATCCCGATAGCCGTGCAGCGTATAAGAGCACTAATACCGTATCCTACGTGACCATCATCTCCATATGACTGGAGTGACACTTCCGTCTTAACATCACACCCAATACATTATGATTCTCAATATACCCAGCATCGGCGTACACAGAACCTGTTAAAGCGCTGGACGACCTCAACTAAAGTACATTGATTGTCGCAAGTATTAGCGGTGCAAGTCTCAGGTTAAGACCAAATACACCTACCCTGATTGCAGACTCTCATAGACACAAGGTCATACTACCAATGGGATTCTGCGGTGGTCTAATCCAGAGCGAAGCTGTTTCCCGTACCATCGGTGAAACACAACCTCCTATTACACTTGCCTGAGTATCCTATACCCAGATATATGAGAACTATGCCGTTATGTCTCACATAACACGCACAAGTGTAATACTAGTCTTTTACGCATCTATCGATGTCCAATCTCGACATGCTCTGACTAGGGATGTTTAATGATTTATCCTTTCGTTGATTGATACTGTCTCATATCATTCTCAATCTAGGAACAAATCATAAGGACCTCCCATCATTTATATATCTAAGGTGATCTAATCACAAATGATAGGAGTGCAATCTCCTTTGTTACATAGTTAATTTGTACAACAACACTATGATCTGTACAAATAGTGACGCTATGGGTCATAACTGTCCAACAATCTCCCACTTGGCCTTTAGCCAGTCACTCGAGTGTCTAACACCCGAACTATGTACGGTTGGCTCAAATTGTTGAGAAAAGCTTTCGTCAGCGGATTTGCACAATTATCGTCTGATGCGATTATACGATCATCACATCGCCACTATGTATGATCCGAATGAATCAAATGAATAGTCGAAGTATGTATCTGGATCGTCGATGAGGCCATTAATTCTTTAGCCTGTGCTGATGCCCAGCTCAGCCGCTAACAGAACTATATCTAATCCAATTAGATTTATTTTTGACCCAGATGGCTCCTATTGCTACCTCAGCTGCAGCAATAATCCGCATTTGTTATTTATTCGGTAACAGTATCTTGCTTGGAAGATTTCCAGCTCACTGTATCGTTATTCAAACTGTATAGTACCGTTTGTGACTTTTAGTCGTTTTATCGGTTTGGAAACTTGCAGTAGTGATCCCAGTCACTTCAAGTTCTTCTTCTCCACAGATTAAGACAACATCCTTAGATCTCTAAGATTCTAACGGATGTTCTTAACATCAATCATGTGACTATCACTTGGATTGGCCTGATTGTGAATCCATATGCTCAAAGCGTATGAGACACCAGGTCGCGTACATTTTAATGTATAATTTCCCAGAGAGTTTTAACAACTTAATCTATCCTAGTAGATCTTTATTCCCAGAATAAAGGTTGTTTCTCTCGAGAATTCTACGGAGAATTTTCTCTTGAAAGCCAAGATTTCACCGATTATTTTATGGGAATATCATTTCCAAGAAATGAATATATTACATTATCTTTATTATAAGGATAGCCACTGTCTGTGCGCTCCACTAACCCTCTCATATACACAAGAATCATTCTGTTTTGAATCAAATCATTGACTATCATGATTACATCAAACAATAGTTCCAAGAACTTTATGCTTGCTTCAAACCAAACATGGATTGACAACACGCAAACCTAGTTTGCTGGTTTTAGTACGACAAAATCGTCAGGATGTTTTAAACATCCTCCAAAAGGTTTCCTTTTAAGGAAAGCGATTTTGACCTTTAACTGACACATTGCATAAATGAAACGTGCAGCTACAGCAAGCATTATCCAAATGGATTTACCGTGGCAACAGGTAAAAGGTTGAACCATAATCAACACAATGTTGATAACGATACCTTTCCGCTACAAGCCTAGCTTTGTACGTTGGTATGTTGCCTTCCATCTATGTCTTCCTTGAAGACTCATACAGTACCTATAGGCACAATGCCTTATGGTACATCAACTAGTATTTTAACATAGTTGTTTTACATGGAATCCATTTCGGACTCATGGCACTTTGCCATGAAAGGGAGTCGATACCTTGTATCACTTCCTCATACGTAGTTGGGTCTTCCTCAATAAGATTGATATCTTTATGAGGTGAGATCAAAAACCCATACCCTAGGTTGTTTTCTGACTCTCTCTGATCTACGCGGTTCTTGTGTATACGAAGATTAATGGTATATGTTCATCCTTGATGAACAGTTTGTGTTCCATTAAGGACTTCATGCCTTGAACTGTATTACTCCGATTTTCATCGAGTTTTACTGTCCTCCCACTTACCACTGCATATCGGTATTCTTCTAAGGAAAACCGCATGGTGAGCAACAATTAGAATTGTTCTCTAGTGAGTTGTATAAGTACTATACTTATGGTTTTCTCTAGGATAACCTACATTTGGCACTTATCCGATTTAGGTTTTAGTTTGGTATCATCCAAACATATGCCCAGCATACCCAAATCTACAGGAATGCGAAACCCAGTTTCTTTCCCGTTGATATCCAATATGAATTCTGTCATATTGATTTTTGTGGAACCTATTCTAAATAAGTTTTGCACTGTTAATGCATATCCGTTGAAGGAAACGATAGCTCAGAGTGACTCATGATAAACCTTATCATGTCCAACAAAATTCGGTTACTCCGTACGGACACACCGTCAAACTGACGTGTCTCGGGAGGAGTCCTCATTTGAAAGAATATTTTACTCTTTCAAGTATTTGTGAAACTTATTGCTTAAGTATTTTCATCATGTTCATCACGTGATGTTTTAATACTTTAGCCGATCTGTTTGTCTACTTCGTGTTGAAACTTTAAAAGTTCTGATTTGTGTTCTTCAAAAGTAACACATAACCATAACGTGATGCCACATCCGTATAGGTCACGAAATATTCATATCCACATCTAGCCTAGCTAGATATGGGCTCACTAACTTCACTATGAATAGGGCTTACAGATCGATGGCATTTATCACTATTACCAAGTAAATAGTATTTTAGGTACTTTACCTAAAGAACTAGATTCGTAGACTTTATTTGAATAATCAAATCAGTCCTAGTACCCACTTTTCAAAAGTGTGGATATACGAGTCTTGTTTATTGTGTCCTAGACAACAATGCCACATTTAAGTTTCATCTGATCAGATCAGTATGAGCTATTAGTTTTTCATATTATATGTTAGAGATTTTATTTATATTCAAAATATAAATACTGTTATTCACATCTAATGTGTTTATCTCAATGTCATCTTTATATAATGAAACACTTTAGTGTTCTAGAATATAAAGGTTTATCCATAATGGAATAACACTGATATAGAGATAATGTTTCTAGTCTAACTAGTTACATTATAACACTTTCCTAATTTAAGTACATTCCCAAAGGTAGTTCCTAAATTTAGGTATCTATGGTCGAAACAGCGACTTTCGTCCCGTTTCCGATTCGCAGATTAACCTCAGCTTGAAGTCAGTATCCTGCTCACAGCAGATTCTGAACATCAATACATATATTTTATGTACCACACTAAGTATTTAAAATCCAATTTCAATACTAGTAGTGAACATAATAATGACGATATATTTAAAGTCAGAGCCTTGCTCTTTCTTTAATCCTTCATGTCTGCCATATCCCAACGGCAGTCATTTTGGGATATGTTCTTTATCTTCCCAGAAGATCATAATGATTTTGCCTTTACCCTTTTTCAATATTTCAGAAGTCTTTGGCCAAGCATTGGATTCTAGAATATTGATGTAAAGTGCGCCTTGCGCTACTTTTCTAATTGTAAAGTTTGACTTTTATCTCTTGAGAGTAGTCATTAATTCTCCAAGAATTATTAATTGTAAATATAATACTTCTTAAATCTAACATAGATTTATTACAAGTATATTGAATTAAGCACTAAAGTCATCATCACATAAATCTTCCAAAGATTATCTCTACTATTTTCTTGATTCTGGATAAGGCATAATAGTAGGTTATTTTATCAAATAAAGTAACTTATTATTTATTTCCAGGACCATCCTGAAATTTCATTCCCAATTTGAAAATTTAAACCATTTAAATATTGTAATCCAAGATTATATTTAATGTCCAATCTTTCAAAGTTTCTTGATTTTAATAGTCCAACTATTTAATCAATTATTAAGGTACTTATATAATATAATGATATAAAGTCTAACTATTTAATCTACTATAATTCAATAGATTAAAATCAATTATATTGATTACTATAATCTAATTATAAAATCAACTATAATTGAATAGTTTGAATATATAGTCCAACTATTTAATAAAACAACGATTTAAATATTAGTCTAACTGACATTTAAATCATAACGACGATGATATTTAATTGAGCGCGTTATGGCAAGTAATTTGAACGAGTATTGCAAATTCAATTCTTGCCTCCCACTATTTTTGGCGAGCCTCTAACCCTCTGTCGAGTACTCGGGAAACCGCGTTCTAGTGGGCTAGGATCCCGTTAAATAACACACAATCTTGACTTTGGCCAACAAATTGTATGATATTTAACTAGGTAGATCTCTAAGATCAATTGGATCCAATCCAATTCCTAGATCCAGTAGGCGGATATCCAAATCCTAAACATATATATCTTATATATGCCAATACATCCAATGTATTGCCTAACCTTTTTCCTCTGAATCAACTAAGCCTTGGCTTTGGCACAACAAGCTTAATGATCCCAGTCAAGCACGACCCATTGACCATGGAAAGCTTCGTAATCAATGTCGATAGACAAGAAGTGGTCTTGACTTTGGCCAACAAACCACAACTGGGACAAGACACCAATATAGAACAAAACTCTCGTGATTCAAAACACATCTTCGACGGACAAAGGGCTTGACTTTGGCCAACAACCCAATGCCAATCTAGGATCTTGGGTATGAATCACTCAATGGAAGGAAAAACGCATGATATTTGATGAGGGTTTTTTCGCGTGCAAATTGGCTACCAATTTATTATCTTTGTTAAGGTCTCATCATCATACACCCTTAAACATGCATTCTAAATACATAATAAAGCGCATATGAAATAAACAATAATGATATGCGGATGGATACTTAACACATTGATCCTAGATCAAATCTCTCTTTAAATCTCATGCTAGCACTTGTATCACTTCTACCAATTACACTACACTTCTAAAGAAACCTCATATATATTGAGGGGAATAGATGAGAAGAGAATACAAATAGAAAAGAGGTGATAAGGCTGGACACGCAGGTCTAATTTAATAAATCGAATTTATTACAACAATTTCCAAAATTACCCCCACCCGACTAATATCCATCCGATATTCACTATTCATCATCACAACCAAGTATTCACACAAGCATGTTATCAATCAATCTAATCAAATTAAATTAATTGATAATTAGTGATCATCCAATGTTCAAACAACGATTTGATTTTGATCGAGTCAAACTCGTTTTGCGAATAATTAGTACTCAAAGTACGAATTCTCGAATTAAATTAAACTACGTCATTAAATCCAATTTAATATGCATTCAATTCTAATTCGTTATTTAATTCCAAATTAAATATTACACTTTAATAATAAACCTTTTACGACTTAAATTCCAAATTTAATTGCAACGCGTCTCAAAGACCGATTAACGTCCAACGTCAATTCAATTAAAGTCCAATGGGCTTTTAATTGATTTCTTAAGGCGTGGACTTTTGGTCAACTCGGGTCAAACCGAATAACCAAAATCCAATCCGGGATTTACCCCATAAGCCCATAAATCAATTTTGGCCCATTAGGCCCAATTAAACTTTCAAGGTTTATTAAATCGCATTTGGGTTTTATGGAAGCGGTTTTGGGCCCAATTGGATCCAATCCAATTTGCCTAAACCTAACTTTGTACAACAAAGCCCAACAAGCCCAATGACAACTTTAAAAGCCAAAATCCAATTTCAAGGCCCAATTAATTAAATACAAAAATCCAATTTCACATTCAATTAACCTAAAGTGTATTACATGATTAGTTACCCAAATTAACATTTCTAAAATATTAATTTTTACAATTAATCATGCACTTTTTCATTATCACATGCCCACACATTTAATGAAAAATCAAACCCATTTTCATGCTTCAAAGTCTTGGCAATTTGGGGATTTTATGTTCGATTCAAATTCAATCCCATCAATTACACAATCGACATTAAATCATATACCCAAATGATTTCCAATTCATCTAATGAACAAAAAATCAAAATTCCAAGACAATTAGGACTTATCAAATTCGGCCACCATAAGCAAATTGGGGAAAAATGATCCAATCATATTTTCATGAAATTGATCCAATCAATCTTCAATTCAACCATATTTAAGCATGCTTAATCATCCAATTTCATAAAATCATGCTCAAATTAAAATACCCAATTTATCATTTTAGGCCAACTTTAATATTTGGGGAAAAATGTTTCAAACATTAATTCATGAAATTGATCTAATCAATATTCAATTAAACATGTATAAAGCATACTTACAAAATACTCAAATTTTAAGCCATAAACTTTCATGCTTGAACCTAGGCTCTTGATGCCATTGTTGGTTTTATTCTAGGTCCGAAGATCATCAAACAAGCATGAAGATGTGAGAAATACATATCAAAGAAGTTGCGGAATACTTACATTGATCGGTTGAGACGATTTGAAGACAAACAAAACCATTTTTAGCCCTCCAAGGTGGCGCCATTAGTGTGCAGTCCACTGCTCAAAAATTTCAGTTTTGAGTCTTCAAGAATCCAAGATTTCGAGCTCCAATCTTCATCAAACGATTCCTGGCTCGTGGGTGGGTTTCCCTAACACCTTCGTATAACTCTCGGTGTGCTAGCACTTGGCTATTTTGCCACAAAACATGCCCAAAAAGCCATCATCATTCACGCCCAAGCAGTGCAGTCCACTGCCTTTGGGCGTGAACTAGGTAGAGAGAAAGAGATGGGATTTTTGATTTAGGTTAAGGGAAAAAGTGTAAAACATTTCATTTATATAATTTCCAAAATTACTAAAATGTTTTACCATTTAATTTCTTTTCCAAAAGGAAATAAAACAAATGTAATTAAATCATTTTACCCTTGGTAAAAAGTGAAAAGGAAAAGTATTTCACTTTTCCAAAAAGTCAAATTTTTTCCCCCCAAAATTTTCCCTCCAAAATCAAAAGTCAAAGTCAAAGAGTCAAAGTTACTTTTCCAAAAAGTGTTTTGACTTTTATGACTTGCGATGTGATTTGCGATGCGACTTGCGGCACGTGATTCAAAATCGACGTAACTTCGCAAACACATTCCGAGCTCGGTTTCGATAATTCTAAATTAATGATTTTCTCGATGCCTCGTTAATAAATCCAATTTACTAATCACGTCGCTCGAGAATTAATTCTAAATTAATTCAAGTGCCCGAATTAAAATCTAATTTTAATTGTTAATCGAAATCCAATTTCGTTTAATATATCGAATATATTATTTATCGATTAATTCCAAATTAATCGTTCTCTCTTTAAATTGATATTTTATCCCAGATAAAATATCTCCGTAATTAATCCCAGATTAATTTTCTCTCTCTTCAAATTAATCCCAGATTAATATATAATGCGAGTCATACGTCATCGGTGTATCATTGGGAAGCGACCCATGAGATCTCCGGATATGTTGGCAGTAAATTCGGTCGTCGGACTATCCGAACACGTAATTACCAAGTATTACATTTTACCGATTTACAAGACAAGGTTGGCCTCTAGCAAAGCGCCATGCCTACCCAATTCTCCGAAAATATCCTTACAGGAATATGTGATCTATATCAGGCGTAGTATACGTAGTATTGCGTATTTCGATCCAGTATCGAATGATCACGTGCTAGGCCTGGGGCTGGATATGTGTCTGCCCCATACGAAGCACATGTCGGATGTCTGGTAACTAGTCTCAATAATCGGATATACATGACCGAGTCATAATATCCCGATAGCCGCGCAGCATATAAGAGCACTAATACCGTATCCTACGTGACCATCATCTCCATATGACTGGAGTGACACTTCCGTCTTGACATCACACCCAATACACTATGATTCTCAATATACGCAGCATCGGCGTACACAGAACCTGTTAAAGCCATGGACGACCTCAACTAAAGTACATTGATTGTCGCAAGTATTAACGGTGCAAGTCTCAGGTTAAGACCAAATACACCTACCCTGATTGCAGACTCCCATAGACACAAGGTCATACTACCAATGGGATTCTGCGGTGGTCTAATCCAGAGCGAAGCTGTTCCCCGTACCATCGGTGAAACACAACCTCCTATTACACTTGCCTGAGTATCCTATACCCATATATACGAGAACTATGCCGTTATGTCTCACATAACACGCACAAGTGTAATACTAGTCTTTTACGCATCTATCGATGTCCAATCTCGACAATGCTCTGACTAAGGATGTTTAATGATTTATCCTTTCGTTGATTGATACTGTCTCATATCATTCTCAATCTAGGAACAAATCATAAGGACCTCCCATCATTTATATATCTAAGGTGATCTAATCACAAATGATAGGAGTGCAATCTCTTTTGTTACATAGTTAATTTGTACAACAACACTATGATCTGTACAAATAGTGACGCTATGGGTCATAACTGTCCAACATGGCCAAGTTGTATCATCACACCCGCAACTGTGCCTTGAACTTGCTTTACTGTCGAATTGAAAGCCTTAATGCTACTCCCTGATTTAGTTAATTTGAGGCCCAACTTCTCGGAAACTCCCACCGCAATAAATTTGTGTGTAGCCCTAGTGTCCACCATTACCCTCACTATTTTTCCATTAATAAGAACTTGGACATACATCAAGCCATTATCAAATCTGTCTTCCTATATTGCATTTACAAACTAAAGAGGGTTCATCCGACTAGGCCCTGCCGAGTCTCCTTCCCATTCCTTGCCCAATTTTCCCATTCACAAGTGCACTCAGTTTCTCATTTTTTTGGGCAGTCTCTTGCCCTAGGTCAAAAGTTGGGGATACAGTGAGGCGAGGGACCGTATCATATGTAATTCGCATATAGAACAGGTATATATCTTTCCTTCTCATTTGGGGGCCTTGGCATGTTACTTGATGTCAACCTTGGTCATTGAAATCGAACGACAATCTGATCAGAGGAAAATTTATGTTCGATTAAATTTTCACGATTAATTTCATGTCTAACTTGAGGGGAACCCAAAAGGTCACACACAATAAAGTCGAAATCAATGGTTAACAGTGCACAGTACAAATTTAACAGCATATATGATTGCTGTAGAAATTGTTTATAAATGGTTCAATATGTTTAATTATTGCACAGATCATTTATGAGTGGCTTAGGGATTGGTGAATAATGATATGGGCACTTTGGGAATTGGAATAAATAAATAAATGTGAATAGTAATGTGAATAGTAATATGAATAGTAATGTGAATAGTAATATGAAAGTAAATTTTTTTATTTATTATTTGTTTTGAATTCCAATCCGGTCGAAACTCTTATTAGGGTTTTATAATATCATTAAGCCGCTAAATTAAGATCTAATGGCTAAAATTAAGTTAGCATTTATCCCTCATCGGATTCTTAATTAAGTTTGTTGTCTTTGAAGCACCTATATAAACCCAAATAATTCTTTACAAATTTTTTACACACCAAAAACCTTTCATATCTTGGGTTTATATAAGTGAGCAACTCTAAAGTTTAAGAGTAAGTCATTGATTTAGAGGATCCTTAAGTCTAATTGACTAGAGGAATCTCAAGTTAAAAGTTTTGAGGTATTTGCCTAGGCTAGCACCAAGGGAAAAATACTCGTGCACTCAAGGCGTAGTCTTGCCGTTGAGTTTTGGCTTTGGTGTGTGCACCTTTGGAGGCCACACACTTGGGTGGCTCTTTGGAACGTGGAAGAGCTTACTGAGTTCGAGAAAAGCTTGTAGATTGGAGGGTGGACTGGAGGAGTCTTCGGTTCAAGTAAGTCATTTTCTT
Organism: Zanthoxylum bungeanum; assembly: GCA_019454045.1. Classification (NCBI taxonomy): domain Eukaryota; kingdom Viridiplantae; phylum Streptophyta; class Magnoliopsida; order Sapindales; family Rutaceae; genus Zanthoxylum; species Zanthoxylum bungeanum. The sequence goes on along the minus strand of SKCR01026027.1, from coordinate 224,068 downwards.
TCTTTATTTTAATTAGAGGTCTTATGATTGTTAGCATGTTTAGTTTTATGTTCTTTGCATGTTTTTATAATTTTTTTATGCTTAGAATACATAGTAACATGCTTAGGCTTATAGAATAATCAAAACAAATAGGTCTTGGGTAAAGGGATAGCGGCATCATAATTTTTTTTTATTTTTCGCAGCGCACACGCGGCCGCTTCCCAACAATACACATAATGCTCGTACAAGACTCATTACCTATTTTAGAATAGATATGAGATAAATTCCATCTGAATGGGTTCCTAACCAGCTCAACTAATACACCACGAAATCATCACCCAATTAAACATACACACTTCTGTTGGTTTCTAAGGCATTCCCAAGATCAAATTCAAGCATAAAAACATGTGAATACAAAAGGAGATATAACGAAATCATACTCACTTTGATCGGATTTAGGATGCGTCAAAAACAATTACTTCTTGAATTCGGCCAAGGTCCTCTCTAAATATTGATCTACAAGCTTCAAGCCTTTGATCTTTATTCCAAGCTTTTGGGATGGTTTCCCTATCACCTTGGATGATTCCTTGTTGGTGCTAGCCTTAGAAAATTGCTACAAATCTTCTAAATCTCCTTGGAAATTCACTGCAAATGAAGAAATTTTTTGGGGAAAAATTTGCTCTAAAATCGTGAGTTGAGAGAGGAAATAGATGAAGTGAAAAAGTTGACTTGTTTGTTTTTTATTTCCAAAAATAAAACAAATACCAAATATTTGGTAAAAGTCAATCAAGCCATCAACTTGAGTGTAAGGCAAGTCATCATGATTCCTTCACCAAAACCCATCACCAAAAAGTTAATTAAAGTGACAAGTGATGTGACATGTGGGCCCCAGTTGATTCAAAATCCGAGTGGGCCCGCAAACACTCCCGGACTCGGGTTCGCTAATTCCTAATTAACGAACTATCTGTTGCGACGTAATTAAATCAAATTTAATTAAAGAATTATGCCAAGTAAAATCACTATTCATGTCGCTCATGAATAAATTCTAAATTAATTCGTTTACCCGAATTAAAATCCAATTTTAATTCCTCGTCGAAATCTAATTTCGTTTAATGTAACGAATATATTATTTTATTGATTAATTCCAAATTAATCGTCCTCGTTCTTCAAATAGTATTTTATCCTAGATAAAATCTCACCGTAATTAATCCTAGAATAATTATGTTCGAATCATACGTCATCGGTGAATCTTCGGGAAGTGACCCAAGAGATCCCTGGATATGTTGGCAGTAAATCCGGTCGTCGGACTATCCAAACACGTACGTACCTCTTACTACATTTTTACCGATTTACGAGATATGGTTAGCTTCTAGCAAAGCGCCGTGCCTACCCAATTCTCCAAAAATATTCTTAATGGAATATATAATCTTTGTCAGGCGTAGTATACGTAGTATTACGTATATCGATCCAGTATCGGATGTCACATGCAAGGCTTGGGGCTGGAATAGTGTATGCCTCGTACGAAGCATATATCGGATTATAAGCAACTAGTCTTTTTAACCGGATAATCTTAGTCATATTATCCCGATGGTTGCAACCCTTAGAGTACCAGTTCTGTATCCCTGCGTGATCATCATCTCCATATGACTGAACTAATACTTCCGTCTTGACATCACATCCAATACACTACGATTCTCAATAAACCCAAAAAGGCGTACACAGAACCTGTTAAAGTCTCAGACGACCAAAACTAAAGCGTATTGATTGTCGCAAGCACTAGCGATGTAAGTCTCAGGTTAATACCAAATACTCCTACCCTGGTGCGGATTCCCATAGACACACAGTCATACTACTAATGAGATTCTACGGGGTCTATCTGGAGCGAAGCTGTTTCCGTACCATCAGTAAACACAACCTCCTATCACACTTGCATAAGTATCCAATACTTAAATATATGAGAACTATGCTATTACGCATCCATAACACGCACAAGTGCAATACTAGTCTATTCCGCATTATCAATGTCTAATCTCGATAACACTACGACTAGGGATGTTTAATGATTAAACCGTTATAGATTGATACTGTCTCATATTTTATCAATCCAGAACTAATCATAAGGACTTTCATCATTTATATATCCAAGTAAATAAATTAAAAATGATAAAATGAAATTTCCTTTGTCACATAGTTAATTTGTACAAAACCCACAATGTCTTTTACGAATAGTGACGCTATGGGTCATAGTTGCACGTATATCATGTGACACAAACTCATTATGACCTCTCATACACAAGCGCGAAAATGCCAAACATTGCTTATTATCTGAATCATTGTATACATATGCACTTACATCAAACATATGACATAACATCAAATTCTGATACCATAGCCTTTAACAATCTTTATATATTTAACTTATCAATCAAATACACTTTATTTCCAAATTTCTTATCAGAAGCATCCATTCATAAACATATCCCATTGCACACGTACTAGAGCTTAGCTTATACCAAATTAGAAACCAAGATTTATTCCATTTATCGATTCCATATACCCGACTTATACATATCTTAACATCATATATACACATGCGAATACACGTTTATATACTCATACATTTATATATTCACTTACATACATGTAATCATACTTCTACAGGTTCGTACCCTTACGTACATCCATACATGCACTTAGATATTAGGCCTATCAAACATTTCACTTCATCTCATGGAAATAACATAAACATCCATACCTCTGGGGTTCGATTAGCTTATCCATACATAACCCTGAACTTTGTTCTCAATACTATCTCTTAACTATCTTCTTCTCATCCTAAACATGTCAATCATTTCTATAATATACATATAAATATATATATATATATATATATAAATATGTGTGTGTGTGTGTGTGTATGTGTAAAATCAAAACACGAATTCACTAACTTAAGTTCTCATCACATGAGTTACTTACCTGGCTTCACGAGCACTCCAGGTCTTAGTCACATCGAGATTTAGAGGGCATATACGAACTCCAAACGATCCCACGAATGCTCTGGAATCGATGGAATTTTTATTGGAGCTATTGTTCACCGATGGGTAACTATTCACCGAATCTTCTTTCCTCATTTCATGTGCAATCGTGCACGGAATGGAATATCTATCACCGTAAACTTGTAATACCCTCCGAGAGCTTCGATTTGGCAGGTGGCTCGGGTCGTGAAACAAAACAATGAGCCAGGGTAGTCGTACGCTTCTTCCAGTGTCATCACTATAGCCGGTCGTGGCCAGCTGGCCACTGGTACGACCAATGCGTCGTTGTTTCCCTTTTTGGAGATAGGGGTGTGTGGGTGATGTAGAGAATATATGACAGTTTTGCAATTTCTAGAAATTTCGAGGTATATATAGAAATTTTTTCGAAAGTTATAATCTGACCCTCAAAAATTACATTCAGGCCCATGTCATGGAACTTTCTAGAAATTTCATATTTTTGAAGCCCTTCTTATGCTCATTTCGAAAAGGGTTCAACATGAAAGTTGTTCGCCTCGGAAAAACGAGTCTAATGGTTCAAGAATCAACTCAATCGGAGTTCGTTGGCTATCCTTATAGCTGATACAAGAAACTATTACGTATATAATGATAAAATCAGAAATCGCATAACCAATTTTCGAAACCACGCGTTTTCCAACGCAACGAACCTTTATTTTAAAATATTTCAATCTATTTCCCAATAAATATTCTCTGATTTTTTTTACCACCATGTTCCAAATCCTTAACTTTAATTCGATAACTTTCCCTAATTTTTCCGAAAAACCCGGGATATTACATTCTCTTCTCCTTATAAAAATTTCATCCTCGAAATTTCTCTAAGCTTATGTATGATCATTCATAATCGATCATACGTACATTACCATCTTTTCCGTATTTGGAAGTCACCACACTTTACACATTTTCAAAAGTTATGTATCTCACAATCCAATACAAACTACGCTATTCCAAAACGAAACTTATCGAATTTATAATTTATACCAATAACACATCAAACTTATCAGCTCTATTCACACTCATCCATAGAAACATGCTCAAACCATTTCACACTTATCCATAAAAAAAAAGTCAAACACGGATTCTATAAAGAAAGTCAAACACGGATTCTATACAGCTAATCACGTAAATCTCCCGAATGAGGAACATAACACATGCTTATTGCACACAACTAAATACAGTTTCAAAACGAAAACGTAACACGAATTTCATTCTATCTCTTTCATCCATAATACAAAACGGAACTCAATCATTTCATATCATATCATTCTATATCATATACGTAAGCGACAACAATATCAAAGTTTATGTACATATCCAATCGCACATACAACATGGTATGGCTGACAATATAGTACATATAACATCATACTACCTAAAAGATCTATGACTAATCATAAACTTACATACGCACTCTTGTAACAAACATAATCTTTTATTCACACAAATACGTCTATCGTCACAACTAGAAGTGACGTATAATCATAGTGCTCTTATGATGTTGATAGTCTGAAATTTGTCAATTCCTGAAATCATTAAAATGGAAAACGTAAAACGATCTCTTTCAAAAACCATTTCAAAAATACATTTGAAAAACTATTTTACTATAAATAAAAATCAATTTCAAAATCCATCATCGTAAATCCATATTGAGCATCCAGCATAACTCACTGGACGAAACATAAACGAGTGCCCAATACCTGAATCGCGCGCACAGATCGGACAATGAACGAACAGATTCCCTATAGCAGCAGTCACATTTCTCTGATACGACAACTGTAACACCTCGCCATAGGAAGAATGCTACCGTCAGAAGACATGATTGACCTATCTGCATAAGCCTCTAAGACATGATTGACCTATCTGCATAAGCCTCTAATTTTACGAAAATCCGGCATAATGTATCAGAAAACCGGACAATATGGATCTCAGTCCAGCACCAAAGCGATTCTAAAATAAACATCATATATCAAAATGGACCTCAGGTCCACACCAACACATCAAAAACATTACCTAAAGGCTCTGTGCACGAAAACAACAAAACATTAATCAGAACTCATAGGCCTCTCAATCCTTTCTTGGACACTTGCGATGGTGACTGCTGCTTGAGTGATCCACGTCTCGAACATGACTTCAAAGTTGGATTGGTTGACCCATCTGGTAGCCAACCTACACAACTAGCAACTGGTTTGGTGTGAGTTATAAAAACTCAATAAGTAACCATGCTAACATTACAAGCAAACAAATCATATTAGTCAACCACATTAAACGTTTTGTCAAATTTACTAAGTTATGAAGAGTTCAAAGTTATCAACTTTTGTTATCATTTATACTTTATTTACGTCAAGGTTTCATATTTTCATGTCTACATACATGCCAATCTCATAACTAACTTTCAAACCATACACATGAAAACTCGAATACCATAGAGTATATCATTTAACAATAATTCCACGTCAATCACGTGAAACACAAAGCCATTCATCTATAATTTTATCACCAATACCTATATTTGAAATATCATCAAACCGTTGAAACAATCACACTTCCTTCAATTCAAAACGTACTTCTCTTATATACATGCAAAAATAATATTGTATACATATACATAAATACCATTACAACTTGGCAAACACACTTTATAACCTCTGATATTCTCATCGGTTTCAAATCATCCTTTTATTTCACATAAGCATACACGATCCATACATAACACGAGTTCTATCATACACATACATACACTCAAACATATTTACAAACATCAAGCAACCAACCATGAATCATACACAACAACCGACACATCAAAGATCACATCATTCAACAACATATACATACCACTAGCTTATACACTCGTACGAGACTCATTACCTATTTTAAAATATATATGAGATGAATTTCCTCTGAACGGATTCCTAACCAGCTCGACTACTACACCACGAAATCATCATCCATTTAAACATACACACCTGCACACATATCACGTGACACAAACTCATCAAATGACTGTTGGACAGTTATGACCCATAGCGACACTATTTGTACATATCATAGTGTTTTTGTACAAATTAACTATGTGACAAAGGAGATTGCTTTCTTATCATTTGTGATTAGATCACCAAGATGTATAAATGATAGGAGGTCCTTATGATTTATTCCTAGATTGAGAATGATATGAGACAGTATCAGTTCACGAAGGATAAATCATTAAATATCCCTAGTCAGAGTATTATTGAGATTGGACATCGATGAATGTGTAAAAGACTAGCATTACACTTGTGCACATTATGAGGGCATAACGATATAGTTCTCATATATTTGGGTATAGGATACTCATGCAAGTGTAATAGGAGGATGTGTTTTACCGATGGTATGGAAAATAGCTTCGCTCTGGATAGACCCTCTCAGAATTCCATTGGTAGTATGACTATGTGTCTATGGAAGTCCGAAATCAGGGTAGGTGTATTTGGTCTTAACCTGAGACTTGCACCGCTAATACTTGCGACAATCAATATGCTTTGGTTTTGGTCGTCCAGGGCTTTAACAGGTTCTGTGTACGCCTCTGCTGGGTATATTGAGAATCGTAATGTATTGGGTGTGATGTCAAGATGGAAGTGTCATTCCAGTTATATGGAGATGATGATCGCGCTTGGATACATGACTGGTTCTCTAAAGGGTTGCAACCATCGGGATAATATGACTTGGTCATGATTATCCAATAATAAAGAGACTAGTTGCTTGTCATCCGATATATGCTTCGTATGGGCAGACACTGAACCAACCCCAGGCCTTGCATGTGATCATCCGATACTAGATCATAATACGTAATACTACGTATACTACGCTTGATACAGATCACTATATTCCTGTAAGGATATTTCTGGAGAATTGGGTAGGCATGGCGCTTTGTTAGAAGCCAACCTTGTCTGGTAAATCGGTACAAATGTGGTACGAGGTACGTGTGAGTGTTCCTAGAACATTATAAGGATCTAATAAGCATGCATAATAAAAGAGTTGATCATTATAAGGTGCGGAATACTTACAATGAGTGTAGAGCTTTAAAAAAATTTTGAGATCCAAGATCTCCAAGATCCAAGCTTTAGGATGATTCCAAGCTTTAAGATGATTCCAAGCTATTGAGGAGTTTCCCTATCACCTTTGTTCACTTCCAAAGTGCTAGCTTTTGATGATTTGAAAATCAAATCAAAGAGAGGAGAGGCTATGAAATTCGGCCAAGGAAGGAAGACCAAGTCTAGGGTTTTCAATTTTTCATCTAATGAATGTCTTGGCAAAAGTGTGTGTGTCTAGCCTTTTTATTTTTCACCTTTTAGTAAAACCTTTTCACCTTTTACCCTAAACTTGGTAGGTTTGGTAAATGGTTTCTAAAATAAAAACAAGGTAGTTGTGTGGTGGGAACACCTACCACACTTTTGGCTCCAAATATTTGAATCGAAATTCAAATATCTCTACGGGCATTTGACGCGGCTCGGTTCCGTTTAATCCGATTAAACGATCCTTCGTCGCTAAATAATTAAATCCAATTTAATTAAATAACGATGCCTCGTAAATATATTACGAACGTCGTTCACGAACTAATTCTAATTCAGCCTCCTTGAGAGTTGACAGTAACTCTCCAAGAGTATCACTGGTGTTCATCAAATTATAATTTATGATGAACTGTCTCCAAGTATCAGGGAGGGATTGTAGGACCATGTCCACAGTAATCTCTGCCTCAAAGACAATCCCCATGTTGGCCAGCTCATCGATGTCGGCGACCATCTGAGCCATGTGGGACTCAACAGAAATGCCATCTGTCATGCGTGAGTGAAAGAGCTTCTTGACTAACTCGTACCTCTGCATCCTCTTGTTAGAGCGATGCAGATCTTGCAACCTTGCCAACATATTATAAGGATCCAAGTCCCTATTTTGTCTGCGAAAGTGCTGAGTCATCGAAGCAAGCATAATGGACTGAGTTGTGTCACAATCATCGCTGTGAGTCTTCCAAAGCTCCAGCTCAAGTGTCTCAGTCGGTCCGGGTTTTGGCCCAAGAGGTCTTTGTATAGTACACAACAGCCTCTCTGAACCTAAGACAATCTTAAGGTTCATTTCCAATCTGTAAAATTTGTGCCCTTGAAGACATTATATCCCATGAAAATATCGCGGACATTTCCTTTGCCAGTCATCTTGATCTACGATAGTCTAACTATCTAGTCAACGATATGGGTACAGTCTAACTGTTACATAGAAAAATAACAATATATTAGTCCAACTAATAAAGTAATATTGACGAATTTATTTGAAAGCGCGTAAAGCTAAGTATCTGAATGAAATTGCAAATTCAATACTAGCCTCCCACTATTTTTCGGCGAGCCTCTAACCCTCTGTCGAGTACTCGGGAAACCTAGTTTCCTAGTGGGCTAGGATCCCGTTAAATAACATACAACCTTGACTTTGGCCAACAAGTTGTATGAAACTTAACTAGGTAGATCTCGAAGATCAATTGGATCTCATCCAACTCCTAGATCCGGTAGGTGGACATCCAAGTCCGAAACACATATACATTATATATGCTAATATGTCAAACATATTTTCCTAACCTTTTTCCTCTGAATCAACTAAGCCTTGGCTTTGGCACAACAAGCTTAATGATTCCAGTTAAGCGGGACCCATTGACATGGAAAGTTTCGTAATCAATGTCGATGGACAAGAAGTGATCTTGACTTTGGCCAACAAATCACAACTTGGACAAGACACCGATATGTAACAAAACCTTCATGATTCAAACACATCCTCAATTGACAAAGGCCTTGACTTTGGCCACAAGCCAATGCCAACTTTGGATCTTGAGTAAGAATCACTCACAGGAAGGAAAAACGCTTAATATGTTTTTGAGGGTTTTTCGCGTAAATTGGCATCCAATTTATTATCTTTGATTAGGTCTCATCATACACCCTTAAGCATGCTTCTAAAACATCATAAGGCGCAAAAGTAAATTAATAACGATATGCGGATGGATATTTAAACAGATTGTTCCTAGAACAAATCACTCCATTTCATCTCCCCGACTAGAACTATTCTAACTCCTACCCTTTTACAAAATACAATAAAAACCTCATATACATAGAGGGGAATAGGTGAGAAGAGAATTACAAGGAGTAATGAGATTAAAGGCTGGACACGCAGGTCCAATTTAATAAATTCTAAACTTATTACAATTTCCAAAATTGCCCTTGCCCTTCTAATATCCATCCGATATACGTTATTCATACATCAAATTTATGTATTCAATCAAAACATGTTTATTACAATCAATCTAATCCAATTAATTAATCTTTGATTAATGACCATCCAATGTTCAAACAATGATTTGATTTGCGCGAGTCCAACTCGTTTAAGAATAAATACTTTTTAGTACGTATTCTTGAATTATATCGAACTACAAGTTAAATCCAATTTATTTGTATTCAATGCTAATTCTTATTTAATTCCAAATTAAATATTTACACTTACATAGTTGCCTTAAAGACTTGGATTCCAAATCCAATCTTGATGGGTCTCAAAGGCCCAATAACATCCAATGTCATTTAATTAAAGTCCAATGGGCTTTTAATTGATTCTTAAGGCATGGGCTTTGGCCATAATGGATCAAACCCAAAATGCCAAGGCCCAATAGGAATCACCCTATTGCCATCAAATCAATTTAGGCCCATTAGGCCCAATCAAATACTTTAAAGGGCCAAGTGATGTATTTGGACTTCTTGGAATTGGTTTTGGGCCCAATTGGATCCAATCCAAAAGTCCAAAACCAAACTTGGTCAAACCAAGCCCATTAGGCCCAAATACACACTTTTAGCCCAATTCAATTTTAAAGGCATTTTATCATAATTATAATATTCCAAATATCACAATTATTTTAATTAAAGTGTATTAGCCATAATTAATTAATTAAACTCAATATTTCCAAAATATTAATTAACTTAATTAATCATGCTTAAACTAATAATATCATGCTTAACATAAAATCATGCCCAAAACACATCATTGCATGCTTGAGACATGTTGAAGCCTAAGATCATCATTTCATGCTCAACATGCACTTTGATTTTAACATGAACATTATAGACATTGATTCTAATCATATTAAACCAACTATCATCATTTAAACATGCATCCAAACACATTATTTCATGTTACAAAAAACAAAAACTGCAGTGCATTGAGGCAGTGAGTTTCGGCCACCCTAAGGAATTTTTAATTTTTGTTGCTTTTGATTTATTTGAAATCTAATCATGCATAACTCTAAGTTATCATGTTGTAAACATACTCAAAGCATCAATTTCAAAAAATCATGCTCAAAATCAAAAAACCCCAAATATTAAGATTCAAGAACCCAAAAATTATCATGCTTAAATTAGGCTCTGATACCATTGTGAGTGTTCCTAGAACATTATAAGGATCTAATAAGCATGCATAATAAAAGAGTTGATCATTATAAGGTGCGGAATATACTTACAATGAGTGTAGAGCTTTAAAAAAATTTTGAGATCCAAGATCTCCAAGATCCAAGCTTTAGGATGATTCCAAGCTTTAAGATGATTCCAAGCTATTGAGGAGTTTCCCTATCACCTTTGTTCACTTCCAAAGTGCTAGCTTTTGATGATTTGAAAATCAAATCAAAGAGAGGAGAGGCTATGAAATTCGGCCAAGGAAGGAAGACCAAGTCTAGGGTTTTCAATTTTTCATCTAATGAATGTCTTGGCAAAAGTGTGTGTGTCTAGCCTTTTTGTTATCACCTTTTAGTAAAACCTTTTCACCTTTTACCCTAAACTTGGTAGGGTTGGTAAATGGTTTCTAAAAAGTAAAAATAAGGTAGTTGTGTGGTGGGAACACCTACCACACTTTTGGCTCCAAATATTTGAATCGAAATTCAAATATCTCTACGGGCATTTGACGCGGCTCGGTTCCATTTAATCCGATTAAACGATCCTTCGTCGCTAAATAATTAAATCCAATTTAATTAAATAATGATGCCTCGTAAATATATTACGAACGTCGTTCACGAACTAATTCTAAATTAATTCGTTCGTTCGCATTAAAGTCCGACTTTAATCTCGTAATGAAATCCAATCCATTTTAATATATCCGATATATTAATTTTAGCCCATTTGAATAAATTAAATAGAAAAATCAAATTTAACTATTAAATTTATTTACCGATTAATTCTAAATTAATCGCGTTCTTTCGCCACTGTACACTTTTAATCCCAGATTAAACAAAGCCCATATTAATCCCAGATTAATTTTCTCTCTCTATTAATTATCCCAGATTAATTCCAATTTAAGTCAACTGTCATCGGTGAATCCTGGGAAGTGACCCAAGAGATCTCTGGATATGTTGCAGTAAATTCGGTTAATCGGACTATCCGATAAAGTGAGTACCTCGTACTACGTGCTTACCGATTTACAAGACATGGTTGGCTTCTAGCAAAGCACCGTGCCTACCCAATTCTCCAGAAATATTCTTACTGGAATATATAATCTATGTCAGATGTAGAATACCTAGTATCTCGTATTACGATCCAGTATCAGATGTCACGTGCTAGGCCTGGGGCTGGAATAGTGTCTGCCCCGTACGAAGCACATATCGGATATCAAACAACTAGTCTCTTTGAATCGGATAATCATGACCTTGTCACATTATCCCGATGGTTGCAACACAATAGAGAACGAGTTATGAATCCATGCGTGATCATCATCTCCATATGTCTGGAGTGACACTTCCGTCTTGACATCACATCCAATACACTACGATTCTCGATAAACCCAATAGAGGCGTACACAGAACCTGTTAAAGCCCTGGACGACCAAAACCAAAGTTTACCGATTGTCGCAAGTATTAGCGATGTAAGTCTCAGGTTAAGACCAAATACATGTACCCTGACGCGGACTCCCATAGACACATATACATACTACCAATGGGATTCCGCGGGGTCTATCCAGAGCGAAGCTGTTTTCCGTACCATCGGTAAAACACAACTCCTATCGCACTTGCATAAGTATCCTATACTTAAACATATGAGAACTGTGCCGTTATGCTCTCACAACACGCACAAGTGCAATACTAGTCTATTCCGCATTATCGATGTCCAGTCTCGATAATACTACGACTAGGGATATTTAATGATTAACCTTTATGGATTGATACTGTCTCATATCATCTCAATCCGGAACTAATCATATGGACTTTTACCATTTATATATCATAATAAATAAATTACGAAATGATAAAAGGCAAAATTTCAATATTACATAGTCAATTTTGTACAAAACACAATGTCTTTTACAAACAGTGACGCTATGGGTCATAATTGTCTAACAGTACGTACGTGTTTGGATAGTCCGACGACCATATTTACTGCCAACATATCGGGGATCTCATTGGTCGCTTCCCGAAGATTCACCGATGACGTATGACTCGCCACTTTAATTAATCTAGGATTAATTAATTGAGAGAGAAATTAATCTGGGATTAATTACGGAGATATTTTATCTGGGATAAAATATCATTTAAAGGGAGAGGAGAGAACGATTAATTGGAATTAACTGATAAAATAATATATTCGATATATTAAATGAAATTGGATTTCGACGTTGAATTAAAATAGATTTTAATTCGGTGTGAACGAGTTAATTTAGAATTAATTCGTTAGTGACGTGAATAGTAATTGTGCTTGGCTGATTATTTAATTAAATTAGATTTAATTATGATGCAACGGAAATTCGTTAATTTGGAATTAACGAACCCGAGAGCCCGAGAGATTATTTGCTAGCGCATTCGCATTTGAATTCGAGTGCGGCACGCAAGTCAAATCAAGTGTCAAATCATTAGTCACATCAAGTGTCAAATCACATGTCACTTTGAGTGATGTGATGTGACAAGTTGTCATTTGATTGATTGATGTGATTGATGGAAGTGGTTGGTAAGGCTTTTATTGACTTGACCATTTGTATTTGGTAAATCATTTTTACTTATTTTTGAAATAAAAGATTGGTATTAGATACAGAAAAATTATATACCAAACACTCAACACATCTCTCTCACAATTTTCTTCCTCTCCTCTCTCCACCAACGCCCAAGGGGCTGCTATTTTTCTTTCTTCTGGTTCAGTTACTGCCGAGTTTAAAGAGAAACAAAATGGAGATTTTGTTACAAAATAAAAGTGCTAGCACACTCCGGAGTCGTCTGTAGGTGATAGGGAAACCCACCCGCGAGCTTGGAACCATATCACGAAAGCTTGGAGCTTGGATCAAAGACGAAAATGGAGGAGCCCATTTCAGTGGACTGCCGAGCATGACAGTGAGCAGAAAATGAATTTTTGTTATCCACCACGTCGCTCAACCGATCGATGTAGTTCCTCAACTTCGTCGTATGTATTCACATGTATTTTTTATACTTATTATTCGATCCTTGGGACCATATAACTCCAACAATGGTATCAGAGTGGAAGTAAAAGCATGAAATTTAAATTATGGCTTAAAATTGGGTAAATTTATTTTGAGCATGATTTGATTAAATTGGATGTTTGAATAGCTTAAATCATGTTGATTGAAGATTGATTGGATCAATTCAAGAAATTATGTTTGGAACATTTTTGCCCAAATTGGATGGCTTGGCGAACCTTCATGAACCCTAAAGTCTTGGATTTTGAATTTTTGATCATTGGATGAGTTAGAATAATTCGAGAAATGTCGATTGTGGATTTAATTGGATTGAAACCGAATCGATTTTGAAATTCCCCTTTGGTCGAGACTTGATAAGCATGTATTAGGTTTGATTTTTATCAAAATATGTTGGACATGTGATAATGATGATAAGCATGATTAATTAGGCTAATTTGGTGCTTTGGAAATATTGATTTGGGTAATTAGTTATGCCATACACTTTATGTAATTAAATTGTGAAATTGGATTTTGAAATTTAATTATGTTGGGCCAATTTTAGAAATTAGGCTTGAAAGTTGTAAATTGGCTTTAATGGGCCTGGTTGTACCAAGTTAGTTTAGGTTAAATTGGTTGGATCCAATTGGGCCCAAAACCATTTCCATAAAGTCCAATTACAACTAATGGGCCTTTAAAGTTTAATTGGGCCGAAATTGATTTCTAGGCTTATGGGGTAATTCCTTGATTGGGCTTTGGTTGCCGAAGCCCACGCCTTCAGAAATTAATTGAAAGCCCATTGGACGTTAATTGAACGACGTTGGATTTTAATCGGGCTTTGAGACCCATAACGATTAGATTTGGAATCTAAGTCGCAAAGGTTATTAATAAAGTGTAGTATTTAATTTGGAATTAAATAAGCGAATTAGTATTAAATACCAATTGAATTGGATTTAATTATGTAGTTTAATTTAATTCGAGAATTCGTACTTTGAATACTTATTCGCAAAACGAGTTTGACTCGCAAAAATCAAATCGTTGTTGAACATTGGATGGTCATTAATTATCAGATTAATTAATTGATTAGATTGATTGATAACATGCTTGTGTGAATACATGGTTGCAATGCATGAATAATGTATATCGGATGGATATAGATAAGTGGGCAATTTTAGAAATTTTTGTAATAATTTGGAATTTTATAATTGGACTGCATGTCCAGCCTTTATTACCTTCTCTATTTCTTTGTATCTCTTCTCACCTATTCCCCTCAATGTAAATGAGGTTTTAGAAGTGTAGTGTAACAGGTGAAGTAGTAATACATGTGCTAGCGGGAGGAGGAGAAGCAAAATTGAGAGATTTGATCTAGGTGTTAGACAATTATGACCCATAGCGTCACCGTTTGTAAAAGACATTGTGTTTTGTACAAAATTGACTATGTAATATTGAAATTGCCTTTTATCATTTCGTAATTCATTTACTATTACATATAAATGGTAAAAGTCCATATGATTAGTTCCGGATTGAGATGATATGAGACAGTATCAATCCATAAAGGTTTAATCATTAAATATCCCTAGTCGTAGTATTATCGAGACTGGACATCGATAATGCGGAATAGACTAGTATTGCACTTGTGCGCGTTGTGAGAGCATAACGGCACAGTTCTCATATGTTTAAGTATAGGATACTTATGCAAGTGCGATAGGAGGTTGTGTTTTACCGATGGTACGGAAAACAGCTTCGCTCTGGATAGACCCCGCGGAATCCCATTGGTAGTATGTATATGTGTCTACGGGAGTCCGCGTCAGGGTAGATGTATTTGGTCTTAACCTGAGACTTACATCGCTAATACTTGCGACAATCGGTAAACTTTGGTTTTGGTCGTCCAGGGCTTTAACAGGTTCTGTGTACGCCTCTATTGGGTTTATCGAGAATCGTAGTGTATTGGATGTGATGTCAAGACGGAAGTGTCACTCCAGACATATGGAGATGATGATCACGCAGGGATTCATAACTCGTTCTCTATTGTGTTGCAACCATCGGGATAATGTGACAAGGTCATGATTATCCGATTCAAAGAGACTAGTTGTTTGATATCCGATATGTGCTTCGTACGGGGCAGACACTTTCCAGCCCCAGGCCTAGCACGTGACATCTGATACTGGATCGAAATACGAGATACTAGGTATTCTACGTCTGACATAGATTATATATTCCAGTAAGAATATTTCTGGAGAATTGGGTAGGCACGGTGCTTTGCTAGAAGCCAACCATGTCTTGTAAATCGGTAAGCACGTAGTACGAGGTACTCGCTTTATCGGATAGTCCGATAACCGGATTTACTGCCAACATATCCAGAGATCTCTTGGGTCGCTTCCCAAGGATTCACCCGATGACAGTTGACTTAAATTGGAATTAATCTGGGATTAATTAAGAGAGAGAAAATTAATCTGGGATTAATATGGGCTTTGTTTAATCTGGGATTAAAAGTGTACAGTGGCGAAAGAACGCGATTAATTTGGAATTAATCGGTAAATAAATTTAATAGTTAAATTTGATTTTTCTATTTAATTTATTCAAATGGGCTAAAATTAATATATCGGATATATTAAAATGATTGGATTTCATTACGAGATTAAAGTCGGACTTTAATGCGAACGAACGAATTAATTTAGAATTAGTTCGTGAACGACGTTCGTATATATATTTGCGAGGCATCGTTATTTAATTAAATTAGATTTAATTATTTAGCGACGAAGGTTCGTTTAATCGGATTAAACGGAACCGAGCCGCGGCAAATGCCCGTAGAGATATTTGAATTTCGGATTCAAATTTTTGGAGCCGTGTGGTAGGTTTTCCCACCACACAACTACCTTGTTTTTACTTTTTAGAAACCATTTACCAAACCTACCAAGTTTAGGGTAAAAGGTGAAATGGTTTTACTAAAAGGTGAAAAACAAAAGGCATCTTACAACTTTTGCCATGACACTTTCATTAGATGAAAAATTGAAAACCCTAGACACTTGGAGAGCCTTGGCCGAAATTCTACTACTTTCTCTCTTTGATTTGTTTTTCAAATCAACAAAGCTAGCACTTTGGAAGTGAACAAAGGTGATAGGGAAACTCCTCAATAGCTTGGAATCATCACTAAAGCTTGGATTCATCCTAAAGCTTGGATCTTGGAGATCCAAGATCTCAAATTTTAAAGCTCCAACACTCATTGTAAGTATATTCCGCACCTTATAATGATCAACTCTTATTATTATGCATGCTTATTAGATCCTTATAATGTTCTAGGAACACTAACAATGGTATCATGAGCCTAATTTGAGCATGATAATTTTAGGGTTCTTGAATCTTAAAATTTTGGGGTTTTTTGATTTTGGGCATGATTTTTTGAAATTGATGCTTTGAGTATGTTTACAACATGATAACTTAGGGTTATGCATGATTAGATTTCAAATAAATCAAAAGCAACAAAAAATAAAAAATGTTTAGGTGGCCGAAAACTGTAGGCTTTGCACTGCAGTTTTTTGTTTTTTGTAACATGAAATAATGTGTTTGGATGCATGTTTAAATGATGATAGTTGGTTTAATATGATTAGAATCAATGTCTATAATGTTCATGTTAAAATCTAAGTGCATGTTGAGCATGAAATGATGATCTTAGGCTTCAATATGTCTCAAGCATGCAATGATGTGTTTATGGCTTGATTTTATGTTAAGCATGAATTATTAGTTTAAGCATGATTAATTAAGTTAATTAATATTTTGGAAATATTGAGTTTAATTAATTAATTATGTTTAATACACTTTAATTAAAATAATTGTGATATTTGGAATATTATAATTATGATTAAATGCCTTTAAAATTTTATTGGGCTAAAAGTGTGTATTTGGGCCTAATGGGCTTGGTTTGACCAAGTTTGGTTTTGGACTTTTGGATTGGATCCAATTGGGCCCAAAACCAATTCCATGAAGTCCAAATACATCACTTGACCCTTTAAAGTATTTGATTGGGCCTAATGGGCCTAAATTGATTTGATGGCAATAGGGTGATTCCTATTGGGCCTTGGCATTTTGGGTTTGATCCATTATGGCCAAAGCCCATGCCTTAAGAATCAATTAAAAGCCCATTGGACTTTAATTAAAAGACATTGGATGTTATTGGCCTTTGAGACCCATCAAGATTGGATTTGGAATCCAAGTCTTTAAGGCAACTATGTAAGTGTAAATATTTAATTTGGAATTAAATAAGAATTAGTATTGAATACAAATAAATTGGATTTAAGTTGTAGTTCGATATAATTCAAGAATACGTACTCAAAAGTATTTATTCTCAAACGAGTTGGACTCGCGCAAATCAAATCATTGTTTGAACATTGGATGGTCATTAATCAAAGATTAATTAATTGGATTAGCTTGATTGTAATAAACATGTTTTGATTGAATACATAAATGTGATGTATGAATAACGTATATCGGATGGATATTAGAAGGGCAAGGGCAATTTTGGAAATTGTAATAAGTTTAGAATTTATTAAATTGGACCTGCGTGTCCAGCCTTTAATCTCATTACTCCTTGTAATTCTCTTCTCACCTATTCCCCTCAATGTATATGAGGTTTCTTTATTGTATTTTGTAAAAGGGTAGGAGTTAGAATAGTTCTAGTCGGGGAGAGGAAAGTGAGTGATTTGTTCTAGGAACAATCTGTTTAAATATCCATCCGCATATCGTTATTAATTTACTTTTGCGCCTTATGATGTTTTAGAAGCATGCTTAAGGGTGTATGATGAGACCTAATCAAAGATAATAAATTGGATGCCAATTTACGCGAAAAACCCTCAAAAAACATATTAAGCGTTTTTCCTTCCGTTGAGTGATTCTTACTCAAGATCCAAAGTTGGCATTGGCTTGTTGGCCAAAGTCAAGGCCTTTGTCAATTGAGGATGTGTTTGAATCATGAAGGTTTTGTTACATATCAGTGTCTTGTCCAAGTTGTGATTTGTTGGCCAAAGTCAAGATCACTTCTTGTCCATCGACATTGATTACGAAACTTTCCATGTCAATGGGTCCCGCTTAACTGGAATCATTAAGCTTGTTGTGCCAAAGCCAAGGCTTAGTTGATTCAGAGGAAAAAGGTTAGGAAAATATGTTTGACATATTAACATATATAAAGTATATGTGTTCGGACTTGGATGTCCACCTACCGGATCTAGGAATTGGATGAGATCCAATTGATCTTCGAGATCTACCTAGTTAAGTTTCATACAGCTTGTTGGCCAAAGTCAAGGTTGTATGTTATTTAACGGGATCCTAGCCCACTAGGAAACTAGGTTTCCCGAGTACTCGACAGAGGGTTAGAGGCTCGCCGAAAAATAGTGGGAGGCTAGTATTGAATTTGCAATTTCATTCAGATACTTAGCTTTACGCGTTCAAATAATTTCGTCAATATTACTTTATTAGTTGGACTAATATATTGTTATTTTTCTATGTAACAGTTAGACTGTACCCATTATCGTTGACTAGATAGTTAGACTATCGTAGATCAAGATGACTGGCAAAGGAAATGTCCGTGATATTATCATGGGAGATAATGTCTTCAAGGGCACAAATTTTGCTGATTGGGAAATGAACCTTAGGATTGTCCTAGGTTCAGAGAGGCTGTTGTATACTACACAAAGACCTCTTGGGCCAAAACCCGGACCGACTGAGACACTTGAGCTGGAGCTTTGGAAGACTCACAGCGATGATTGTGACACAACTCAGTCAATTATGCTTGCTTCGATGACTCAGCACTTTCGCAGACAAAATAGGGACTTGGATCCTTATAATATGTTGGCAAGGTTGCAAGATCTGCATCGCTCTAACAAGAGGATGCAGAGGTACGAGTTAGTCAGGAAGCTCTTCGCTCACGCATGACAGATGGCATGTCCGTTGAGTCCCACGTGGCTCAGATGGTCGCCGACATCGATGAGCTGGCCAGCATGGGGATTGTCTTTGAGGCAGAGATTACTGTGGACATGGTCCTGCAATCCCTCCCCGATACTTGGAGACAGTTCATCATAAATTATAATTTGATGAACACGACTGATACTCTTGGAGAGTTACTGTCAACTCTCAAGGAGGCTGAAAAGGAGTTTCAAAAGGGCAACAAGCGCGAGGCGCACTTTGCATCGACATCTCTTGGACCTAAGGCTGGGCCCAAGGCTACTGGAGGTGTGCGAAAGAAGAAGCATATGCAGAAGGGCAAGGCCAAAAAGTCAAAGGCTTCTGGGAAGCCAAAGGACAAATCTCAAGATGTTTGCCTACAGTGCGGCAAGCGGGGTCACTGGAAGCGTGACTGCCGCGAGTACAAGGCGCTTCAGAAGGAGATAAAGGCGGGCAAGGCACCGGCCTCAGGTATGTTTGTTATTGAGATAAACATGGCTACTTCTAGCTTTAAAAATTGGATTTTTGATTCTGGTTGTGGTACTCATATATGTACTGATGCGCAGGATCTGCAGATTAGCAGGAGACTGGCTTCAGGAGAGATTGATCTGCGTGTTGGAAACGGGACACCAGTTGCTGTTTTGGCCGTGGGCACTTTTGTTTTAGAACTGCCTTCGGGACATGTACTTAAACTATCAGACTGTTATTATGTACCTAGTTTGACTAGGAATATTATCTCTGTATCTTGTTTGACCCAATGCGGGTACACTTTTGTATTCCGAAACACTGGGTGTTTTGTTTATAAAGATGATTTTGAGATATGTTCAGCTGATGCTAATAATGGTCTTTATATTTTGAATATAAATCAATCTCAAACAAATAATGTAACAAACAAAAGGCTCAAACTAAGTAACAAAGATGAGACTTACATGTGGCATTGTCGTCTAGGACACATTAACAAGACTCGCATATCCACACTTTCGAAGAGTGGGTACTTGGACGGATTTGATCCAAATTCATATGACGTCTGCGAATCTTGCTTATTAGGCAAAATGCCTAAAACACCTTTTAGCGGTAAAGGTGTACGCGCCACCGAACTGTTAGCCCTCGTTCATAGTGACGTTTGTGGGCCCATGTCTAGCCAGGCTAGAGGTGGATTTGAATACTTCGTAACCTTTACGGATGATGCATCGCGTTATGGTTATGTGTATCTTATGAGACACAAGTCGGAAACTTTTGAGAAATTCAAAGAGTTTCGACACGAAGTTGAAAAACAGACCGGCAAGAGTATAAAGACATTACGGTCAGACCGTGGTGGCGAGTACTTGAGCAATGAGTTTCTAGATTACTTAAAAGAATATGGTATTCTTTCACAGTGGACTCCTCCTGGAACACCGCAATTAAACGGTGTATCCGAACGGAGAAACCGAACTCTGTTGGACATGGTAAGGTCTATGATGAGTCGCACTGAGCTACCTATTTCCTTCTGGGGATATGCATTAAACAGTGCAGTTCTTATTTTGAATAAGGTTCCGTCAAAGTCTGTACAACAGACACCATATGAGATATGGACAGGAAAGAAACCGGGTTTCTCATTCCTAAAGATTTGGGGATGCTGGGCATACGTCAAACGTTTGGAAGGTACCAAACTTGAACCCAAATCGGATAAATGCCTATTCGTAGGATATCCTAGGGAAACCAAAGGATATTACTTCTATCACCCACGAGAGAACAAAGTATTTGTTGCTCTACATGCGGTTTTCCTTGAGAAGGAATTCCTAAATACAGTGGTAAGTGGGAGGAAAGTAGAACTCGATGAAACATGAGGAGATGATACTGTTCCTGGCATAGAATCCTCAACGGAACAAGAACAGTCCATCCGGGATGAGACTGTACCACAATCTTCTATTACACAAGGACCGCGTAGGTCGGAGAGAGTCAGGAACCAACCTGAGAGGTATGGGTTTCTGATCTCACCTCATGTAGATATTAATCTCATTGAGGAAGACGAACCGGCCACGTATGAGGAAGCGACGATAAGATATCGATTCCACTTTATGGCAAGAGGCCATGAAGTCCGAAATGGATTCCATGTACACCAACCAAGTTTGGACACTGGTTGATGCACCAGAAGGCGTAAAGCCTATTGGATGCAAATGGATCTTCAAGAAGAAGACCGACATGGAAGGCAACGTACAAACGTACAAAGCTAGGCTTGTAGCGAAGGGGTATCGTCAACGACATGGTGTCGATTACGACGAAACTTTCTCACCCGTTGCCATGATTAAATCCATTCGGATAATGCTTGCTATTGCTGCATATTTCGATTACGAGATATGGCAGATGGACGTTAAAACCGCTTTCCTTAACGGAAACCTTTTGGAGGATGTTTATATGCAACAGCCTGACGGTTTTATCGTTCCTAAACTTGCAAACAAGGTTTGTAAGTTAAATCGGTCCATTTATGGACTGAAGCAAGCATCGCGGTCATGGAACCAACGTTTTGATGAGATCATAAAAGAATATGATTTCATTCAAAACGAGGATGATCCTTGTGTATATAAGAAGGTTAGTGGGAGCGCACTGACATTCATTGTCCTTTATGTTGACGATGTATTGCTTATGGGCAATGACATTCCCATGTTAACATCGGTGAAGGCTTGGCTTTCATTAAAATTCTCCATGAAAGATCTGGGAGAAGCAGCCTTTATTCTAGGAATAAAGATCTACAGGGATAGATCTAGAAAGCTGCTTGGACTCTCTCAGAGTACGTACATTGACAAAGTGTTGAAAAGATTCAACATGGATCAGTCCAAGAGGGGACTGTTGCCAGTGTCACATGGCATTTCTCTATCTAAGGACATGTGTCCTAAAACTCAAGATGAGAGAAATAGCATGAGTCGGATACCGTTCGCCTCGGCAGTCGGATCGATCATGTATGCCATGATATGTACTCGACCTGATGTCTCGTATGCTTTGAGCATGTGTAGTCGCTATCAGGCCGATCCAGGTGATGGTCACTGGATGGCAGTTAAGAACATCCTTAAGTATCTTAGACGAACTAAGGATGCTTTCTTGATTTATGGAGATGGAGAACTTGAGGTAACTGGGTATACCGATGCAAGTTTCCAACCAAACCGATAAAGACGACTCTAAGTCGCAATCCGGGTACATTTTTTGTTTGAACAACGGACAGTAGAAGCAGTAAGCTGGAAATCTTCCAAGCAAGAGACTGTTGCCGATTCAACAACAGAAGCGGAGTATATTGCTGCATCAGAAGCAGCAAAAGAGGCAGTTTGGATCCGTAAATTCCTAATTGGATTAGAGAGTAGTTCCGTTAGCAGCTGAGCCCGTTCCATTATTGTGTGACAATAACGGGGCTATAGCGCAGGCTAAGGAACCACGGTCTCATCAACGATCCAAGCATGTTCTTCGACGTTTCCATCTGATTCGTGAGATCATACATCGTGGCGATGTGAAGATCGAGAAGGTCGCATCAGATGACAACATTGCAGACCCGCTGACGAAAGCTATTTCACAGCAAAAGTTTGAGAAACACTACATAGTTCAGGTGTTAGATGCTTGAGTGACTGGCTATAGGCCAAGTGGGAGATTGTTAGACAATTATGACCCATAGCGTCACGTTTGTAAAAGACATTGTGTTTTGTACAAAATTGACTATGTAATATTGAAATTGCCTTTTATCATTTCGTAATTCATTTACTATTACATATAAATGGTAAAAGTCCATATGATTAGTTCCGGATTGAGATGATATGAGACAGTATCAATCCATAAAGGTTTAATCATTAAATATCCCTAGTCGTAGTATTATCGAGACTGGACATCGATAATGCGGAATAGACTAGTATTGCACTTGTGCGCGTTGTGAGAGCATAACGGCACAGTTCTCATATGTTTAAGTATAGGATACTTATGCAAGTGCGATAGGAGGTTGTGTTTTACCGATGGTACGGAAAACAGCTTCGCTCTGGATAGACCCCGCGGAATCCCATTGGTAGTATGTATATGTGTCTACGGGAGTCCGCGTCAGGGTAGATGTATTTGGTCTTAACCTGAGACTTACATCGCTAATACTTGCGACAATCGGTAAACTTTGGTTTTGGTCGTCCAGGGCTTTAACAGGTTCTGTGTACGCCTCTATTGGGTTTATCGAGAATCGTAGTGTATTGGATGTGATGTCAAGACGGAAGTGTCACTCCAGACATATGGAGATGATGATCACGCAGGGATTCATAACTCGTTCTCTATTGTGTTGCAACCATCGGGATAATGTGACAAGGTCATGATTATCCGATTCAAAGAGACTAGTTGTTTGATATCCGATATGTGCTTCGTACGGGGCAGACACTTTTCCAGCCCCAGGCCTAGCACGTGACATCTGATACTGGATCGAAATACGAGATACTAGGTATTCTACGTCTGACATAGATTATATATTCCAGTAAGAATATTTCTGGAGAATGGGTAGGCACGGTGCTTTGCTAGAAGCCAACCATGTCTTGTAAATCGGTAAGCACGTAGTACGAGGTACTCGCTTTATCGGATAGTCCGATAACCGGATTTACTGCCAACATATCCAGAGATCTCTTGGGTCGCTTCCCAAGGATTCACCGATGACAGTTGACTTAAATTGGAATTAATCTGGGATTAATTAAGAGAGAGAAAATTAATCTGGGATTAATATGGGCTTTGTTTAATCTGGGATTAAAAGTGTACAGTGGGCGAAAGAACGCGATTAATTTAGGAATTAATCGGTAAAATAAAATAAATTTAATAGTTAAATTTGATTTTTCTATTTAATTTATTCAAATGGGCAAAATTAATATATCGGATATATTAAAATGAATTGGATTTCATTACGAGATTAAAGTCGGACTTTAATGCGAACGAACGAATTAATTTAGAATTAGTTCGTAAACGACGTTCGTAATATATATTTGCGAGGCATCGTTATTTAATTAAATTAGATTTAATTATTTAGCGACGAAGGTTCGTTTAATCGGATTAAACGGAACCGAGCCGCGGCAAATGCCCGTAGAGATATTTGAATTTCAGATTCAAATTTGGAGCCAAGTGTGGTAGGTTTTCCCACCACACAACTACCTTGTTTTTACTTTTAGAAACCATTTACCAACCACCTACCAAGATTAGGGTAAAAGGTGATGAAAGGTTTTACTAAAAGGTGAAAAAACAAAAGGGTATCTCTACACACTTTTGCCATGACATTCATTAGATGAAAAATTGAAAACCCTAGACACTGGAGAGCCTGGCCGAAATTCTACTACTTTCTCTCTTTGATTTGTTTTTCAAATCACAAAGCTAGCACTTTGGAAGTGAACAAAGGTGATAGGGAACTCCTCAATAGCTTGGAATCATCACAAAGCTTGGATTCATCCTAAGCTTGGATCTTGGAGATCCAAGATCTCAAAATTTTAAAGCTCCAACACTCATTGTAAGCATATTCCGCACCTTATAATGATCAACTCTTATATTATGCATGCTTATTAGATCCTTATAATGTTCTAGGAACACTAACATAGGACCAATTTGTATGAGTATCCATTGCATATCATTATTATATTTATCCAATTTATATGTGTTTAGAATGCATGTTTTAAGGGTGTATGATGATGCGACCTTATCAAAGATAATAAATTGGTTGCCACATTTGCATGTGAAAAACCTTCAAAACAATATAGCGTTTTTCCTTTCCATTGAGTGCTTCTTACTCAAGATCCAAGACTGGCATTAGCTTGTTGGCCAAAGTCAAGGCCTTTGCCGTCGAGGATGTGTTTGAATCACGAGAGCTTTGTTCCATATTGGTATCTTGTCCAAGTTGTGGTTTGTTGGCCAAAGTCAATACCACTTCTTGTCCATCGACATTGATTACGAAGCTTTCCATGGTCATGGGTCGCGCTTAACTGGGATCACTAGTTTGTTTGCCAAATCCAAGGCTTAGTAGATTCAGAGGAAAAGGGTAGGCAATATATTGGATATATTGGCATATATAAGATATATGTTTTGGACTTGGATGTCCCGCTACCGGATCTAGGAATTTGATGAGATCCAATCGATTTTAGAGATCTACCTAGTTAATTATCATACAATTTGTTGGCCAAAGTCAAGATTATGTGATATTTAACGGGATCCTAGCCCACTAGGAAACACGGTTTCCCGAGTACTCGACAGAGGGTTAGAGGCTCGCCGAAAAATAGTGGGAGACAAAATTAAATTTGCAATATTCGTTTAGTTACTTGCCATCATAAGCGCTCAAACAAATATCATTCGTCAAATAAATTAAATGTTAGTTGGACTAATATTTAATCGTTGTTTTTAAAACAGTTGGACTGTATTCAAACTATTCATTTATAGTTGGTTTTATAATTGGATTATAGTAATCAATATAATTGAATAATCTATTAAAATTATAGTTGATTAAATAGTTGGACTATGTAATCATTATACTAAACAATACCTAAAATCGTTGATTAAATAGTGGACTATTAGAATCAGATAAAATTGAAAGATTGACATTTAAAACATAATCCTAGGGAAATGTATTTAAATGGTTAATTTTCAAATTGGGAATAAAATTTCAGAATGGTCCTGAAATCTAATAAGTTACTTTATCTGATAAAATAATATATCAGGCCTAAGCCCGGAGTTAAGTAAATAGTAGAGCATAAAGCTTCTACAGGCGCACCTTACTTCGATATTCTAGAAGGCCAAGGCTTGGCCAAAAGCTTCTAGAGTGTTGAAAAGGGAAAAGGCAAAATCATTTTAATCTTCTAGGAAGATAAATGACATATCCCAAAATGTCTGCCTAAATTGTGGCAAACGGGATCGCGGAAGCGTGACTGCCGTTTGGACAAAGCAGACATGAAGGAATTAAAGACGAGCAAGGCTATGACTTCAAATATGTTTGTCAAAATTATGTTCACTACTAGTATTGAAATTGGATTTTAGATACTTAGTGTGGTACATAAATTATGTACTGGTGTGCAGCATCTGCTATGAGCATGATACTGACTTCAGTTGAGATTAATCTGCGAATCGGAAATGGGATGTAAGTCGCTATTTTACCATAGATACCTAAGTTTAGGAACTACCCCAAGGGTGTGTACTTAAATTAGGAAACTGTTATAATGTAACTACTTTGACTAGAAATATTATCTCTATATCAGTGTTTAATCCGTTGCGGATTTACCTTTATATTCTAGAACACTAAAGTATTTTATTATATAAAGATGATATTGAGATAAACACATTAGATGTGAATAACAGTATTTATATTTTGAATATAAATAAATCTCGAACATATAACATGACAAACATAAAGCTCAACTGATTTGATCAGATGAAACTTATAAGTGGCATTGTTGTCTGGGACACAATGAAGCAAGACTCGTATTTGCACACTTTTAAAGAGTGGGTACTCGGACTGTTTTGATTCCAATCAAATAAAGTCTACGAATCTAATTTATTGGGCAAAGTGCCTAAAACACTATTTACTTGGTAAAATTATAAATGCCACCGATCTGTTAGCCCTAGTTCATAGTGAAGCAAGTGGGCCCATGTCTAACTAGGCTAGAGGTGGATATGAATATTTCGTGACCTTACAGATGTGGCATCGCGTTATGGTTATGTTTCTCTTTTGAAACACAAATGGAAAATTTTTTTTTGTCTATTTCGACACGAAATAGACGAACAGATCGGCTAAAGTATTAAAACCGTCACTGTAAGACCGTAATGGAAAATACTTAAGCAATAAGTTTCTCGTTTACTTGAAAGAGTATAGTATTCTTTCAAATGAGGACTCCTCCTGGAATACGTCAATATGACGGTGTGTCTGGACAGATTAACCGAATTTTGTTAGATATGATAAAGTTAATCATGAGTCGCTCTGAGCTACCATTTCCTTCAACGGATAAGCATAAACAGTGCAGAACTTATTTTGAATAAGGTTCCATAATAATCTGTTTGACAGACTTCATGTTAGATATGAACAGGAAAGAAACCGGGTTTCTCACTCCTGATGATTTGGGAATGCTACGCATAAGTTTGGATGATACCAAACTAGAACCCAAATTGGATAAGTGCCAATTGTAGGTTATCCGAGCGATACCAAAGTATAGTACTTATACAACTCACTAAGAGAACAATGTGATTGTTGCTCACCATGCATTTTTCCTAAGAGGAATACCGATATGCAGTGGTAAGTGGGAGGATAGTAAAACTCGATGAAAATCGGAGTAATACTGTTCTAGGCACCGAGTCCTTAATGGAACATAAATAGTTCATCAATGATGAAACTGTACCAGTAATCTTCAAATACACAAGACCCGCGTAGGTCGGAGAGAGTCAGAAAACAACTTGGGGTATGGGTTTCTGATCTCACCTCATAAAGAAATCAATCTTATTGAGGAATACCAACTGATTACGTATGAGGAAGGGATACAAGGTATCGACTCCTGATTATGGCAAAGTGCCATGATGTCCGAAATGGATTCCATGTATATCAACCATGTTTGGACACTAGTTGATGTACCGCAAGGCATTGTGCCTATTGGTACTATATGAGACTTCAAGGAACACATACATGGAAGGCAACATACCAACGTACTAAGCTAAGCTTGTAGCAGAAAGGTATCGTTATCAACATTGTGTTGATTACAATGAAACCTTTTACCTGTTGCCACAGTATATCCATTTGGATAATGCTTGCTGATGTTGCATGTTCATTTATGAAATATGACAGCTGAACGGGAAAATTGCTTTCCTTTAACGGAAACCTTTTGGAGGATGTTTACAACATCCTGACGATTTTGTCGTACCAATAACTAGCAAATAAGGTTTGCAGGTTATTCAATCCACGTTTTGATTGAAGCGAGCATTAGGTTCTTTGAATTATCATTTTGATGTAATCATAATGGTTTATGATTTAATTCAAAACGAAATAATTCTTGTGTATATAAGGAGGTTAGTGGGAGCGCACTGACAGTGGTTGTCCTATAAATAATGATGACATGTCATTTCTTGGAAATGATATTTCCATAAAATAATCGGTGAAAGCTTGGTTTTCATGAAAATTCTCCGTAGAATTCTTGGGAGTAACAACCTTTATTCTAGGAATAAAGATCTACTGGGATAGATTTAAAGTTGTTAACACTCTCCGAGAACTCGTACATTGAAAAATGTACGCGATCTGGTGTCTCATACACTTTGAGCATATGGATTCACAAACAGGTCAATCCAAGTGATAGTCACTGGATTGATATTAAGAACATCCGTTAGTATCTTGGAGAACTAAGGATGATATCTTAAACTATGGAGAAGGAGAACTTGAAGTGACTGTGATCACTATTGTAAGTTTCCAAACCGATGATAACGACTATAAGTCGTAACAACGGTACTATATAGTTTGGATAACGGTACAGTGAGCTGGAAATCTTCCCTGCAAGATACTGTTACCGAATAAACAACAAATGTGGGTTATTGCTGCAGCTGAGGCAGCAATAGAAGCCATTTGGGTCGATAATAAATCTAATTAGATTAGACATAATTTTGTTAGCAGCTGAGCTAGGCGTTAGCACAGGCTAAAGAATTAATGATCTCATCAACGATCCAGATATATACTTCATCTATTCATCTGATTCATTCGAATCATACATCGTGGCGATGTGATGATCGAATAAATCATATCATATGATAATTAAGCAAATCTGCTGACGAAAGCACTTTATCAGCAGTTTGAGCCAACCGTACATAGTTCGGGTGTAGGACACTCGAGTGACTGGCTATAGGCCAAGTGGGAGATTGTTGGATAGTTATGACCCATAGCGTCACTATTTGTACAGATCATGGTGTTGTTGTACAATTTAACTATGTGACAAAAGAGATTGCTCTCTTATCATTTGTTATTAGATCACCAAGATGTATAAATGATATGAGGTTTTTATGATTTGTTCCTGGATTGAGAATGATATGAGACAGTATCAGTCCACGAAGGATAAATCATTAAATATCCCTAGTCATAGTATTATCGAGATTGGACATCGATGAATGCGTAAAAGACTAGTATTACACTTGTGCGCGTTATGAGGGCATAACGGCATGGTTCTCATATATTTGGGTATAGGATACTCATGCAAGTGTAATAGGAGGTTGTGTTTTACCGATGCTATGGAAAACAGCTTCGCTCTGGATAGACCCCCTCAGAATTCCATTGGTAGTATGACTATGTGTCTATGAAAGTCCGAAATCAGGGTAAGTGTATTTGGTCTTAACCTGAGACTTGCACCGCTAATACTTGCGACAATCAATATGCTTTGGTTTTGGTAGTCCAGGGCTTTAACAGGTTCTGTGTACGCCTCTGCTAGGTATATTGAGAATCGTAGTGTATTGGGTGTGATGTCAAGACGGAAGTGTCACTCCAGTCATATGGAGATGATGATCGCGCAGGGATACATAACTGGTTCTCTAAAGGGTTGCAACCATCGGGATAATATGACTTGGTCATGATTATCCGATAATAAAGAGACTAGTTGCTTGTCATTCGATATATACTTCGTACAGGGCAGACACTGAACCTGCCACAGGCCTTGCATGTGATCATCCGATACTGGATCGAAATACGCAATACTACGTATACTACGCTTGATACAGATCACTATATTTCTGTAAGGATATTTCTGGAGAATTGGGTAGGCATGGCGCTTTGTTAGAAGCAACCTTGTCTTGTAAATCGGTACAAACGTAGTACGAGGTACGTACGTGTTCGGATAGTCCGACGACCGCATTTTCTGTCAATATATATGGGGATCTCATAGGTCGCTTCCCGAAGATTCACCGATGACGTATGACTCGCACTTTAATTAATCTGGGATTAATTAATAGAGAGAGAAAATTAATTTGGGATTAATTACGGAGATATTTTATCTAGGATAAAATATCATTAAAGAGAGAGAACGATTAATTTGGAATTAATCGATAAAATAATATATTCGATATATTAAATGAAATTAGATTTCGACGCGGAATTAAAATTAGATTTTAATTCGGGTGAACGAGTTAATTTAGAATTAATTCGTTTGCGATGTGAATAGTAATTATGCTTGGCATGATTATTTAATTAAATTAGATTTAATTACGACGCAACGGAAAATTCGTTAATTTGGAATTAACGAACCCGAGCCCGAGATTGTTTGCGAGCGCATTCACATTTTGAATTCGAGTGCGGCACGTAAGTCAAATCAAGCGTCAAATCATTAGTCACATCAAGCGTCAAATCACATGTCACTTTGAGTGATTTGATGTGACAAGTTGTCATTTCATTGATTTATGTGATTGATGGAAGTGGTTGGCAAGGCTTTTATTGACTTGACCTGTTGTATTTGGTAAATCATTTTTATTTATTTTTGAAATAAAAGATTGTGTATTAGATACACAAAAATTATATACCAAACACTCAACATATCTCTCTCATGATTTTCTTCCTCTCCTCTCTCCACCAACGCCCAAGGGGCTACTGTTTTTCTTTCTTCCGGTTCAGTTACTGCCGAGTTTAAAGAGAAACAAAATGGAGATTTTGTTACAAAATAAAAGTGCTAGCACACTCCTTAGTCGTCCGTAAGTGATAGGGAAATCCACCCGCGAGCTTGGAACCATATCACGAAAGCTTGGAGCTTGGAGCAAAGTCGAAAATGGAGGAGCCCATTTTAGTGGACTGCCGAGCATGACAGTGAGCAGAAAATGAATTTTTTTTGTCCACCGCGTCGCTCAACCGATCGATGTAAGTATTCCACAACTTTACCGTATGTATTCATATGTATTTTTTATGCTTATTATTCGATCCTGGGGACCGTATAACTCCAACAACGACCTCTCATACACAAGCACATACATGTCAAACATTGCTTATTATCTAAATCGTTGTATATATATGCACTTACACCAAACATATGAACATAACATCAAATTCTGATACCATAGGCCTTAACAATCTTTATATATTTAGCTTATCAATCAAAGACACTTTATTTCCAAATTTCTTATCAGAAGCATCCATTCATTAACATATCACGTCGCACACGTACTAAAGCATAACTTATACTAAATTAGAAACCATGATTTATTCTATTTACCAATTCCGTATACCCGACCTATACATGTCCTAACATCATATATACACATGCGAATACACGCTTATATACTCATACATTTACATATTCTCTTACATACATGTAATCATACTTCTACAGATTCGTACCCTTACGTACATCCATACATACACTTAGATATTAGGCCTATCAAACATTTCACTTCATCTCATGGAAATAACATAAACATCCATACTTGTGGGAGTCGATTATCTTATCCAAACAAAACCTTGAACTTTGTTCTCAAGACCATCTCTTAACTATCTTCTTCTTATATTAAACATGTCAGTCATTTCTATACATATAGATATAAATATATATAAATATATATGTATAATCAAAACACGAATTCACTAACTTAAGTTCTCATTGTATGAGTTACTTACCTGGCTTCGTGAGCACTCCAGGTCTTAGTCACATCGAGATTTCGAGGGCATATACAGACTCCAAACGATCCCACGAACGCGTTGAAATCGATGAAATTTTGATTGGAACTACTGTCACTGATAGGTTACTATTCAACTAATCTTATTTTCTCGTTTCACATACAACCGTGCATGGAATGAAAAATCCATCACCGCTAACTTGTAGTACCCTCCGAGAGATTTGATTAGGCGGAAGGCTAGGGTCGTAAAATAAAACGACGAGATGGGATCACGAAACTCACTCACACGGCTCTCAATATATTTCTCACCATTTTCAGCGTCATCGTCGGCTACCATTGGACGCAAGGTGGCCAGACACTTCTTCCAGTGTCATCGCGAAGACCGGCAGTGGCCGGCTGGCCACCGGTACGACCAATGTGTCGTTGTTTCCCTTTTTATGGATGAGGGTGTGTGTAGGTGATGTAGTGAATATATGAAAGTTTTGCAATTTCTAGAAAATTCGAGGTATTTATAGAAATATTTTT
Source organism: Zanthoxylum bungeanum (assembly GCA_019454045.1). Classification (NCBI taxonomy): domain Eukaryota; kingdom Viridiplantae; phylum Streptophyta; class Magnoliopsida; order Sapindales; family Rutaceae; genus Zanthoxylum; species Zanthoxylum bungeanum. The sequence goes on along the minus strand of SKCR01026027.1, from coordinate 191,582 downwards.
CGAAAATTACAATCTGACTCTCGAAAATTACATTCAAACCCCTGACATGGAACTTTCAAGAAATTTCATGTTTTTTAATCCATTCTGATGAAAATTTCGAAAAATATTCAACATGAAAATTATTAGGCTCGAAAAAATGAGTCTGATGATTCAAAAATTAGCTCAATCAGAGTTTGTTTGCTATCTTTATAGCTGATACAAGAAACTTTTACGCGTATAACGATAAAATCAAAATCATGTAACTAATTCTTAAAACCACGCATTTTCCAATGAGATAAACCTTCAGTTTAAAATATTTAAACCTATTTCCCAATACATATTCTCCAATTTTCGATTACTATTACATTCCAAATCCTTAACTTTAATTTGATAATTTTCCCGAACTGTTCCTAAAAATCCAGGATATTACACTTTATTTTTTTAATATGATTATTATTTTATTTTACTAAATTCCATATGGATCGATCTCAGACTCACCAGGTTATTTTATTACTTTGAAACTCTTATACTTGGGAATAAAGAACCGCTTTATGAGTGTGTCAACACATAAAATTTTAGAATTAAAGAGTAAACAAATTAAGTTGTAATATTTTTTTTATAATAAGTGATGAGAAATAAGATTTTTCTATATTTTCGGATTTGGTTTCAACATTTTAAACAAATCTCAAGTTATACATCACATTCATTAATATCCAAAATTAGATTATTATCAAACCAACTTTAGTACCAGGGGAAACATTACCCTGTATTCATCAATAATAAGAATAATGTTGAAGCTCAGTTGGTATCCTCAAAATTTTGTTAAGATTGAACAATTTATTGCTCCATCAATCATTATATGACAAAAAAATATTATTAAAATTTAAATTTGATAGTGAGGTAATATAATAATATCAATTTCACATGAACTTACCATTAATCTTATTGAACATTAAAACTATATTATTTTACTATTAATTTAACAATTAAGTAATAGATTCATTTTTATATTAATTTAAATTGAAGTAAATTAAAAATTGAAATTATAATCTGTAGGAATTTCCACATGAACTCTTCACGGGAAATATCCTTACGCAATGAAAATACACTTGGCTTCGGGAATCGAACTTGAAATATTTTTTACCATTTCTTTTCCTCACTATTAAACTGGACAACAATCTAAAAATCCCATGCAATTTGAGATAGTTGCTGAAATTTGCAGCAATCTACAGATACTGCAATAGCGTAATTTCCGGCACCTTTTGAGTAGTTTCTTATTACTTGGACTTTCATGTTATATCTCATCACCAAGAAGCCGAAGTGTGGGCTCTTAAGAACTCATAAGATTTTTCTGTAACGACCCAAATTTTTTTCATAAGTTTAATTAGTGTGATATTGGAATATTAACGGGAGAAAATTCAGAGATGACTTAGAAATCCGCGAACCTTACTCAATTCGGGCCTAATGGGCCTATTGAAAACTAATAGGCCTAAGTGTAGGTTAAAGAGGTGCTCATTTTTCTTCATTAAACCAAGCTTAGTTCAAGCCAATGTCCATTAGTATAATTAAGGTATGCAGGCCCAATCAAAATATAATTATGCTTGGCCCAAATCTTAAGCCCAAATGTTTGTCCAACAATTTCTAGAAAAATCCCCTTATTTCTTGAATTATTAAAAGGGAAAAAGTAACAAAATTTGGCAATTTCTTTCCATTTTGGGCTTGAGGTAGAGAAGAGTGAAGAAAGAGGAATTTTAATTTTCTTTCACAAAATTCTAAGGAAAATCAAGAGCTAACCATCACTAAACAACCCTAGGAATAAAAAGAAGTGGCATGGGGAATCCATTAGGAAACATATGATTGGATTTAAGGTAAGCAAAACATGACCCAAACTTTGATGTTTTGAGTTTTGATGGTTTGATGATGGTAGTATGTTGTTGATTGGCAACAATGTGATTATTGATAGTTGTTTGATTAAGAAGCTCATGTTAGGTAATTTTTAGGTATCTCATCCTAGTTGAAATATTAAGTAAGAATGATGAGATTTTAGTGATGTTGGGTTGTTGGAAGTATAGTATAATGATAAATTATGTGTTGTAATCGCTTGTGGTTGTATTGGAATGAGGTTTGGAGTTAACCATGAAAGAAATGAAAATTTGGGTCCTGGTATTATCTTCGCGTCATGATGCCATTGGGCTTGCGTCGCGACGCGCAATAAGGTAGAACCTCGGATTTGGACCTGATGAGTTCTTGTCGCGATGCAAATGAGTCGGCGTCGTGATGCGTATCAAAAACCAAAGCCGCTGTTTTATCTGAAGTCACGACGCGTGCCTCCTAGAGTCGCGACATGCGACTGTTTAGTTTAAAAAATTATTTGGTTTTCCCCACTTTATTCAAAGGGATATAAGACATCCTAAGGGACCCATATCAAGATAAAAACACTTATGCACAATATGTATAGGGAATAATTTAACTAGAATAAGAAAATTAATTTAATTTCAAGCTATGTTTTGCAACTAATGTTCGAACTAAGTTTATTCCAAATAGATACTCAACATGAGCCACGTTCTCCCTCGACGATGTGAAGCAGAGTTGACCGAACTTCAAATCTGTGAGTGGATATTTTTTTAATTGATTTGTATTTACTTATGATTGATCAAGACTTATTTTTTAAAATACTTTAGGGAATTAGCCAAAATAATTTTCAGTTGTTTCTTAAATAAGAAAGTTTTGAGTGACTTTAAGATTTAAAAGCTTGAGTACACCTAATTTTGGAGGCAATGGGGAAATACCCACAGCAGCTCTAACTTATGAAATTGACAGACAGAGACCATGTGCACACGTAGTTCAGGGCTAGGGGGACGGCAATATATAATGCCCCTAGACCCTAGGGTCAGGGTCAGGTAGTAGCATGGATTATCATCTCTAGGTTCATGGCTTTGAGCCATTCCTCTTTTTCAGAATCAATTGCACTACGATAGGTTAATGGATCATCTATACCATCACTGGATGCGACAACTTGTGCCTCTCCAACTCCAAGATAGCGATCATGTTACTGTACAACCCTCCCAATATGTCTAGGTGGTAGATCATTCTGATGAGCTTGCATCTGATGCTTAGATTTCGAAGGTGATATATATTTGTCAATTATCATTGACGGTGGTGTGATGGTCGAACCAGCAAGTAACTCATCGAGTAATATTTTACTTCGAGGTTTGAGCTCCCTTATATAGTCTTCCTCAAGAAATGTAGCATTTGTCGAACACTTTGTTATCTTCAGGACTATAGAAGAATCCACCCCTAGTATCCCAAGGATAGCCTAAAAATAGGCAAACCTACGAACGTGGCTCTAACTTTGTAGTCTTATTCTTCAGCACATGTGCTGGACACCCCCATATGCAGAAATATCATAAACTAGTTTTACGACTACTCCACAACTCTAAGGGAGTCTTAGGAACAGACGTCGATGGAACTACATTAATGATATGCAATGCAGTTTGTAACGCATATCCCCAGAACAAACTAGGTAGTGAGCTATAACTAAACATAGATCTCATCATATCTAGTAGGGTCCGATTTTTCCTTTCTGCAACACCATTTTATTGTGGTGTTCCAGGCATTATGAGTTGGGATACTATCCCATACTCAACTAAAAATTCCTTAAAATCTCTATCAAGGTATTCTCCTCCACGATCTGGTCATAGAGTTTTTATTGTTTTACCTAATTGGTTCTCAACCTCAGCATGATACTCTTTGAACTTTTCAAAAGTATCTGACTTGTGCTGCATTAGGTAAACATACTAATATCTGGAATAATTATCAGTAAATGTGACGAATTATTCATAACCACCTCGGGCTATTACATTCATTGGTCCGTAAATGTCTGAATGTATAAGCTCAAGTGGTTGACTGGCTCTTATACCTTTTTCCAGGAAAAGGTCTCTTTGTCATTTTTCCTTCTAAACATGATTTATAGACTGGTAAAGTTCTGAGCTTTAACTGGTTTAAGGCTCCGTTCTTTATCAACCTATCTATCCGGTCAAGACTGATATGACCAAGTCTAAGATGCCACATATATGTGTCACCGTGAGAAATTTTTAGCCATTTAGTTTTAGGTTTCTCAACCTTAAGCATTTCAGCATTGAGTACTGACCTATGTGTTAACGGTCTTAACACATACAAGGTATATTTTGAGTTCCTTGTGCATATGGCTAATTCATTTATGCCAATAATAATTAAATTGCTATTAAAAGAAACTGAATAACCATCATCCAAAAGTTTAGAAAAAAAAATCAAATTCTTGCAAAACCCATAAATGAATAACACATTGTTCAAATTTAAAAAATAATTATTTATAAAATTTAAACTGGAAACTTCCACTGCTCTTGCTGAAACGGCATCTCCTGTCTTGGCCCTCATGGTGTAGTTACCTTCAACAAAGTCCCTTTTATAAGTCAAGTAGCTGGAAAGAAGAAAAAACATGGTTAGTGGCTCCAGAATCAACAATCCATGTGGATTTATCATCCTGTACTAATAGAGATTCGATAACAAGTAAATCATATTTACCTGTATCATTTTTCTCCTTCAGCTCAGCAAGGTATTTAGGACAACTCCTTTTCCAATACCCATTTTTGTTACAGTGGAAACACTTTCTCTTGGGCTTGGCATCCTTGGAGCCTTTTTTGTTTTTCATATTCATGGGCCTAGACTTAGCCTTAACCTTCATATTGTTATTCTTCTTCATCTTTGCAGATTTTGAAGATTTGGTAACATTTGCCTTAGTACTAGGCTTACGAGGATCCACAAGCATGGACCCGTAGTGGGTGAGCTCATTAAGTAGCTGGGTCAAAGTAAAAGTCAACTTGTCCATAACATAGTTGCTTTTAAACTGTAAGAAACTCTTTGGAAGAGTATCCATGATCATGGTCACCTGACTACGCTCATCAATACGAGTGTTAGACAATTATGACCCATAGCGTCACTATTTGAAAAAGACATTGTGTTTTTGTACAAAATTAACAATTTAAGGCCCAATTAATTAAATCATAAAAGTCCAATTTCATAATCCAATTAATTCTAAAGTGTATAACATAATTAACTACTTAAATCAATGTTTCTAAAACGTCGATTAGCCTAATTAATCATGCTCATTATCATCATCACATGTCCAACACATTTTGATTAAAATCAAACCCAATTACATGTTTTAAAGTCTCGGCCAAGGAGGGGATTTGTGTCCAATTGGATTTCAATCCAATTAATTCCACAATCGACATTAAATCACATTCCCGAATGATTCTAACTCATCCAACGAATCAAAAAATCAAAAATCACCAAGACCAAATAGGGCATAACTCTCGGCCAAGCAAGAAATTTTGGGAGAAAATTGTTCCAAACCATTTCCATGAAATTGATCAAATCAAACTTCAATTAAACATCAATTAAGCATACTAATTCATCCAATTTCATTATACATGCTCAAAATCAATTTTGCCCAAATTTTAAGCCCTAAACATTTCATGCTCAACCTTGCTCATAGATACTATTGTTGTTGTTTGCTAAGGTCCCAAGATCAATAAACAAGCATGAAACATATGTGAATACAAATCAACGAAGTTGCGGAATACTCACATCGATCGGTAGAGCGACGTTTTGAAGAACAAAAATCCATTTTCTGTCCTCCCATGTGCTCGGCAGTCCACTGCAGTCCCTCTCCAAGATTCGGCCATGTGTGGTCTTTATCAAGCTCCAAGCTTCATCAAACGATTCCCGGCTCATGGGTAAACTTCCCTATCACCTTCGCATGTCTCTCGGAGTGCTAGCTCTCTTGATTTTTGCCACAAAAACCAAGCACTTTGCTTCCCATTTTCTCCACTGTTCACAGAAGTTCACTGCCAAAACAAGAAGGAAAAATGCCCTCCGTGGGCCTGAATGAAGAAGAGAGAAGAAAGGAGAGAGAGTTGGAAATGTGTTGAATGATTTTGGTAATTGTTTTTGTAAAAACATATACACAAATTTGGCTTTAAAAAGTCAAACATCAAAGCCAATAATCACTTCAACAACTCACATCACTATTCACATCAAGTCACATCCATCAAGTGACATGTTGTAAAATCACTCAATCAATCAAGTTGTCAATTCACATCACTCAAAGTGATAAGTGATTTGACGCTTGAAACAACTGGCGATTTGATGCTTGATGCAACTAATGATTTGACGTTTGATTTGACTTGCGTGCCGCACTCGAATTCGAAATGCGAATGCACTCGCAAATAATCTCGGGCTCGGGTTCGCTAATTCCAAATTAACGAATTTTCCGTTGCGACATAATTAAATCTAATTTAATTAAATAATCATGCCAATCATAATTACTATTCACATCGCTAACGAATTAATTCTAAATTAACTCGTTCGCCCGAATAAAAATCTAATTTTAATTCCGCGCTGAAATCTAATTTCGTTTAATATATCGAATATATTAATTTACCGATTAATTCCAAATTAATCGTTATTCTCTTTAGCAGATATTTTATCCTAGATAGAATATCTTCGTAATTAATCCCAGATTAATTTTCTCTCTCTTCTAATTAATCCCAGATTAATAAAGTGCGAGTCATACGTCATTGGTGAATCTTCGGGAAGCGACCCATGAGTTCCTCGGATATGTTGGCAGTAAATTCGGTCATCGGACTATCCGAACACGTAAGTACCTCGTACTATGTTTTACCGATTTACAAGACAAGGTTGGCCTCTAGCAAAGCGTCATGCCTACCCAATTCTCCAGAAATATCCTTACAGGAATAAAGGATATGTATCAGACGTAGTATACGTAGTATTGCGTATTTCGATCTAGTATCGGATTTTCACGTGCTAGGCCTGGGGCTGGAGCTGTGTCTGCCCCGTACGAAGCACATGTCGGATGTCTGGTAACTAGTCTCTATAATCGGATGAACATGACCTAGTCATATCATCCGATGACTGCAGTGCTTAAGAGCACCAGTACTGTATCCTACGTGACATTATCTCCACTATGACTGGAGTGATACTTCCGTCTTGACATCACACCCAACACACTACGATTCTCAATATACCCAGCATAGGCGTACACAGAACCTGTTAAAGCCCTGGACGACTGCAACCAAAGTGTATTGATTGTCGTAAGTATTAGCGGTGCAAGTCTCAGATTAAGACCAAATACACCTACCCTGATATCGGATTTTCATAGACACATAGTCATACTACCAATGGAATTCTGAGGGGGTCTTTCCAGAGCGAAGTTGTTTTCCGTAACATCGGTAAAACACAACCTCCTATTACACTTTCATGAGTATCCTATACCTAAATATATGAGAACTATACTGTTATGCCCTCACAACGCGCACAAGTGCAATACTAGTCTTTTACGTATTTATCGATGTCCAATCTCGATAATACTTTGACTAGGGATATTTAATGATTTATCCTTCGTGGACTGATACTGTCTCATATCATTCTCAATCCAGGAACAAATCATAAGGACCTCTCATCATTTATACATCTAGGTGATCTAATCACAAATGATAAGAGTGCAATCTCCTTTGTCACATAGTTAATTTGTACAACAACACCATGATCTGTACAAATAGTTACGCTATGGGTCATAACTGTCCAACAAGTATCACTTCAGACATATGGAGATGATGATCATGCAGGGATTCATAACTAGTTCTCTATTGTGTTGCAACCATCGGGACAATATGACAAGGTCATGATTAACCGATTCAAAGAGACTAGTTGCTTGATATCCGATATATGCTTCGTACGAGGCAGACACTATTCCAGCCCTAGGCCTTGCACGTGACATCTGATACTGGATCACAATACGTAATACTACGTATTCTACGCCTGACATAGATTGTATATTCCAGTAATAATATTTCTATAGAATTTGGTGGGCACGGTGCTTTGCTAGAAGTCAACCATGTCTTGTAAATCGGTTAACACGTAGTACGAGGTACGCACTTAATTATAATAATTAAAATATTTGGAATATTAAAATTATAAAAATTGGCCTTTTAAAGTTTATTGGGCCAAAAGTGTGTAATTGGGCTTAATGGGCTTGGTTTGACCAAATTTGGTTTTGGACTTTTGGATTGGATCCAATTGGGCCCAAAACCAATTCCATAAAGTCCAAATACATCACTTGGCCCTTTAAAGAATTTAATTGGGCCTAATGGGCCTAAATTGATTTGTTGGCAATAGGGTGATTCCTATTGGGCCTTGACATTTTGGGTTTGATCCATTATGGCCAAAGCCCATACCTTAAGAATCAATTAAAAGCCCATTGGACTTTAATTAAAATGACATTGGATGTTATTGGGCCTTTGAGACCCATCAAGATTGGATTTGGAATCCAAGTCTTTAAGGCAAATAAATAAGTGTAAATTTTTAATTTGGAATTAAATTGGAATTAGTATTGAATACAAATAAATTGGATTTAAAGTTGTAGTTCGATATAATTCAAGAATACGTACTTTAAGTATTTATTCTTAAACGAGTTGGACTCGCGCAAATCAAATCGTTGTTTGAACATTGGGTGGTCATTAATCAAAGATTAATTAATTGGATTGGATTGATTGAATAACATGCTTTGTATGAATACATGAATGTGTTATATGAATAATGTATATCGGATGGATATTAGAAGGGCGAGGGCAATTTTGGAAATTGTAATAAATTAGAATTTATTAAATTGGACCTGCGTGTCCAGCCTTTTATCTCCTTATTCTTTGTATTTCTCTTCTCACCAATTCGCCTCAATGTAAATGAGGTTTCTTTATTGTATTATGTAATTGGGTAGGAGTTAGAATAGTTCTAACCGGGGAGAGGAAATGGAGCGATTTGTTCTATGAATAATCTATTTAAATATCCATCTGTATATCGTTATTAATTTACTTTTCGTGCCTTATGATGTTTTAGAAGCATGCTTAAGGGTGTATGATGAGACCTTAACAAAGATAATAAATTAATTGCTAATTTACCCGAAAAACCCTCAAAACATATTAAGTATTTTTCCTTCCGTTGAGTGATTCTTACTCACGATCCAAAGTTGGCATTGGGTTATTGGCCAAAGTCAAGACCTTTGTCAATTGCGGATGTGTTTGAATCATGAGAGTTTTGTTCCATATCGGTGTCTTGTACAAGTCGTGATTTGTTGGCCAAAGTCAAGATCACTTCTTGTCCATCGACATTGATTACGAAGCTTTCCATGTCAATGGGTCCCGCTTAACTGGAATCATTAAGCTTGTTGTGCCAAAGCCAAGGCTTAGTTGATTCAGAGGAAAAGGTTAGGAAAATATATTGGATATATTGGCATATATATTGTATATATGTTTCGGACTTGGATGTCCACCTATCGGATCTAGGAATTGGATGAGATCCAATTGATCTTCGAGATCTACCTAGTTAAATATCATACAGCTTGTTGGCCAAAGTCAAAGTTGTGTGTTATTTAACGGGATCCTAGCCCACTAGGAAACTGGGTTTCCTGAGTACTCGACAGAGGGTTAGAGGCTCGTCGAAAAATAGTGGGAGGCTAGTATTGAATTTGCAATTTCATTCGGATACTTAGCTTTACGCGCTTTCAAAATATTTCATCAAAATTATTTTATTAGTTGGACTAATACAATGTTATTTTTCTTGTAACAATTAGACTGTACCCAAATATCGTTGACTAGATAGTTGGACTATCGTAGTCAAGATGACTGGAAAGGGAAATGTCCGAGATATTATCATGGGCGAAAATGTCTTTAAGGGCACGAACTTTGCCGATTAGGAAATGAATCTAAGGATAGTCCTTGGAGCCGAGAGGCTGCTATACACCATACAGACACCTCTTGGGCCTAAGCCCAAATCTGATCAGTCACTTGAACTTACAGACTGTTATTATGTACCTAGTTTGACTAGGAATATCATTTCTGTATCTATGTTAACCCAATGTGGGTATACTTTTATATTCAGGAACACTGGGTGTTTTAAGTAAAAAAAATGATATAGAAATTTGCACTGCTGTTGCAAATAATGGTCTTTATATTTTGAATATAAATCAATCTCAAACATATAATATAACAAATAAAAGGCTCAAAACGAGTAACAAAGATGAAACTTCTATGTGGCACTGTCGTATGGGACATATAAACAAGACTCGCATATCCACACTTTCAAAAAGTGGGTACTTGGACGGATTTGATCCAAATTCATATGACATCTACGAATCTTGCTTATTAGGCAAAATGCCTAAATCACCTTTTAGCGGTAAGGGTGAATGCGCCACCGAACTGTTAGCCCTCATTCATAGTGACGTATGTGTGCCTATGTCTAGCCAGGCTAGAGGTGGATATGAATACTTTGTAACATTTACGAATGATGCATCGAGTTATGGTTGTGTGTATCTTATGAGACACAAGTCGGAAACTTTTGAGAAATTCAAAGAGTTTCGACACGAAGTTGAAAAACAGACAGGTAAGAGTATAACGACATTACGGTCGGACCGTGGTGGTGAATACTTGAGCAATGAGTTTCTAGATTACTTGAAAGAATATGGTATTCTTTCACATTGGACTCCTCCTGGAACACCGCAATTAAACGGTGTGTCCGAACGGAGAAACCAAACTTTGTTGGACATGGTAAGGTCTATGATGAGTCGCACTGAGCTACCTATTTCCTTCTGGGGATATGCATTAAACAGTGCAGTTCTTATTTTGAATAAGGTTCCGTCAAAGTCTGTACAACAGACTCCGTATGAGATATGGACAGGAAAGAAACTGGGTTTCTCATTCCTGAAGTTTTGGGGATGCTGGGCATACGTCAAATGTTTGGAATGTACCAAACTTGAGCCCGAATCGGATAAATGCCTATTCATAGGATATCCTAGGGAAACCAAAGGATATTACTTCTATCACCCACGAGAGAGCAAAGTATTTGTTGCTCTACATGCGGTTTTCCTTGAGAATGAATTCCTAAATACAGTGGTTAGTGGGAGGAAAGTAGAACTCAATGAAAATCGGAGTGATACTATTCCTAGCATAGAATCCTCAGCGGAACAAGAACAGTCCATCCTGGATGAGACTGTACAACAATCTTCTATTACACAAGGACCGCGTAAGTCGGAAAGAATTAGGAAACAATCTAAGAGGTATAGGTTTCTGATCTCACCTCATGTAGATATTAATCTCATTGAGGATAACGAACCGGCTACGTATGAGGAAGCGATACAAGATATCGATTCCACTTTATGGCAAGAGGCCATGAAGTCTGAAATGGATTCCATGTACACCAATCAAGTTTGGACACTGGAAGCCTATGGATGCAAATGGGTCTTCAAGAAGAAGACCAAAATGGATGGCAACGTGCAAACGTACAAAACTAAGCTTGTAGCTAAGGGGTATCGTCAACGACATGGTGTCGATTATGATGAAACTTTCTAATCCGTTGCCATGATTAAATCCATTCGGATAATGCTTGCTATTGCTGTATATTTCGATTACGAGATATGACAGATGGACGTTAAAACCGCTTTCCTTAACGGAAACCTTTTGGAGGATGTTTATATGCAACAGCCTGACGGTTTTATCATGCCTAGACTTGCAAACAAGGTTTGTAAGTTGAATCGGTCCATTTATGGACTGAAGTAAGCATTGTGGTCATGGAACCAACATTTTGATGAGATCATAAAAGAATATGATTTCATACAAAACGAAGATGATCCTTGTGTATATAAGAAGGTTAGTGGGAGAGCACTGACTTTTATTATCCTTTATGTTGATGATGTATTGCTTATGGGCAATGACATTCCCATGTTAACATCGGTGAAAGCTTGGCTTTCATTAAAATTCTTCATGAATGATCTGGGAGAAGCAGCCTATATTCTAGGAATAAAGATCTACTGGGATAGATCTAGAAAGATGCTTGGACTCTCCCAGAGCACGTACATTGACAAAGTGTTGAAAAGATTCAACCTGGATCAGTCCAAGAGGGGAATGTTACCAGTGTCACATGGCATCAGTCTATCTAAGGACATGTGTCCTAAAACTCAAGATGAGAGAAACAGCATGAGTCGGATACCATTCGCCTCCGTAGTTAGATCGATCATATGGGCCATGATATGTATGCGACCTGATGTCTCGTATGCTTTGAGCATGTGTAGTCGCTATCAGGCCGATCGAGGTGATGGTCACTGGATGGCGGTTAAGAACATGCTTAAGTATCTTAGAAGAACTAAGGATGTTTTCTTAGTTTATGAAGATAGAGAACTTGAGGTAACTGGGTATTCCGATGTAAGTTTCCAAACCGATAAAGATGACTCTAAGTCGCAATCCGGGTACATATTTTGTTTGAACATATGAGCAGTAAGCTGGAAATTATCCAAGAAAGAGACTGTTGCCGATTCAACAACAGAAGCAGAATATATTGCTGCAGCTGAAGCAGCAAAAGAGACAGTTTGGATCCGTAAATTCCTAATTGGATTAGGAGTAGTCCCATTAGCAGCTGAGCCCCTTCCATTATATTGTGTCAATAACGGTGCTATAGCGCAGGCTAAGGAACCGCGGTCTCATCAACGATCCAAGCATGTTCTTCGACGTTTCCATCTAATTCGTGAGATCATACATCGTGGCGATGTGAAGATCGAGAAGGTCGCATCAGATGACAACATTACAGATCCGCTGACGAAAGCTATTTCCAAGCAAAATTTTGAGAAACATATACATAGTTCAGGTGTTAGATGCTTGAGTGACTGGCTATAGGCCAAGTGGGAGATTGTTAGACAATTATGACCCATAGCGTCACTGTTTGTAAAAGACATTGTGTTTTTGTACAAAATTAACTATGTAGTAATGAAATTATCTTTTACCGTTTCGTAATTTATTTACTTTGATATATAAATGGTAAGAGTCCATGTGATTAGTTACGGATTGAGATGATATGAGACAGTATCAATCCATAAAGGTTTAATCATTAAATATCCCTAGTCGTAGTATTATCGAGACTGGACATTGATAATGCGGAATAGACTAGTATTGCACTTGTGCACGTTGTGAGGGCATAACGGCATAGGTCTCATATGTTTAAGTATAGGATACTTATGCAAGTACGATAGGAGGTTTTGTTTTACCGATGGTACGGAAAACAGCTTCGCTCTAGATAGATCCCGCGGAATCCCATTGGTAGTATGTATATGTGTCTATGGGAGTCCGCTTCAGGGTAGGTGTATTTGGTTTTAACCTGAGACTTGCATCGCTAGTACTTGCGACAATCAGTAAACTTTGGTTTTGGTCGTCCAGGCTTTAACAGGTTCTGTGTACGCCTCTACTGGGTTTATTGAGAATCGCAGTCTACTGGATGTGATGTCAAGACGGAAGTATCACTTCAGACATATGGAGATGATGATCACGTAGGGATTCATAACTAGTTCTCTATTGTGTTGCAACCATCGGGATAATATGATAAGGTCATGATTAACCGATTCAAAGAGACTAGTTACTTGATATCCGATATGTGCTTCGTACGGGCCAGACACTATTCCAGCCCCAGGCCTTGCACGTGACATCTGATACTGGATCGCAATACACAATACTACGTATTCTACGCCTGATATAGATTGTATATTCCAGTAAGAATATTTCTGGAGAATTGGGTAGGCACGATGCTTTGCTAGAAGCCAATCATGTCTTGTAAATCGGTTAACACGTAGTACGAGGTACGTACTTAATCGGATAGTCTGGTAACCGGATTTACTGCCAACATATCCAGAGGTCTTTTGGGTCGCTTCCCAAAGATTCACCGATGACAGTTGATTTAAATTAGAATTAATCTTGGATTAATTAAGAGAGAGAAAATTAATATGGGATTAATTGAGGTATTATTTAATCTGGGATTAAATTTGTTCGGAAGAGAGAGAACGCGATTAATTTGGAATTAATCGGTAGAATAAATTTAATAGTTAAATTTGATTTTTCTATTTAATTTATTCATATGGGCTAAAATTAATATATCGGATATATTAATTGGAATTAAATTTCAACACGAAATTAAAGTCAGACTTTAATACTTGCGAACAGATTAATTTAGAATTAATTCGTAAATGGCATTCGTAATAAATTTACGAGGCGTCGTCATTTAATTAAATTAGATTTAATTATTTAACAATAAGAATTCATTTAATCGGATTAAACGGATCCGAGCCGCGGTAAACATTCGTAGAATCCATTCGAATTTTGAATTCAAATGTGGGGCCCAATTTAATTGTGGTAGTTGGGGGAGTGGTTGGTATTTATGCCATACCATCCACTTTCCAACCACCTTGGAATGGTTTTGGTGAAACCATTTACCCAACCACCTTATTTAGGTGAAAAAGGGTAAATTGGTTTCTACCAAAACCATATCTCTCTCTCATTTGGAAACACAACACACACTTGAAACCCTAGACGCCATGCTTGGGCGTGAACCTCCTTGCTCTCTTCTCATTGATTTTGTGGCAAAGTCAAGTAAGCTAGCACTTCAAGGAATCAACAAAGGTGATAGGGAAATAACTCAAAGCTTGGATTCAACATACAACTATTGGATCTTGGAGATCAAAGATAAAATTTTAAAAGTCAAATCCGTTCATTGTAAGTATTTTCCACATCTTATAATGATCTTTATCATGCTTTCATGCTTATTAAATCATTGGCATGTTCTAGGAACAACTAACAATGAGCTCCATGGGTTTCGGCAATGTTGAGATAGGTCATCATCCTCAAGACGTACTCTCGAACTGATGTCCAATCCTTCATCGTAGTAGTCATCGCTGAGACCATAGCCTCATGACGTTGACGCTCTGAAAGCTACCCAAACATGCCCTGTAATGACTTAATCATCTGAGATGCTGAAGTCATAGGTTCATGCTTTGCAGTAAGAACCTCAGACATCCCTGCTAGCAAGTAGTAGCGGGCTTTCTCATTAGCTGCGACCCATTTCTGGTATGTATCGCACTCATCTTGGCCGATATTTCTGGCCTGCTTGGGAAGACAGTCCTCCGTCATGACAAACTTTAGGTCTTCGTAGACCACAATAGCGTTTATGTTACTTTTCCACTTAACATAATTTTCTCCCGTTAATTTATCATTTGAGAGTATGGAAATAATCAGAGAAACCATGGCTGAAAAATAAAATAAACATGCATTTAAAATTCATTCATCGCATATTAAGATTATCAAATAATTTTGGCATAAAATTAAACATGATGCATGAACCATGAATAACGAATTATAAATCTAAGAGAATTACTATGCCACGGAAATCTATCATCCCACAAATAAGTGACGTCATAGGGAAGGTCAAGTATTTGTATGATAGATCGAGACAATATCAGTTGATTAATATATTCGAGAATAACTCTTATTCCTATATTAACCAACTAATGTTTGATTTGATCAAGGAATATAGATTAACAGTTAATCATTTCCTTTGTGAGTGTGACCGTCGTTTCAGGACCCTTGGACTTAACTAGTGAAGTGTCACCATATGGTAGGTCAGTTCACCAGATACATCTAGAATCTCTATCCTTTCGGAATCCAAACCTGATATTGACCCAAAATGGACACCATCCATATGGGGACGAAAGCAAAGCCATCTCGAGGTGTCTTTTGAATCTTATATTTTCGGACTAATAATGGAGATTGATTGCGGGTTATATTTTCATATATCTCTCTCTCACTCACTATTTTAAGTTTCAGGTTTCTATTTATAAAATATCTAATATTTTAATTTAACTAGTGTGAATAAATTTATAGCGGCTAAATCATAACTCTGATTTATACTAGTACACTATTAGTGATCTAACCAATTTTAACTCTTAAAATTTATATCACTAATTTCCATTAGTCTCTACTAATTGGTATTATTGGCATATTATATTTTAGCTTTTAAAATACTAGAACACTAATTGGTTTAAATTTTTAGAATTCTAAAATGGTCAAGATTTATATTAAACTATTTAATTAATCTTAGTGCGTTATAAAATCAAATGGTACGTGGAATTGTATCCGGAGTGTAAATCACATTACCGTCCATTCAGATTCGGCTTTGGATTTTATGTCTGGGTTTCCATCTTATACACCAATGGAATTTATTATACACTTATTATGCCCAATATATTATAATTCAAATTTTAAAGTATAAAACTAATTAATCCAATTAATTTTTTTCCATGCATATCATATTCTAATTTAAACGTTTTAAATCACATAAAATCACATTTCATATCTATAATGATTATCCAATACATGTTATGGCATGTGACATACAAGAGTAGAAACCCTAAGCTATATGACATATTATTCAAACAATTCGAATTAAACATACATATAATAAAAAAAATATTTTGCATTGACCGGGCTCTTATTTTTCCTATATTAATCTAATTAGTACATAAATACCTAAGGCATCCATTGGTCTTCAATTCACATTCCAAGGTGGTGTTGGCTCATTTGGCGAATTCGGTGCTCCAATTTACAACAATTGAAATTTTCACATTGGAAAATTAAAATTACAACAATTGTAAAAATTGGCCTTATGGCCTTACATCCCAAAATCTAAACCAACAATAAAATAAGAGCCGAAAAATATATTACTAATGTAAAATTCATTCATCACATGAAAAAACAATAACCATTCATCACATGAATATTATTTTGTGCCTACTCATCTAAACATACATATCAATATTTATAAATCATATAAATATATAAAAACAGTAACTTTAAATGAAAATGTGAAGGGTTAATAACACTTTTCAACTTGCTCTGATACCAATTGTAGGAAACGCTTTCCTTGCGCAGCGGAAACGTCTTAGGCACCCAAATCAGACTTGAAATTTTTTCCTTCCTTCCCATTGAGTGACCGAATGTTACTGCCACCACCACTAAAATTTTACTTCATTTTTAGACAAAATTCTAGCCCCAAAACATCCCCGGAACAGTCCTCGAACAGTCGGATAAAAACTAGAGTATTTTAGACTCGATACGCGTATAGTGCACTACCGAAACAACCCCTGAAATGTGCAGACAGTGGATGTGTTTCAGTTTTGATTTTTCACTTGAAAACAGCCCCAAAGCACCAAAAAATATTCCCCAAAAAATGGATTAAAATGAAACCAAACTGAGTTCCGTTTCACTAAGTAAATGGGCGACAGTGAGCAAAATAAAGTCTCACTGTCGAGTACATACAAGAATAATATGAAAATAATTATTTGTTCGACATCACAAAGTCTTCCGAACTATATCTCGTTACCAATAGAAACGTGTGTGGGCAAGACTTATAATATTAATCCTTAAACTATTTAGAGATTAAATCACACTTGTGTTTTGTTTTGATTTTCTTCTTTTCTTTTGTTTTTATTTTCTCAACTTTTGAGAGAATGAAAAAGAAGATGAAAGGTGGCTAGGGTTCAAGAATGAATGGCTTCGGCAAAAAGAAAAATAAATCTTCTTTTTACTACTTAGGGTTATTGTTTCCAAAATAAATAAATCTCTACCTATTCAATCTTCAAAAAATCGGCGAATGAGGGAATTTTTATTTATTTATTTTTAATTTTATAACACCAAAATCAATTGCCATAAAGGAAAATATGTTACAAAATAAAGGTGTAATTACCTTTCAAAAAGTGTAACCACCAAAATTAAGTCAAGGGTTTCCAAAACCCAATAATAGGAAATTTCAACTTTAGCCTTCTTAAATTATATCAAATTTAATATAATTTTATCATTTAATAATTATGATATAATTATTAAAACCATATATTAATTTTTAATATATAGTTCCAAGTGTGACAAATAATATTATCAATCATATTAATAATATTTATACATATGTGAGTATATAATTGGACTATCCAATTATACTAAATCTGTTGTAGTATAATGAGCCAGCACGGGACCAAATGGACCTACGGTTTTGAGCTCCAATAATCTAGAAATATTAATTAAGCTCTTAATTAAATATTCTGAATTATTAAATCCCCATTAAAAATCCGAAGTTGTATTCTCGTTACCGCATATGACATATTAAGTCGAACCAAATCGGTATCCATCGATAAAGTCACTACATATGAATTGACCTTTCACGATTATCTCGTAATTAAAGCAGAGTCATAATGTCCGTTATAATTATTTATACCTTAATTACCATTGATTCTCTAATGAACGATTTATTCATAACTATTATGAATTTTAATCTTTCTATTCGTAATAGAAAGACTTAATCATTCAAACCGTTCAAGTACTGAATCAACCCTAAGGAAGATACTCATCTATTTCTCACAAGAAGGAGTGAACTCCATATCTATTAAAATGTTCTCAGCTACATAACAGACCATGCCCCCAAAGTACGTAGCTATTGGTAGGGACTGTTACACCAACCTCATCATTTTAAATCAAAGAACATAGTCTGCTATGCAGGAGTTCGTAGTACACTCAGGATTAAGATCAATCCATATATGACCATCCAGTAGATCGAAATGACTTTATTTGTTTAACGGATATTATAAGAATATCATTTCCATCTGGGTCCAGTCTTATATGATCACACCATACAAGGTGCCTCCATTCTCATGTCTCTAAACGGACGATCCCGGATTAAGGTCGCCATACAAATATAGAATGAACCGCAACTATAGATAAACCACAAACAAAGCACCCACTTTGTTTGCTCTCTATGGACTATTTAAGATTACTAACTTCAGACTTAAATCCTCTTGTGTATAACACTCATACACTAAGTTTGAAGGCACATAAGTAGCCTAGGATATTTAAGATAATTTATAATATACGAAAATTAAACAAACACTTTAATAAATGAATAATGCATCATTTTATTTCAAAACATATAAAACCATTTATATTACATGCAGCTCTAGGGCAAACATCCCAAAAATATACAGTAGCTGATGTTAGCTTTGCCTACTACAAGTAGAGATATGGGTTTAGTTCATGGAGGTCAAGATCATAGACCGACTCAGAGTGCCACATTTCGTGTAGTTTATTCTCCCTCAGTAGCCCAGCCTGGGCGAAGCCTTCCATTATTTCTGATATGTGGGCAGACTCACTCGGGGACTTGTCGATATGAGAGTAGGGGTTGTTATCGGTGTGGACAAATAGGCCATTTGAAGAGAGACTGTCCAATACTAATAGATCAGTGACTGTCTTTCAGTGTCGTTGCATCTGTACCCCAGCCACAGCTTAACAACAGTGTAGGAGAATGAGAACAGAGGCCAGTGAGTAGAGGACAAGCAGTAGGAGGAAGTGGGCAGTCAGTAGGTGATTGAGGACATGCTTCCTAGAGCAGAGTTCAAGGTAGGGTGTATACCCTCACCCTCCAGAAAGCGCAAGCATCTAATACAGTTATGGTATTATTTGATTCGGGTTCTACACACTCTTTTGTGGCACCGTGCTTTGTAACCCATACAGGTAGAGACACCGAGCATTTAGATTCCCTATCATTATAGCTAGATTAGTATGAGGTCCCATAGAAGCTATGCGAGGTGTGAAAGAATGTTATGTAGATGTTGATGGGTATACTTGTTATGCTGATTTAGTAGTATTAAGTATACTGAGCTTCGACGTCATTCTATGGATGGATTGGTTAGCTAAGTATCATGCAGTACTAGATTTTCTGGAGAAAACTGTTACGCTACATGTTCCTAATTGACCAGTAAAAGTTTATTGGAGGGATAAAAGTATAGCGCCTCATAATTTGATATATATATATTTTAATATTTTAATATTTTTTTTAAAAAAAGGAAAGTAAAGTTGCCATCACCTTTCGGTGATGGCAACAAAAGGGAAAAAATATTATTGCTAACAGCTTACAATTTGCAAGTTGTTAGCAAGCAAGAGGTGCTCAACACCTTATTTTAATAGCTTCCTCCATAGAATTCTCTCTGAGATTTTATGAATGTATCCAGCTCTTGTGTGTTTTATTTTCCTTATAATTTTGTTTTTCTTTCAGCAATAAAATTATGTGTGTTTTTATTCAAATTATGAGTAGCTAATTTCTTTTTGGTGGGGAAAAATGTGAAGCTTTTAAAATAAAAATATAGATTAATCTCACTTATATTATAATAAATAAATTGTAATCTAATGATTAATACTTAATTTAAATCTGGATTAATTATTGACAAACTTTGATACTGTCTATATGGCTTGTTTTATTTATTTGGCATAATTGAGTACCTAACTGAACTTGTTATAGTCAAAAGTTATCACCGCCTTTATGGTTGGTTTTATATGTTTCGGCATAATTAATTCCTGAAATAAATTAATTGGGTAATAATGATAATTTATATTTTTTTAAAAGTGAGATTTCTATATTTATAATATTAAAAGTGGATCCCCTAACCCCTATTATTTTATTTTATTATTGCAGTCCAATTAAAAATTCTCTAATCACTTCAAATAAATCAAGCCTTTTTATTTTTATTCAAATTGTTATTTTATTTTACTAATTCGATTCCTTGTTGACGCGGAATTCACTTGGATGTTTAAGGCCAAGCAATGGATAGAACCCAAGCAACCGTGAATTTGATTTTTGTAGAAATAAAACCCTTCCAAGGCCACAAAGAAGACCCACAAAGAACTTGCCTGTAAGAACCCTTAAGATGATTCATTGTAGTGTTCTGCTAGCACGGAGACATCACTAAGGTTGCCACACCTTAGATCAGTTGATTACATAAAATAAAGGAAATCCCTCCCTTAAGAAATTTTGGACAAAGCCAAACTTTCAAATGAAGTAAATTTTTGAAATTAGATAATTACCTTTCCATTAAGAAGATAAGAGTTTATATTGTACAAAGAAAGAAATCCTAATGGACATAAAATGACCAAAAAAATCCTTAATAGATAACTAATGGCTATATAAAGGTTATGCCCTTAAGAATCATTTAATAATCTAGAAAACGTAACAAAAATGTCAAACAAGGTGGCTAAAGTCATCAATAACTTTGCCAAAAAAAATCAACAAAAGGAAAAACAACAAAGCCATAAAAATCCAACAAAATGGCAAGTTTATTCAAAGTCATGTCTAAAGTGTCTCGTTGACAAAAACATCCCCAAAATTCGTGGTCTTCATGTATATAGACTTAATGATGTGTTTTGAAGCCTAATAATTCTTGTCTTGGCCGAATTTTTGGTGTTGGACTTAATTCAGCTTGATTCGTCAAAAAAGTGTTTGACTTTCGAATCGCTGGTGCGTTAATCTAGTATGACTTGGGTCAAATGGAATAGCTTTGGACCCACTCCATAGAAGCCCTCATGTGTTTTCATTATGCTTGGAGTTCTCTGTCACACTCGACCATGGCATTTTATGCTAGCCTCTCCATTACGTTTCTGATCTTCTTAGCTCTTTGGAGTGTGATTGGCCCTGTTGGGCACTTGAAAAGGCTCAACCATATTGCTGGTCGTGACATCTAATGTTCCTTGAGTGGCTGGATTCGTGTCACATGTGGATCAATCTTGGACTTACTGGGTAAGTTTATTACTTCGACACTCTTATACTTGGGAGCAAATAACTATTTTTTAAACGTGTCACGATATGACACGACCAACCAACTCAATAGGTCGAGCCGACATGGCATACAAGCTCGCATGGACTCACTTTCGATATGCTAGACTAACATGTCAAGGTTTATTGGACATCTCTTATCATATAAAAATATTATAATAATAAAAAAACTTTAAAACTCTTATCCATAAGCTATAATAAAAAAAATAGGACCATATACAGACAAGCTTAAACAAAATTTCAAAACTAATATATTAATGGTTTTATTTTTTCTAATTCTGTTTCTACTCAATAATAGAGGTCAAATTAGTATAAGTATCGTAGGGCAAACATAATCAAACATAATTAAAAATAAATTTTTAAATAAATTATTTTTTAAGAATTTATTGTTAAAGTCAAAGACATCAAATGCACCGAAAGCATGAATAGAAAATGAATTAATTAATTATTTTGGGTGGGTCCCACATGCTTAAAAAGAAAATAATAAAAAAAATAGAATTCATTATTACACAGTGAATCGCATGTCTATAAATAGAGGCTTCATGTCATTATTTGCTTCATTTCATTATTTGCTTCATCTCATTCTCAACCAAATCCTATGTATTCTAAGAGCAAATATAGTTTCTTCTTAAGAATTTGTGAGAGAGTTGTAATTCTCATATTCTAATAGAGTGCGAGATTGTTTACTCATTGTGTTTAGAGAAAAGTTGTAAATTTTTTTCCACTATAGTGAAATCCTTCTACATTTATCCTTTCCCTCACATTATCATGTTAAATCAGTATCCCGTTGCTTTATTTTATTGTTAAAATTTATGATAGGTTAAGCCTCCTAAGTATTATTGTATTGTTATATGGTAGGTAAATCCTCCTAAACTAACAATTATTCTCAATTTCACTTTACTTGTGTGTCAACTTCAGCCCATAATCCCCTAACAGTGGTATCCGCACTTCAAGTTCAAGGTTACTGTCCATGGAAACTGTTAACATCTACAGTATAGTACTATTCACGTATATGGTACTATTCATGTATACATTATTATTCATGTATACAGTACTATTTCACTTGTATGGTACTATTCAT
The DNA here is from genome assembly GCA_019454045.1 of Zanthoxylum bungeanum. Lineage (NCBI taxonomy): Eukaryota > Viridiplantae > Streptophyta > Magnoliopsida > Sapindales > Rutaceae > Zanthoxylum > Zanthoxylum bungeanum. The sequence continues at coordinate 168,952 of SKCR01026027.1, read as the reverse complement.
ATATGGTATCTTATACGATATTATTCACAGTGAAATAGTAAAATCCAGTTTAAGTGAGAAGCTGATCATCATCAAAAACATGACAGGAAAGTTCGAAATTGAGAAGTTCAAAGGGAGCAACTTTTCCCTATGGAAACTTAAAATAAAATAATCTTGAGAAAAGACAGTTACTTAGCGGAAATTGGAGAGAGACCAGATGGAATGACTAATGAAAATGGAAGGATATGGATGACAATGCTATAGACAACTTGCATCTAGCCTTAGCAGATTCTGTGTTATCCAGTGTTGCAGAGAAGATGACTGCAAAAGAGATTTGGGATACACTTACCAAATTTTACGAGGTCAAGTCACTATACAATAAAATCTTCTTGAAGATGAGACTTTACACTCTTCGAATGAGTGAGTTCAAATCTATGACGGATCACATCAACAACTTGAATACACTATTTTCCCAACTCACTGTGTTGGATTATAATACATCAACAAATAAACGTGCGGAGATTCTACTTCAAAGTCTGCCCGATTCGTATGATCAATTTATCATCAACTTGACAAGTAATATTGTTACTTGTAATATAATCTTTGACGAAGTTGCAGCTATTGCTCTAGAAGAAAAGTCTAGGCCCAAAAATAAGGAAGGCAGACCATCTAGTTGGCAACAAGTAGAAGTATTGGCGATGCAAAAGGGAGATCAACGGAACGTGGCTAAAGTGGGAGTCAAAACCGTGGCAGATTGAAATCAAAAGTAAGAAGAATGTTAAATGCCATAATTGTGGCAAGAAAGGGCACGTCAAGAAAGATTGTTGGAATCTGAAGAATAGTGGAGAAAAAGCTCATGTTGTAATAAAAATCTCAGGGATGTGTTGCAAGTACTTCTGAAGAAGGTGGCGCACTTTACAGTAAAGTAGCAACGGTGTCCAATGATAGTAGAAAAAACTAAATGATGCATGGTTGGTTGATTCTGCAGCAATATGGCACATGACCTCTAGAAGATAATGGTTCTGTCATTATAAACTTGTATCTAGAGGATCGATTTTTCTAGGCAATGATCATGCCTTGAAAATTATTGGGATTGGAGCCATCAAAATAAAGATTAACGATGGTACTATTCGCACTATACAAGATATGTTGTGGGAATGAAGAAAAATCTTATGTCAGTTTTACAGTTAGATGACCTCAGATACAAGACCGCTATTGAAAATGAGATATTAAAAATGGTGAAATGAGCATTTATAGCCTTGAAAGCTGAAAAGATCTCAACAAACTTATATATGCTCTAGGGAGACTCGATTCAGGAAGCAACTGCATCAGTAGCATCACTAAATTCTAGAGAGGAAACTTCTACGTTGTGGCATCGGAAACTATGCCATATGTCAGAACAGGGAATGAAGATTCTCGTCAATCAAAAGCTACTCCTAAGCTTGAAAGCGATTAGTCTACCGTTTTGTGAGCATTGTGTTACAAGTAAGCAAAATATATTAAAATTCAGCAAGTCAAGTGTCCGGAGTAAAATTATTTTAGAGTTTATTCACTTTGATGTTTGGGAAGCACATGTTCAATCTCTGGGGAAAGAAAAATATCATGTATCATTTATTGATGACTTTTCTAGAAGATATTAGGTGTACCAGATAAAAAAATAAGTCAGATGTGATGTCAGTTTTCAGAAATTTCAAAGCACAAATTGAAGTAGAGACTGGAAAAAGAATCAAGTGTTTAAGGACAGATAATGTAAGAGAGTATTGCAGCAAGGATTTTGATTCATGTTGTCAACAAGCAGACACCAAAAGGTAGACTACTACATCATACCCTCCTGAACAAAATAGTGTGGCAGAAATGATGAATAGAACGTTACTGGAAAGAGTAAGAGCTATGCACAGGACAACTAGTCTACCAAAATACTTTTGGGTAGAAGCAATTCATACAACATGTTATGTTGTAAATAGATTTACATCAACTGCCAATGATTTGAAGACACCGATGGAGATGTGGAGCGGAAAGCCAGCTGATTACTCATTTTTTTTTCATATTTTTGGTTGTCATGTGTACATGATGTACAACGCTCAAGAAAGAATAAAGCTAGATCCAAAATATAGAAAATATATTTTCTTGGGTTATGTTTATGAAGTAAAGGGGTATCGTGTTGGTTTCTAATTAGGTCCCAAGATCATTATAAGCATGAAAATAACAAGTGAATACATCAACGGAGGTAGCGGAATACTCACATCGATCGGTTGAGACGATTCGGCAACAAATAAAATGATTTTGGCCTCCTTTTTAACGTCCACTGCAGTGCAGTCCACTGCCTTGAAAAATCAGATTTTGCTTGATGATTTGAGCTCCAAGCTTGTGTCAAACGATTCCCGGCTCGTGGGTGGATTTCCCTATCACCTTCGTATATCTCTCGGAAGTTTGCTAGCACATGGATTTTTCCACAAAATCACAAAATTTGGCTTCCCAATCTCGGTAAATCGGAGGCAGTTCACATCCCCTTGGGCGTGAACTTTGTGAGAGAAAAAGAAGAAATGAGAGAGATGTGTTAGGTTAGTTAATGGTGTAAAACATTTCCTTTATATATTTTCCAAAATTACATAAATGTTTTACCATTTATTTAAGCTTTCAAAAAGTCAAATAAATCAAGTTTAACCACCTTGAGTGTTCCACACTCCAACATCAATGTCCATCAAGTCATATCAAGTCAATCAAGTTGTCAAGTCACATCACTCAAAGTGACAAGTGATTTGACGCTTGAAGTGACTAGTAATTTGATGCTTGATGCGACTAATGATTTGACGTTTGATTTGACTTGCGTACCGCACTCGAATTCGAAATTCGAATGTGCTCACAAATAATCTCGGGCTCGGGTTCGCTAATTCCAAATTAACGAATTTTCCGTTGCGACGTAATTAAATCTAATTTAATTAAATAATCATGGCAAGCATAATTACTATTCACGTCGCTAACGAATTAATTCTAAATTAACTCGTTCGCCCGAATTAAAATCTAATTTTAATTCCGCGTCGAAATCCAATTTCGTTTAATATATCGAATATATTAATTTACTGATTAATTCCAAATTAATCGTTATCTCTCTTTAGGAGATATTTTATCCTAGATAAAATATCTTCGTAATTAATCCCAGATTAATTTTCTCTCTCTTCTAATTAATCCCAGATTAATTAAAGTGCGAGTCATACGTCATCGGTGAATCTTTGGGAAGCGACCCATGAGATCCCCGAATATGTTGACAGTAAATACGATCGTCAGACTATCCGAACACGTGAGTACCTCGTACTACATTTTACCGATTTACAAGACAAGGTTGGCCTCTAGCAAAGTGACATGCCTACCCAATTCTCCGGAAATATCCTTACAGGAATAAAGGATCTGTATCAGGCGTAGTATACGTAGTATTGCGTATTTCTGTCCAGTATCGGATGATCACGTGCTAGGCCTGGGGCTGAAATTATGCCTGCCCCGTACGAAGCACATGTCGGATGTCTGGTAACTAGTCTCTATAATCGGATAAACCTGACCTAGTCATTTTATCCCGATAGCTACAGCATTTAAGAGTACTAATACAGTATCCTACGTGACCATCATCTCCACTATGACTGGAGTGATACTTTCGTCTTGACATCACACCCAACACACTATGATTCTCAATATACCCAGCATAGGCGTACATAGAACTTGTTAAAGCCCCGGACGACCGCAACCAAAGTATATTGATTGTCGCAAGTATTAGCGGTGCAAGTCTCAGGTTAAGACCAAATACACCTACCCTGATTTCGGACTTCCATAGACACATAGTCATACTACCAATGGAATTCCGAGGGGGTCTATCCAGAGCGAAGCTGTTTCCCATACCATCGGTGAAACACAACCTCCTATTACACTTGCATGAGTATCCAATACCGAAATATATGAGAACTATGCCATTGTGCCCTCACAACGAGCACAAGTGCAATACTAGTCTTTTACGTATTTATCGATATCCAATCTCGATAATACTCTGACTAGGTATATTTAATGATTTATCCTTCGTTGATTGATACTTTCTCATATCATTCTCAATCAAGGAACAAATCATAAGGACCTCTCATCATTTATACATCTAGGTGATCTAATCACAAATGATAAGAGTGCAATCTCCTTTGTCACATAGTTAATTTGTACAACAACACCATGATCTGTACAAATAGTGACGCTATGGGTCATAATTGTCCAACATATCGCTTGTGGGATCCCATTACCTATAAGATCATCATCAGCAGAGATGTGATATTTGTAGAAGATCAACTGCAGAAAGAAGGAAATGATAGCACTTCAAAAGAAAGTACAGAGACTATAACTTCACTGATAGAAAATAATACAGGAAATAAGAAAATTCAGATTCTTCTAAAGCAACACCAGAGCATGAGGTACCAGAACCAATAAGCTTCTAAAGTCCGTCGATCAACTCAAGAAAGAAGACCACCAGGTTGGCACTCAGAGTATGTTACACAGAGTAACATTACATATTATCTTCTAGCAAAGGATAGATAGCCATCAACTTTCCATGAAGCTACAAAAGATGTAAATGCATCTTTGTGGATGACAACAATGTAATAAGAAATAGAAGCTTTGCACACACAAAATACATGGGATCTAGTACCATTACCACGTGGAAGAAAAGCCATTAGTAATAAATGGGTCTACAAGATCAAGCGAGATAGTAATGATCAAGTGTAATGGTATCGTGCAAGATTGGTGGTGAAAGGATATGCTCAAAAAGAATTGATTGATTTCAACAAGATATTTTTTCCAGTGATTCGACTTACAACAGTCAGAGTAGTTCTGGCTATTGACCTACATCTGGAATAGTTGGGTATGAAAATTGTATTTCTTCATGGAGAACTTGAAGAAGAAATTTATATACTCCAACCATAAAGTTTTGCTGAAATAGGCAAGGAGAACTTGGTTTGCATATTGAACAAATCTCTATATGGTCTCAAACAGGCGCTGACAAGTTGGCATGAGAGATTTGATTCCTTCACTATTCGCCTTGGGTACAACAGACTCAGTTCAGACCAATGTACATAATACAAAAGGTATAGAAATAATGACTTTATTATTTTGTTATTGTATGTGGACGATATGTTAGTAGCAGCCCTAATAAAGATCGAGTCCAAGAATTAAAGGCACAGTTAGCTAGGGAGTTTGATATGAAGGATCTAGGAGTAGCAAATAAGATTATAGGGATGCAAATACATCAAGACATAAATAACATAAAGATTTGGCTTTGTCAAAAAAATTATTGGAAGAAAATCTTACAGCGGTACGACATGAAAGATTGTAAGTCAATTTCTACTCTAATTCCTGTTAATTTCAATTTATCCTCTTTTATGTGTCCTAGCAATGAAGCTGAGAGGAAGGAGATGTCTCAAGTACCGTATGCATCAGCAGTAGGAAGCTTAATGTACGTCATGATTTGTACATGACCAGATATTGCACAAGCAGTGGGAGTAGTTAGTCATTTTATGCCGAATTCTGGTATAGAGCATTGGAAAATTGATAAGATGATCCTTACATATATCAAATGAACCTCTGATGCTGCAATACATTATGGAGGATCAGAATTAATTTTCAAAGGCTACATAGATTCAGATTTTATAGGAGATCTTGACAAAAGAAAATCCACTACAGTTTATGTGTTTGTACTTACAGGAAGAGCAATGAGCTGGGTATCCAAGTTATAGAATGTGGTGGTTTTGTCTACAATAGAAGCTGAATACATGGCAGCTACACAAACTTATAAGGAAGCTATTTGGTTTCAAAGGTTATTGGAGGAGCTCGAGCACAAACAAAAGAAGATTTCATTATTTTGTGACAGTCAGAGTGCTTTGTATATTGTAAAGAATCCAACCTTTCATTCAAGAATGAAGCATATAGGGGTGCTATATCACTTTGTTCATGAAGTAGTGGAAGAAAGCATTGTGGACTTATTGAAAGTACACACCAATGAGAACCTTGCACACGTAATGACCAAGTCTATCAATACAGACAAGTTTGTATGATGTAGATACTCTTATGGCTTAACTGAAACGTAAACATCTTAAAGACTGCAAAGTAGAATTGATGGTATGGAAATTAATTGGTTCTTAATCAAGTTTTCAAGTGGGAGAATTTTTAAAGCCAAAGACATCACATGCACCGAAAGCATGAATAGAAAATAAATTAATTAATTATTTGGGGTGGGTCCCACATGATTAAAAAGAAAATAATTAAAAAATAGAATTCACTATTTACACAATGAATCTCATGCCTATAAATAAAGGCTTCATTTCATTATTTTTTTCATCTCATTCTTAACCAAATCATCTGTATTCTAAGAAAGAAAATATAATTTCTTCTTAAGAGTTTGTGAGAGAATTGTAGTTATTCTATTCTAAGAGAGTGTGAGATTGTTCACTCCTTATGTTTAGAGAGAGGTTGTGAAATTCTTTCCACTATAGTGAAATCCTTGTATATTTGTCTGTGGATGTTTCCCTCACATTAAGGGTTTTACCACGTTAAATCTGTATTTCATTACTTTATTTCATTCTTAATTTTTATGATAGGTTAAGCCTCCTAATTATTAATGTGCTATTATATGGTAGGCAAAGCCTCCTGAACTAACAATCATTCTCAATTTTATTTTACTTGTGTGTCAGCTTCAACCCACGATCCTCTAATATTTATCACAACTGTACCAATAGAAAATCCAATGATATCGAAGGATCGAAAACCACAATCCCAAACATATTAGTATGCTTAACACTACAAAAACAACTCAGAATAAAAACCATCATGATAAAATACATTAGTGTGTATGTTAAAAAAAATTATTTGTAGGAAATTAAGTCGGGTAAAATAAATAAATCTTAAAAATGAGGCCCAAAGCGCACGTTAGCAAAAGATGGTTGGGTCCAGCTAAGGGATATGAGCGAGTGGCGTACAACACCTGCCAAGGCTTGGGATCATGTCAGCGAGGGACCGCATCGCATGTTAGCAAAAGATAGTTTGTTGACTCCAATCAAGGGGCTCATTTCAAATTCACACGTGGCTTTCGCATTGTACACAGACAGTTGTTTGGTTATGGGGATTGCAAAAATCCTAATCTGGATGAGACCTATAGGATCCAATACATTAAGAAAAAATAATGGGATAGTTTTTTAACTCTTTGATTGGATGAGTTGCGTAACGATATTGTCATTTTTGTTCAAATAAAGATAAAATATCCGAGTGAATAGGAAATCACACGGGAGCCTATAGGGCTTGGTACGTTAAGGGCAGAAAAAGAAATAATTTCTATACCTGATAAGCGGAAAACATGTCACTAATTTCTGCCTCTTTAACCTAATATTATATATGGTTTCTCGAGTTTTATGAATATTTTAATGTATTTTTGTGTATTTTATAGATAAATAGAGTATTAACCCCCAATACTCTCATACATCATCAATTTTGAGCTCCATTATTGTTCTGCCGACACTTGTCATCATGACGTCAGCACAATAATTCGACTTGCCAACACTTAATGTAAATAATGACGTCAGCATCACGCGCCGAGTCAATAGTTCAGCTGTTGATGAAACGTGTGCCATATGTCATCATCTCATCAAACCATGTACACGCGTCACAAACCAACGGCACGCTGCGACGTACAAATTTCAATACGTCGCAATGCACATGGCGAAATTTTGCCTGTAAATTCAAATTTATTTCATTTAGAATTTTCATACTTTCCTTAAGGTTTCTAATAAGGATCTAAGGATTGTATCTTATTTGTATTTATTTTTAGTATTTTAATTATGTATTTTTATTTCTAGTAGTAATAATAATTTATTTAGTTTATCTTTCTTTTATGTTCTGTAGATAATTTCTGTTGGGGAAGGGTGAAACCTTTATTATGATAATTTAGATTAATCTACCTTAAATTATAATATATAAATTATCTTAAAACCTGACTTAATTGGATACCGCCTTTATGATCGGTTGGACTTTATTAAATTAATTTTAAACTGACATAATTGGATACTGCCTATATGGTCAGTTGGTAATACAACGTAATTTATATATTAAATAAGGAGATTCCTATATTAGAAATAGTAAAGATGGATCTCTTAACCCCCAGTATTTTATTTATTCTATGGAAGTGATGAAGCATAATATTCATAAACTTAATAATGATTTTCTTTATATTTTGGGTAATACTTTGGCTTGTTTATTGAATCTTAAAATTAACGCTTCTTGTTGCCTGATTACCAATAAGATTGATGTGGTAAACTTAAATGATTTGTTTATTTCCTTTTGAATTATTTAAAATTGTGAATTCTTCATAATACTAATTAAATTGGATCTTCATATACTCAATTGACAGGTATTATCAACATGCATGGTAACATACGGAAATGAGTCGTAAGTGAAAAGTTTGTAATATTCAGTATTCTAGTTTATTGGAGGAAGCATATAAAGCGATGTATTTAAAAAAAATTATGTATATAAATAATTAACCATGCTTTTACCTAGTAATCGTACATTTTATCTCTGTAAGCCGTGATTGTTCGCGTCAAATGGAAAAGCCTGAGTTAATATGTAACATCCCCGATGTGGGAGATGTTACCGGCAGGGGATAGCTGTACTAACCCCATAAGCCTCTTACTTTCTGACTGTATCACAAACTATTCTAATGAAGTGTCATGCATATTGACTTTAACTAATTCAACATATAATACTTTTATTACTTATAAATGCATACTCAAAAATGATTCTTTTTACAATACTTTAATAGACATTTATAATGACTACCACAACGGGAATGCATATAAACACTTTGACTTTGAACTGGACTCTTATGCTTGAGACTCAGTACTGGTGGACTCCATCCCTGGTGACTGCATCAGTATCCATCCTCCCGAGCTTGTCCTCCTGGAATCCCTACAAAACAACTAAAAACTGGTGGGGGGTTAGATTGCTATACAATCTAAGTGAGTGGACTAGAATTGAAAACTGAAGTAAAAGTCCTTTAACTTTAAAATCATACTTTTAGAAATATCTTTTATAGAAACTCTATTTCTTTTGAAATCTGTTTCTGAAATCTGGTTCTGAAAACTATTTACTAAAATCTGGATTCTCAAACTCTGAAAACTTTATACTGAAAATCTGAAAAAACTGTGTACTAAAAGTCTGAAAATTGAAAACTGCTCTAAGTCCAGGACCATAACTCAACTGGACGTCTCTCTACACCCAGGACCATAACTCAACTGGGTGCACTTTATGCCCAGGACCATAACTCAACTGGGCATCTCTGAACTGGTGGTACCCCACATCCAGGACAAACAATCAACTGGCAACGTAGAGCTCTACACCGAGGACCATAACTCAACTGGCAGTGTAGCCACCAAGTTCTAAAATCAGGATTTCGGGACTCTGTAATCCCTAGTCCTGCTCGAGGATCTGAGAGCATCCCCTCAGTCCTCCACATGTGCACATGTCTCTGTATCCGTCAATACCACTGTATCTCATGTTACATACTAGGGTGAGGTTTTACCTCATGCCCCGAAATACAAAAAAACTCATGATTTAAAACATTTCTGTGTAAAGCACCACTAAAATATAAAACATAAATGTCATGTAATAACAGCAATAAATAATTCTAACGCCCTAGGCATAAAAATAAGTCTATATCAGAAGTACGATATGAAAATCAAGTAAAAAGGGAAGTGTCCACTCACAGAGCTTGGAAACTAGAATGAACTATATTGCCTCGTCGAAGGATATTGCGTATCCTACAATGATCTAAAAGTGATAGTTTGGTCAGACTTAATAGTTATGAGGTAGATTATAGAGTTAGGCTAGACTTACTAATTTCATGTACGTAAAATTATAATTCATTTCATTAAGTAGTATTAGCAAGGAATGTCAGTTAGGGAACCGATTTAGGGTCCTAAGGGTGACCTTAACTATGCTGGGGTGGAACTGGAACTGTCCAAAATCAATTCGGATACTAAAAGAAAAAGCCTTATTTTTCTGTCTAGCGTCGCGACGCTGGGCCCTCCCCGCTTCGTGACGCGCGCCCATTTTCCAGTTTTCTGGATTTCTTTTGCTGTTGTGCGAAATCTGCCCAAAATCAATCCTAACTTTCCATGTCACTTCCAATACTCAATCCATCAATTTACACCAATAACACACATCTAAAACATTATCTAATACTCACTTTTTTTTATCAAAAACATCACCAATTCATCTTCAAATCAATCTTGATTCATCATACACAATACCCATTTCCACAAAACCTCACATTTATATTTATCAATTATTCTAACTCTTTAATTATAAACTCAAAAACATAATCAATGACCATGAAATCATCATCATATCCATGTAAATCATCCCACTAAAATCATCAAAATTTCAAGTCTTGAAAATGGATTAGATGGATTTTTCTTACCTCTTTTTCTTCTTGATTTCTTCACATTTACCTTCCATTAAGCTTCAAGCTTTTTTATTCTTTTCTTCTTCTTGTTCTTTTCTCTTCTTTCTTTTTCTTCCTTCTCTTCTCCTCCTTCTTCTTCTTCCTCTTCTTTTCCCTCTATTTTCTTCTATGGTTTCTCTTCTCTCTCTTTTTCTATTTTTCTTTCTTATTTCTTTAGTATTTGTGAATAGTTGCCCCCTTTTATATTAGGGCTCAAATGATACAAGAGAAGTGTAGGATTACCTATAAAAAATGAAGAATTTTGGTGTTTTACCAATTAAACCCGAAATCACTACTTACTCAATTTTTATCTACGTTTTTGACTTAGTTCGGGTCTGAGTTCGGAAAAAGGTTTAACGCGGAAGTTTAGGTCTCAGTCTAAGTTTTCTGACGATATAAAATTCATAAAAATTTGAGTTCGTATGAAAAAGTTAGGCCCCAAATACTATATGTAGTATAAAAGGGCACATGGTACATTTCTTCTCAGGACCTCAAGAAATTTACCGATCGTTCCCAAAGTCTTTTCATAACTGTATTTGAGTCCCAACATGATTTATCTTACGTTCCTATGTCCCGTACATAATAATATCGTCATAGAGATAGTAATTACTACCGATCGTTACAAATTCTCCCCCCCCCCCCAAATAGGATTTGTCCTCGAATCCTCTTGGTGTCTAACTTGTGGTTTCCTTGATCTTCTCGTCTCAATCCTTTGCTAGCTATTAATCTTTCTCTTTCCGTTCTTCCTAGGCCTTCGTTCTACAATAATTCTTCCGATGACTTTTGACTATTGTCCTTCTGTTCTTTCCGCTATTCCTTATACTCTTTGTTACTAAGATCTATTCTTTACAAACTTTCACTTATGCCTCGTGATCTCTTAACATGATCAAACTCTTAATAGCTAGTTTCTTGAATCTCTTCGAGGATTCTAATATCTCTTATCTTTCTTTGAAATTTCTCTACTCTACTTGTCCATCTTTACCTTAGGATTATTTTCCATTTCCATCATTCACCTATCAATTCCCTATAATTCATTTACATTCTTTTGCAATATTTAAGCTTTCCTTCTTCAATAGTCGTTTGGCATCCCAAACCCGTAGTGGTTTGGTCTCTTAGAGCTAGGGCTGGGTACTATACGCAATTCCTCTTTAACTCTTTCTCAGTGTTCTTGTCATCCTTTCTTTATTTTACTAAGAGCTTATTTGGTCTATGTTTTATTCTTGGACTATATCTTCTAGGTCTCAATTCTCTATCTTTTCTACTATTCTTTTATATCCGTTTGTCTTCTTATATGCGGTCGCAACTAAGTATCTTTTCACTTGTTTATTATTCCCTTTTGACTATCTTAATTTCACTACGGGTATCAACCATCTTGTTGAGTTACTTTTTCTGTGTCATCTGATATCTGCACCTACTATAGATCATATTGTATTTCTTTACTTGAAGGATATCTGATCTCGCATGTCCTTGGTTTTCCTTTAACACTATCATTTACCTTTTTATCCCATACTGAGTAACACTCCCTTTCTTGTTACTTTATCTAGCATTTCCTGATAGTATCTATTACTCAATAATCTTCCTTTACTTATATCACTATCCTTGTACTTGCTCTTGGAGTATCTCAAGATTTCAATTTGTTCCATTTGTTATTGGTATCATTTTAGGGTTGGGAGAGTGGGAGTTAATCTTAAGATGCTTATGTTGTGGTATTTCGATGACCTATTTCTTACTTAAGAATTTCGTGTACACCAACCTGGTATCTCTTTTATACTAGATACTACTAAGGTTCTTCTTTCATCATTTAATCACTTTAAATACTATACAAGTCCTTCTAGAAGCATAATCTCAAACAAGTTCATTATGCTCTCTCTCAATTCCTTATGTTGCTTAGTTTCCTTCACTTACTACTACTATACTATCTCTATTATCATTCTTAAGGAACTTATTCTGTTATGAAGATTCCCCCTAATCTTAATCTTTCTACTCCTTATTCCTTGCTCTTTTGAAACTCTATTCTCTTCAACTACTAAGGTCATACTTTACACTTTTCCTAAAATCCTTCTTAATGCCATAAGATCTTTGATAAATTGGTTACTTCTATTTCTATGAATTATCCGCTATGTTCTTTGTACTTACTTCCTTGAGTTCCTAGGTTTTCTATAAAGATCTGGCAGGTAAAAGTCATATCTGTGGTATCTCTTGACTATGGGGAATTACTTGTTATTCCAATCGTCATTTCATCTTGTTTGTCCACAATATGAGTTTTCAAAGTACCTAAAGTCTTCCTTTCTCTATTGACATCTTGTGTTCATTTCAAGTTCCTTGATCGTCCTCGAATTTCTTTCTTCTTCTATTCCTATAACGAACTTTGGTTAACCATAGGATTCGCCACCTATACGAGATGTTTATAAGGATATTGAATCGACTTAGAGAAATTCTTCTAAGTATGAAGGGTATCTTAATTAATGAAAGAACCTTTTTCTTTAATCCTTTCACCTTCTATTCAGTTCTAATCTTACTATGTTTATCTTTACTGTTAGTTCTGGTATTCTCCTTTATTACTTAACTTCATGTCTCTAATTCATACTTCTATAGATTCATTCATTTCTTATCTTCTTCTATTTCTCTATCTCTATCTTATTTCTGTCTTATACCCCCACTACCCAAATCCTCATCTTCATCCTTGCTATAGGTTTCTACTATGGTATTCTAGTTTACACCTTATACTCTTACTTTGTCACTTCTAACTCTCTTGTCCTCACGGGTTTATCCTTATATATTCTCATGAATTTCTTCTTGATTGTAGGCTGACCTATCTTCCAAATTCCTGGGTGAATCTCTTGTTAAATCTCTTATGGTCATCTATGCCTATAAGATGAGTTCTATCAGAATAACTCATTTATCCGATGTCATCAAAGGATATTGATGGTTAGATAGTTCAGGGTTTTGTCTTCATCAAATTTACTGGGAATAAGGTAACTTACTATTTCTACTACTTACTTTGGGAATCAAAGTTGAAGTTTGGGTATTTGGAATCCTTTTTGACATCTAAATCCATTGGGGCTCTTAAGACTATCCTGGATTTCTTACTTTTGTTGTCTCTCTGGTTACTCTTCGTTACTCGAGAAGTTCACTAACTATGTAAGGATCTCGAAGACCATTGGATTACTTGGAAGGATTTTTTATGTAAGATTGGAATCTTAATTTTGCTAAGCAACTCAAATACTTATTGGGGTTTTCATTACTTTCTCTTCCTGCCATGGGTTCTTGTATTTTACCTATTGTCCTAGTTTTTTTTTTTTTTTTTGTCCTCTACTTTATCCTTCTTCTCTTCTAGCCTTTTTTTTCTTTTTCTACTTTCCTGGGTGGGTATCTTTAAGCTTTTCTGTTTACTCTATCTCTACATATCTTTGTTGCTACTGGTTCAAGCTTCTAGGTATCTTTTCTCTAGTCTCCTCTTTTCTCTTTCTTGCTCTTTCTCACTTTTCTTTGGGACTTATCAATATGGTTTCCTAGCTTATTCGGAACTTCGGAAAGTGATCTAAGATTATTACGGAATGATCCTTGACTAAAAGGAGGAAGGAGGAAATTCCAATAGCTGGGAAAATATTTACTAACCTGTCTGAGAAGCTTTGATGACGTACTCGAGGATCGGATACTGGAGAGGTAGCGCCTCATAAACGGGTATCCCGGACATACAACGTATATAAGACCCCAACACTCTACCTACTGCAGTCACTGACTCCCTAGACCATTCTCTGATACCATCTTTGTAACATCCCCGATCTGGGAGATGTTACCGGCATGGGATAACTATACTAACCCCATAAGCCTCTAACTTTCTGACTGTATCACAAAATATTCTAATGCAGTGTCATGCATATAGAATTTAACTAATTCAACTTATAATACTTTTATTACTTAAAAATACATACTCAAAAATGATTCTTTTTACAATACTTTAATAGACACTTATAATGACTACCACAACGGGAATGCATATAAACACTTTGACTTTGAACTGGACTCTTATGCTTGAGACTCAGTACTGGTGGACTCCATCCCTGGTGACTGCATCAGTATCCATCCTCCCGAGCTTGTCCTCCTGGAATCCCTACAAAACAACTAAAAACTGGTGGGGGGGTTAGATTGCTATACAATCTAAGTGAGTGGACTAAAACCGAAAACTGAAGTAAAAGTCCTTTAACTTTAAAATCATACTTTTAGAAATATCTTTTATAGAAACTCTATTTCTTTTGAAATCTGTTTCTGAAAATCTGGTTTCTAAAAACTATTTACTAAAAATCTGGATTCTGAAACTCTGAAAACTTTATACTGAAAATCTGGAAAACTGTGTACTGAAAGTCTGAAAACTGAAAACTGATCTACATCCAGGACCATAACTCAACTGGACGTCTCTCTGCACCCAGGACCATAACTCAACTGGGTGTACTCTATGCCCATGACCATAACTCAACTGGGCATCTCTGAACTGGTGGTACCCTACGTCCAGGACAAACACTCAACTGGCAACGTAGAGCTCTACACCGAGGACCATAACTCAACTGGCAGTGTAGCCACCAAGTTCTGAAATCGGGATTTTGGGACTCTGTAATCCCTAGTCCTGCTCGAGGATCTAAGAGCGTCCCCCCAGTCCTCCACAGGTGCACATGTCTCTAAATCCATCAATCCCTTGTATCTCAAATTACATACTAGGGTGAGGTTTTACCTCATGCCCCGAAATACAAAAAAACTCATGATTTAAAACTTTTCTGTATAAAGCACCACTAAAATATAAAACATAAATGTCATGTAATAACAGCAATAAAGAATTCTAACGCCCTAAGGCATAAAAATAAGTCTATATCGGAAGTACGATAAGAAAATCAAGTAAAAAGGGAAGTGTCCACTCGCAGAGCTTGGAAACTGGAAGAAACTATATTGCCTCGTCGAAGGATATTGCGTATCCTACAATGATCTAAAAATGGTAGTTTGGTCAGACTTAATAGTTATGAGGTAGATTATAGAGTTAGGCTAGACTTACTAGTTTCATGTACGTAAAATTATAATTCATTTCATTAAGTAGTATTAGCAAGGAATGTCAGTTAGGGAACTGGTTTAGGGTCCTAAGGGTGACCTTAACTATGCTGGGGTGGAACTGGAACAGTCCAAAATCAATTCTGATACTAAAAGAAAAAGCCTTGTTTTTTTATCTAGCGTCGCGACGCTGGGCCCTCCCCGCATCGCAACGCGCGCCCATTTTCCCGTTTTCTGGATTCCTTTTACTGCTGTGCGAAATTTGCCCAAAATCAATCCTAACTTTCCATATCACTTCCAATACTCAATCCATCAATTTTCACCAATAACACACATCTAAAACATTATCTAATACTCACTTTTTTTTATCAAAAACATCACCAATTTATCTTCAAATCAATCTTGATTCATCATACACAATACCCATTTCCACCCAAAACCTCACATTTAATATTTATCAATTATTCTAACTCTTTAATTATAAAACTCAAAATATAATCAAACAACCATGAAATCATCATCATATCCATGTAAATCATCCCACTAAAATCATCAAAATTTCAAGTCTTGAAAATGGATTAGATGGATTTTTCTTTCCTCTTTTCTTCTTGATTTCTTCACCTTTACCTTCCATTAAGCTTCAAGCTTATTTCTTCTTTTCTTCTTCTTCTTCATTTCTCTTCTTTCTTTTTCTTCCTTCTCTTCTCCTCATTCTTCTTATTCCTCTTCTTTTCCCTCTATTTTCTTCTATGGTTTCTCTTCTCTCTTTTTTCTCTATTTTTCTTTCTTATTTCTTTAGTATTTGTGAATAGTGGCCCCCTTTTATATTAGGGCTCAAATGATACAAGAGAAGTGTAGAATTACCTAGAAAAAAGAAGAATTTTGGTGTTTTACCAATTAAACCCGAAATCACTATTTACTCAGATTTTTATCTACATTTTTGACTTAGTTCGGGTCTGAGTTTGGAAAAAAGTTAATGCGGAAGTTGTAGGTCTCAATCTAAGCTTTCCGACGATATAAAATTCATAAAAATCGGAGTTCGTATGAAAAAGTTATGCCTCAAATGCTATATGTAGTATAAAAGGGCACATGGTACAGTTTCTTCTCGGGACCTCAAGAAATTTACTGATCGTTCCCAAAGTCTTTTCATCACTGTATTTGAGTCCCAACATGATTTATCTTACGTTCTTATGTCCCGTACATAATAATATCGTCATAGAGAGTAGTAATTACTACCGGTAGTTACAAATTCTCCCCCCTAAATAGGATTCATCCTCGAATCCTCTTGGCGTCTAACTTGTGGTTTCCTTGATCTTCTTGTCTCAATCCTTTGCTAGCTACTTAATCTTTCTCTTTTCCTTCTTCCTAGGCCTTCATTCTACAATAATTCTTCAGGGGACCTTTGACTATTGTCCTTATGTTCTTTTCGTTATTCCTTATACTCTTTGTTTCTAAGATCTATTCTTTACAAACTTTCACCTATGCCTCATGATCTCTTAACATGATCAAACTCTTAATAGCTAGTTTCTTGAATCTCTTCGAGGATTCTAATATCTCTTATCTTTCTTTGATATTTCTCTACTCTATTTGTCTATCTTTACCATAGGATTATTTTCCATCATTCGCCTATCAATTCCCTATAATTTCTTTACATTCTTTAGCAATTTTTAAGCTTTTCTTCTTCAACAGTAGCTTGGCATCAACTTATTTCGTCATTCCTATACTATAATATAAACCTACCAAACCACCCATAACCCGCGGTTAAACCATCCCAAACCCGTAGTGGTTTGGTCTTCTTAAGCTAGGACTGGGTATCTTACGCAATTCCTCTTTAACTTTTTCTTCGTATTCTTTTCATCCTTTCTTTGTTTCACTCAGAGCTTATTTAGTATATGTTTTATCCTTAATCTATGTATTACTATAAGTCATCTTTTCTTTCTTTATTTTACCAAGAGTTTATTTGTCCTATGTTTTGCCCTTGGGTTATATCTTATGGATTACAAATCTCGATCTTTTTCTTCTACTCTTTTATATCTGTTTGTCTTCTTTATGCGGTTGCAACTAAGTATCTTCTCTCTTGTTTATTATTCCCTTTTGACTATCTTACTTTCAATACGAGTATCAACCATCTTGTTGAGTTACTTTTCTGTGTCATCCTCTATCTGCAACTACTATAGATCATATCGTCTTTCTTTACTTGAAGGATATCTGATCTCATATGTCATTGGTTTTCCTTAACACTATCATTTAACTTCTTATCCCATACTTGAATATCACTTCCTTTCTTATTACTTTATCTATTGTTTCCTGATAGTATCTATACTCAGATTATCTTTCTTTTCTTATATCACTATCCTTGTACTTGCTCTTGGAGTATCTCAAGATTGCACTTCTATTCCATTTTTTATCGGTGTCATTCGAGGGTTATGAGGGTGGGAGCTAATCTCAAACTCTCGGTGCCTTAATGATAGTACACTCTTCTTTTGGATATTACTGTAATCCTTTTGTTATCCTATTATATAGGACTTATTTTGCTATGATGGTTCATTCCTCATTCTAGTCCGTCAAATTTTTCTTACTTACTTTTCTAAGAACTGTCTCTACTAGTTTACTACGAGCATCCCTTACTTAATCTTGATCTATATACTATTCTCCTCCTACTTCCTATAATCTTTGTTCCTCTAATCTCTCTGACTCCTTGAAGGTTCCTTCCTAATCTTAGTCTCTCGACTTTTTATCCTTTAGTCCATATGCTTCATTTTTCATGAAATCTTTCTTTTCTTAAGACCTGAGGTTCTTTATAAGGTACTCATTATATCCCTACAAATCCATGTCAATATGGTGCTAAACCTTCTCTTCTTCAAATTCCTAGTCCATGATTCTCCAGATTCATCATCTAGTTATCGATCCATCTTGTGATTTTGCTTAACCTTAATTATATTCCTTTACAAATAGACTATCAGGATAACTTTTATAATCTGATAACTTGAAGAAGTGAAAACATTATCTATGGATCCTTTAGATAGGGAAGACTGTCTATTGATTTATTTGCCACTCATTTCATTTACATACTAGTCTAAATTCTAGAAATCTAAGGTCTCCCTCTCTATATAGCATTCCATATCCACCCGAAGGTTGTACAATCATCCCTAACTTCCTTATTTCCTTTAGGTACTAGGTCTTCTATAAGTTTCCTACATTATTTTCACTTATTGTAATGTTGAATATTCCTTCTTCATGTTTCCTTATGCCTTCATGGTTATCTCTTGACTGGCGACTATTCCTTATAGTTTACCGTGTTGGTCTATCCTACGGACTTTTACTAATGTTACTAACCTTGGGCTGATTTATCTTATTTTCTAGACTATACTGGATTCTTTTCTTAATATCCTCAAAACTTCCTTAATCTCATTCTAAGTGACCAATATTTTGCGATCTTACATGTACTTCATCAACTTGCTTATGTCCGTCTTTACCTATGCTGATAGGGACTAGGATAAACATCTCTATGCCTCAACTAGTTTTGGTATCTTTATTCTGATGCTCTTCGTCCTAGTAGAATCGATTGCTAATGTAAATTAGGTATGAGGTAGACTCTTTCCCGATTACTCTTGTATCTTGTGTCATTAGAGCAGAATGCTAAGTAGTTTAAGGTCTTGTCTTTATCAAATTTATCGGAATAAGATAACTAGCCATTTCTACTGCTTGCTTGCGAATCACAAACGGAGTTTGGGTATTAAGAATTTTCTAAGTCCTTTATTGGGGTTCTCAAAACCAGTCTGGATTTCCTACTTTTTTTGTCTCTCTATGGCTATGCTCTGATACTCGTAGGATTCATTAACTATGAGAGAATCATGGAGACTATTGAATTCATTTAGAAGGATTTCTTGAATGGAAAAGAAATCTTAATTTTACTATGCACTCTAATACTTGTTGGGGCTTTCGTTACTTTCTCTTACTGCCATGGATTCATGTATCTTACCTACTGTTATGGTTTCCTACCCTTTACTTTGTCTTACTTCTTTTCTAGCCTTATCTTTCTCTTTCTACTTTTCTGGATGGATATCCTTAAGCTTTTCTATTTCACTCTATCTCTACACATCTCTGTTTTTAACTGGTTCAATCTTCTAGGTATCTTTTCTTCTAGTCTCTTAATTTCTCATTTGCTCTCACGGATAACTTTCCTTGGATCTTACTTATCTGGTTCCTTACCTTATACTGAACTTCGGAAGGTAATCTAAAATGATTACAGAATGGTCCTTAACTAGAATGAAGAAAAAAAGAATGCAAATAGATGGGAAAATTTACTAACCTGTCTGAGAAGCTTTGAGGACGTACTCGAGGATCCGATACTAGAGAGGTAGTGTCTCATATTTGGGTATCCCAGACATACTACTTATACAAGACCCCAACACTCTACCCACTGCAGTCACTGACTCTCTTGACCATGCTCTGATACCATCTTTGTAACATCTCCGATCTGGGAGATGTTACCGGCAGGGGATAGTTGCCCCATAGCCTCTGACTTTCTGACTGTTCCATAAACTATTCTAATGCAAAGTCGTGCATATAGAACTCAACTCAGTCAACATAAAATACTTTTACTAATCATAAATGTATACTCAGAAATTCTTTTTTTTTCCAATACTTTATTAGACACTTATACTGACTATCACAGTGCTAATGCATACAAATACTCTGACTTTGAATTGGATTCTTATACTTTGTGACTCAATGCTGGTGGACTCCATCCCTAGTGACTCCAACAGTATCCGTCCTCCCGAGCTTGTCCTCCTGGAATCCCTACAAAACAAATAAAATTGGGGGGTTAGATCATCATACGATCTAAGTGAGTGGACTAAAAACTGAAAACTAATAAAAATCTTTTAGCTTTAAAATCACGTTTTCAAAACATCTTTGAAAACTTCATCTCTCTGGAAACTGTCTTTAAAACACTAGTTTCTGAAAACTCTTTACTAAAACCTGATTCTGAAATCTAAATACTGAAGATCTGAAAGCTTTATACTAGAGATCTGAAAATTAAAAACTGTTTATAAAAAAAAAACTTATTTCTGAAAACTGTATGCTGAAAACTGAAAATACTCGATGCCCAGGACAACAGCTTAACTGCGGCATCTCTGAAACTGATGATACTCGATGCCTAGGACAACAGCTCAACTGCGGCATCTCTGAGGCTGGTGGTGCCCTACATCCAGGACAACAGCTCAACTGGCAACGTAGAGCTTTACACCTAGGACAACAGCTCAACTGGCAGTGTAGCCACCACCGCCATCCTAGCCCTACATGTGCACATGTTCTCTTACCTATCAATTCCAACTGTAGTAGTTACATACTGGGGTGAGGTTTTACCTCATGCCCCAAAAGAAAAACATAAAAAAAAATCATGCTTTTTAAATTCTAACGCCCTAAAGCGTAAATTATAAATCTGGTTGAAATTCGAAATAAAAATCGGATGAAAAAAAGAAAGTTTCCACTCACAGTGCTTGGAAATTGGAGGAACTATATTGCTTCGTCGGAGGATATTGCATATCCTGCAATA
This sequence comes from Zanthoxylum bungeanum, assembly GCA_019454045.1. NCBI lineage: Eukaryota > Viridiplantae > Streptophyta > Magnoliopsida > Sapindales > Rutaceae > Zanthoxylum > Zanthoxylum bungeanum. Next base: position 147,860 of record SKCR01026027.1, on the reverse strand, counting down.
ATTAAAATGTGGTAGTTTGGTCAAACTTAAAAGCTCTAAGATGGATTGTCGAATTAGGCTAAACTCACTAGTTTCAGGTACATAAAATTGTAATTCATTTTATTAGGTAATATTAGTAGGGAATGCCAACTAGGGAACTGATTTAGGATCCTAAGGGTGATCTTCACTATGCCGGGGTGGAACTAGAACTATCTAAAATCAGTTCGGCTTCTTGAAAATCTACCCAGAAATTCTGTCACGCGTCGCGACGCTAGACCTTTCAGCGTCGCGACGCTGGGTCGATTTTCCAGTTTACTTGATTCTGCACCTGCGCGGATTTTAGTCCAATTTCACCCCTAATTCTTCATATCATCTTCAACACTCAATCCATCTATTATTATCAATTACACACATCTTAAACTACCATATTATCATCATTAATCATTCATTTATTCATCAAATTACCATTACCAAATAACTTCCTAAACTTTTCCAACTCAAACATTCAACTTCACAAACCATATCAATGTCTTCAACTACAACCCAATATCTCATACATCATCTAACACCCACTTTTAATCAACTATACCACCCATTCCTCATCAAATCAATTTTTAACCCATTACACAAATTTTACCCAATTATTTCAAAGCTTTAGCAATTTGAAATTCTTTAACTTTCCATTGTTTTATTTGTCAACAATCATGCTAATCATCATCAAAATCAATTCATCATCATAATATGGGTATTAATTTATCAAACCTTAAAACTTCAAGGAATTGGTCAAGAATTCTTACCTCTTTTCTTCTTGATTTTCTTCACATTTCATTAAGCTTCAAACTTCTTTCTTCTTTTCATCTTCTTCTTCCTTTCCTTTCTTTCTTTTTCTTCCTTCTCTTCTCCTTCCTCTTCTTCTTCTTCGTCTTCTTCTTTTTCTTCTTCCTCTTTTTCCCTCCCATTTTTCCTCTACAATTTTCCTCTTTTTTTTTTTCCCTTCTCTCTCTTTCTATTTTTCTTTCTTATTTATTTAGTATTCATGAATAGTAGCCCCCTTTTATATTAGGACTCAATTGATAAAAAAGAAAGATGTGGAAGTGTCTAGAAAATTGGAGAAATTTGATGTTTTATCATTTAAGTTCGAAATCACTATTCATCCTGATTTTTGACTTGCGTTTTTGACCCGGTTCTGGTCCGATTTTGGAAATATATTTAACACGGAAGTTGTAGGTCTTGGTCTAAGATTTCCGAAGATATAAAATTCATAAACCTCTGAGTTCGTATGAAAAAGTTATGCCCAAAATACTATATATATAGTATAAAAGGGCATACGGTACAGTTTCTTCTCGGGACCTCAAGAAATTTATCGATCGTTCTCAAAGTCTTTTCATAACTGTATTTGAGTCCCAACATGATTTATCTTACATTCTTATGTCCCGTACATAATAGTATCGTCATAGAGAGTAGTAATTACTACCGGTCGTTACATCATTTCCCTATTTGATGGGTTATAGGCTAACTATTCATTCTTGTTATTACTGATCTGGACATTACCACGGCTAAGATCATCGGTGAAAATAAAAAGGACCGTTGTTATTACCTCGAAGCTTGAACGAGTCATTCCATACATGTTCTTGTCCTACATCGTCACTACTACCTTTTTCATAGTCACAAACATGATTTTGTAGTGACATTCACTGATAATGTTGACAACCAACCTAAGTTGCTTCACGAGCTCCCTATAATTCATATCATGTCACTCTCGTTTGGTTTAATTCTAGGCCAATTGTTGCATAGTTCATAATACTTCACGCAAAGTATTTTCCATCTCATTATGCCTCTTGATCCATGCTCGGAGGTTGCATGGCTGGCCTATATTGTTTTGCTCCATGTCCTGAGGTCCAAGCCCATCCATTTCTATTTTCTGCTAGAATTAGAGGGATCGGGAGAGGCGTATTATCGTCATCGGTAAGCGAAGTTCTATGGCCCTCATTGTTGTTCAAAGTAGCACATATATATTCTCTTCTTTGTAGATATTTCATTGAAATCGTGAGAGACTCTATGCAAATGAGGCCCTCCTACTAGCGCCAAAATGTTGATCGTGAAAATTGGTCAACACCAAGTTTTGATAAAATAAAATAAATGCACACGATTTTTAACATAGTTCGTTTAAGAATGCCTACGTCCACGAGTCACTTTTTATTAATTGAATTACAAATCTCTTGAAAGCTTATTGTTCTCTCTCGATTTTGGGAGGGTTTTGTTGCCATCCGAAAAGAAGAAAAAAGGATCCCCCCACAGTAATATCACCCCTCTATTTAGAGAGGCCTTATAATTCCCAAATAGGATAGACATTAAGAAGAAATAAAGTAGGGATCATATTGCCATGTAAATTCCCATTTACAGAGTTTTTTTTCCTATTTTAAGATGGAGAGAGAGATTTTTTGCGACACATTTGACTTGTGTGATATTCATCCATTAGTTGCATTCTTTGTCATTTGGGGACGTTCATGGCACCACGTGGCCTTTAGGCCACTATAAACATGACCAACGAGAAAGAACTCGAATCCTTGAAAAGACATATAATTGATGGGCTACAGGTCACTGGGTATGCGTTAAGCGAGCTTAGGCTGGCGCTAAGTTCACAGCACTAAGCTTTCTCTTTATCAGGCCTCTTGTGATAGCGGGCCTGTTTTACTAGATTTGGCATATTTTGATTATAAACTTATTTTAATCAATAACAATACAACTTAATTTTCCCAATTCTATACGTATCGATATTAATTCCCTTTTTAAGAAGCATAAGATATAATATGTAATCTATGATTCTACAGTTCTTTGTTCATTAATTCTTGTTGTATGGTGGGCAAGGATTTTTGCTAGCAATTTGTTTGTAAGTTTTTTTCCTTTAAATTTGTCTTTTATGAGAAAGACTTGCATGGACTACCCTATTAGATTTCGTGGAATATGCGTACTCATGAGATTTCATAATATTTTTTTAAATTATAATTATATTTTTAGGGCACATTATCTTCTAAAATGTATGTTGATACTTCTCATTCCACCTAAATTTTTCCTCACATTTAAGCTTTAAAAGGTCTGAAATTCCTTAGCCTTCCCTATGAGATTTGCAATAAATCTGCTAACATAATTCATCTGCCCCAATAAGCTCTATATTTTCTTCTTACTCCGAGGAGGCTAAGCTTCCATGATTACTCTTGTCATATTGTCATTGATTTTGATTCCTCTGTGGTAAACCAAGAATCCAGGAAAATTCTTACTTTGAAAGGCACATTTGAGAGGATTGAGCTTGAAATTATGTTTCCTCATTCTTTCAAACCTCTTCCTTAAATGGTCCACGTGATCACATGTTCTTTTAGATTTCACAACAATATCATCAATATATAACTCCATAAAATGACCAATTATGTCATGGAAAATAGCCTTCATTGCTTATTGGTAGGTGGCTCCAGTATTTTAAAGCCTAAAATGCATAACCACTTACTCAAATGTACCAATTGAACCTGGAAATCTAAAAAACAGTCTTGGAAATATCTTATTTTCATTAAAAATATGATTATATCCAGAAAAATCATCTATAAATGATAATAAAAATATGTTTTGCAGTGGCACCAATTAAAGTATCAACCATAGGCATTATATAAATATATTTAGGAGTAGAGACATTTAAATCTCCAAAATCATACAAATTAATAATTTTCTTATATATTTTACTATATGAACTACATTTGCCAGCTACCGGCTGTAACTGGTTGTCCGAATAAAAACAGAATTCAGTAGTTTTTCAATCTCTTCCTTCATTTTGAGTTTAACTTCCTTTGACATTCTTCTCGAGGGTGGCGATATGGAAGCAAATATGACTTGATTAGGAGACATTGTTCAACATGTCTTCTACTAAGGCCTGACATTTCTTCGTACCTCCAAGCGAAGCAATCTTTATATTCCTAGAAAACTTCAACAATTTTATTTTTTAAATCGTGGAGTTCACTGACATAGACGACTCTTGGATTTTTTAGTGTCCCAAGATTGATTTCTTCTAAAGGATCCAACATTTCAACTTTACTGTCTTACATATTTGGAGGAAAATGATCCAATTCATATAATTGGATTTCCTCTACTACTTCTTTTGGCTCCTTCTCAATAATTACCTCTACTCCGTGAACTTCTTGAACCTCCTCTATTATTATTTTGTCCAGGATATTGTGCATGTGCTTTTGATACTATAGTTGCAGCTAGTGCATATTCTTCCTAATAAAATTAGTCATCAACCTCTGTGATGGTTGGTTCCTAATCTGACCTAAAAGGCACAATAGTATATGACTTCAGGAGAGTTTTAAGCTGATTCTTACTAGCTTCCTCTTTGTTGACTGCCATATTCGTTGGTCTTCCAAACATATTCCTCCAAATAAATTGAACTGGGTCCAAATTCTCTTTATAATACAAGGCTTACGTTACGTTAGTATTTTATTTCAAAAGGTTTCTTCTCTGCCCATACTACTTCCACTTCATCACATTTCCACAATATGAGGAATTGACACAATAAGGATGGCACACACCAATTGGCATGAATCCAATCCGTTCTCATGTGAGCTTGATAAATGACAGAGGAATTTACTATAAAGAATGTAAAAAAAGAAGTCTTACTTCCAACAGTAAGTTCTACTGACAATACACCAAGTATTCTGGTTACCTCTCATATAAAAGCTGCCATAGAAACCTCTCTTGTGATTAAGTCATCCTTTGATTTTTCTAATGTTAACAATATTTTTTGAAATGCATTACATTCAGTGCTGACCAAATATTGACGAGTACCCAGGATATGGCCTTTCAATTATATGGGGCTTAATGTATTGAGGCTTGATGTAATTTTTACTATCCTCCGAAGGTTTTTTAAATACAGCCCTATTGGGGACCTCGAAATTCTATATCTTGAATAATCACTCTATAGTAAGACTTCTTTTCCTCGTTCACCTCCATGAATGAAGAAGTTTTCCCTGAAGTTGCCTCTAACTCATATTTATTTGTAATTTTCCTCTCACTTTCTCACTGGAAGTTTAACGACAAAGTCAAGCTTGTCATGACAAAACCAAAGAAATGGGAATTCCTCCTACATTAAATTATTTTCTCCAAGCTCTTCCTTCGATAAATCATCCAAACTTCCTACTGATTCATGATCCTCAATAGACATCCTATAAAATTTCAATTTTTCTTTCCAATGATCATGCGCTGACTCTGCATTCCTCCTTAAGGTAGTCTTTTGACGTAACATTCTCTTTTGAGTTCAAGAGAATTTTTGCCACCCTGTGTTATTGATTACTTGGCCTGACCCTTAGAGGAGCCATGAATCTTGGCTTTCTCTTCTTGAAAAGAAAGGCATAAGGTGGCTGGGCTCTTGGAGGAAACCATGTTTTGGCTATGTATTTCTTTCTATGGCTCTATAATGCCATGTATTCCAGCACCAAACACTTCTTTGCAGATCACCCATCCTAAATAAATTTCTATATTATTTCCTCTTTGTCTCCTCTTCAAATTCAACATATCCCGCAAATCAAAAGTTATATTAGATTGGCCACTAGCAGAAAATAGTCATCATCAACCAATATGGTTTCTTTTTTCAGGGAATTTTAGAATTCTTTTGTTGATTCTTTATAATTTATAATAATTTTAAAACCCCAACAAATTTTTGTTGAATGATTGTAAGAGTTATGATACTTACAATACCCTCCCCTTACGAGTTCCTTATTGGAAATGATTTTGTGATCAGTAGATAAGGTTAAGAATTTTTCTTTTAAGATGATATCAAAAATTTCTTCAGTTTTGACGACATCGAATGAAAACTACAAAGAGTTGGAATTTTTATTTTTCTTCCATGCTTCTGATGTTTTCTTAATCAAGAGAGGACAAACATATGATCCATGTTGGTTTCTAATTAGGTCCCAAGATCATTATAAGCATGAAAATAATATGTGAATACATCAAAGAAGATAGCGGAATACTCACATCGATCGGTTAAGACGATTTGATGAAGAACAAAAACCATTTTAGGTCCTCCAAGGTGCGCCCACTGCAGCAGATTTTTGCTCTAAGAATTTCATATTTTTCTTCATCATTTGAGCTCCAATCTTCATTGTTTGATTCCCGGCTCGTGGGTGGGTTTCCCTATCACCTTCGTATACCTCTTAGAAGTGTGCTAGCACTTGGATTTTGCCACAAAATCCTCCAAAATGCTTCCCTCATTCAAGCCAAGGGCGTGAGGAAGAATGAGAGATGGAGAGAGAGAAAAGTGTTAGGTTATTACAAAAGTTGTAAATCATTAAGTTTATATATTTTCCAAAAATATAAATGATTTACCATTTATTTATTCTTTCAAAAAGTCAAATAAATTAAATGTAATAACTTTGAGTGTTCCACACTCCAAATTAATCATTTTCTCTCTTTTGACATTGCAATATAAATGAAATTTGTTTGAGCGCATATGGCAAGTAATTAAACGAATATTACAAATTCAATTCTTGCCTCCCACTATTTTTCGGCAAGCCTCTAACTCTCTGTCGAGTACTCGGGAAACCGTATTTCCTAGTGGGCTAGGATCCCGTTAAATATCACACAATCTTGACTTTGGCCAACAAATTGTATGATAATTAACTAGGTAGTTCTCTAATATCGATTGGATCCAATCCAATTCCTAGATCCGGTAGGAGGACATCCAAGTCCGAAACATATATCTTATATATGCCAATACATCCAATGTATTACCTAACCTTTTTCTCTGAATCAACTAAGCCTTGGCTTTGGCATAACAAGCTTAATGATCCTAGTTAAGCGGAACCCATTGACTAAGGAAAGCTTCGTAATCAATGTCGATGGACAAGAAGTGGTATTGACTTTGGCCAACAAACCACAACTTGGATAAGACACTAATATGGTACAAAGCCTTCGTGATTCAAACACATCATCGACAGACAAAGGCCTTGACTTTGGCCAACAAACCAATGTCGTCTTAGATCTTGAGTAATAATCACTCAATGGAAGGAAAGACGCTTAATATTGTTTGAGGGTTTTTCGCGTGAAAATTGGCAATCAATTTATTATTTTTGTTAAGGTCTCATCATTATAAACCCTTAAACATGCATTCTAAACACAAAATAAAGCGCGTATGAAAATAAATAATAATGATATGCGGATGGATACTTTACACATTGTTCCTAGATCAAATCACTTCATTTCTCTCTCAAGCTAGCACTTGTATTATTTCTACCCGTTACACTACACTTCTAAAGAAACCTCATTTACATTGAGGGGAATAGGTGAGAAGAGAATACAAAGAATATGAGGTGATAAGGCTGAACACGCAGGTCCAATTTAATAAATCGAATTTATTACAAAAATTTCCTAAATTTCCCCCACCCGATTAATATCCATCTGATATACATTATTCATTCATCACAACCATGTATTCACAGAAGCATGTTATCAATCAATCTAATCAAATTAATTAATCTGATAATTAGTGATCATCCAATGTTCAAACAACGATTTGATTTTGCTCGAGTCATACTCGTTTTGCGAATAAGTACTGAAAATACGAATTCTCAAATTAAATTAAACTACAACATTAAATCCAATTTAACATGTATTTAATACTAATTCATTATTTAATTCCGAATTAAACATTACACTTTATTAATAAACCTTTTATGACTTAAATTCTAAATTTAATCGTAACGCATCTCAAATACCGATTAACGTCCAACGTCAATTCAATTAAAGTCCAATGGGCTTTTAATTGATTTCTTAAGGCGTGGACTTTTGGTCAACTCGGGTCAAACCGAATAACCAAAATCCAATCCGGGATTTATCCCATATGCCCATAAATCAATCTTGGCCCATTAGGCCCAATTAAACTTTAAAGGTTCATTAAGTCGCATTTGGGCTTTAAGGAAGCGGTTTTGGGACCAATTGGATCCAATCCATTTGGCCTAAACCTAAGTTTGAAAAACAAAGCCCAATAAGCCCAATTACAACATAATAAGCCCAAATCCAATTTAAAGGCCCAATTAATTAAATTACATAAATCCAATTTCGTAATTTAATTACCTAAAGTGCATTACATGATTAATCACCCAAATCAATATTTCTAAAACACATATTTGTCCAATTAATCATGCTCAACTTCAACAAAACATGTCTAACACATTTCATGAAAAATCAAACCCATATACATGATTAAAGGCTCGGCCAATGGAGATAATTTTGTCTGATTTGAATTCAATCCAATTAATTCCACAATCGACACTAAATTAACATCTCGAATGATTTCCAATACATCCAATGTTCAAAAATCAAAAAATCCAAGACTCAATTTAGGGCATTACATTCGGCCACCATAACCAAATTGGGCAAAATTGATCATTCACATTTTCTTGAAATTGATATAATCAATCTTCAATTTAACATGTATTAAGCATACTCAAACATCCAATTCATTCAAATCATGCTCAAATACAAAATACCCAAATTTTAAGCCCTAACATTTTCATGCTCAAACCTAGGCTTTTGATGCCATTGTTAGTTTCTAATTAGGTCCCAAGATCATTATAAGCATGAAAATAATATGTGAATACATCAAAGGAGATAGCGGAATACTCACATCGATCGGTTGAGATGATTTGATGAAGAACAAAAACCATTTTAGGTCCTCGAAGGTGCGCCCACTGCAGCAGATTTTTGCTCCAAGAATTTCAGATTTTGCTTCACATTTGAGCTCCAATCTTCGCTGTTTGATTCCTGACTTGTGGGTGAGTTTCCCTATCACCTTCGTATACCTCTAAGAAATGTGCTAGCACTTGGATTTTGCCACAAAATCCTCCAAAATGCTTCCCTCATTCACGCCATTCTTGACAGAAAAATGGAGAAGAAAAGCCCTCCAATGGCGTGAGGAAGAATGAGAGATGGAGAGAGAGAAAAGTGTTAGGTTATTAAAAAAGTTGTAAATCCTTTAGTATATATATTTTCCAAAAATATAAACGATTTACCATTTATTTATTCTTTTAAAAAGTCAAATAAATTAAATGTAATAACTTTGAGTGTTCCACACTCCACTTTCAATGTCCATCAAGTCAAATCAACTTAATAAGTGACATGTTGTCAAGTCACATCACTCAAAGTGACAAGTGATTTGACGCTTGATGCGACCAATGATTTGACGCTTAATGTGACTTGCGTGCCGCACTCGAATTCAAAATGCGAATGCGCTCGTAATCACACTCGGGCGCGGGTTCGATAATCCCAAATCAATGATTTTTCCATTGCGTCGTAATTAATTATAATTTAATTAAATAATCATGTCTAGCATAATTACTATTCATGTCGCCAATGAATTAATTCTAAATTAATTCATTCGCCGGAATTAAAATCTAATTACTATTCGCGTCGAAATCCAATTTCGTTTAATATATCGAATATATTAATTTACCCGATTAATTCCAAATTAATCTTTTTCTCTCTTTAGAAGATATTTTATCCCAGATAGAATATCTCTGTAATTAATCCCAGATTAATTTTCTCTCTCTTCTAATTAATCCCAGATTAATTAAAGTGCGAGTCATACGTCATCGGTGAATCTTTGGGAAGCGACCCATGAGATCCCCATATATGTTGGTAGTAAATACGGTCGTCGGACTATCCGAACACGTGAGTACCTCGTACTACGTTTTATCGATTTACAAGACAAGGTTGGCCTCTAGCAAAGCGCCATGCCTACCCAATTCTCCGGAATTAACCTTACAGGAATAAAGGATCTGTATCAGACATAGTATACGTGGTATTGCGTATTTCCTGTCCAGTATCGGATGATCATGTGCTAGGCATGGGGCTGGAATTGTGTCTGCCCCGTACGAAGCACATGTCGGATGTCTGGTGACTAGTCTCTATAATCGGATAAACCTGACCTTGTAATTTTATCCCGATAGCTGCAACATTTAAGAGAACCAGTCCCTTATCCTACGTGACCATCATCTCCACTATGACTGGAGTGATACTTCCGTCTCGACATCACACCCAACACACTACGATTCTCAATATACCCAGCATTGGCGTACACAGAACCTGTTAAAGCCCTGGACGACCGCAACCAAAGTATATTGATTGTCGCAAGTATTAGCGTGCAAGTCTTAGGTTAAGACCAAATACACCTACCCTGATTTCGGACTTCCTTAGACACATAGTCATACTACCAAGGGAATTCCGAGAGGGTCTATCTAGAGCAAAGCTGTTTCCCGTACCATCGGTGAAACACAACCTCCTATTACACTTGCATTAGTATCCAATACCCAAATATATGAGAACTATGATGTTGTGCCCTCACAACGCGCACAAGTGCAATACTAGTCTTTTACGTATTTATCGTTGTCCAATCTCGATAATACTCTGACTAGGGATATTTAATGATTTATCCTTCGTGGACTGATATTGTCTCATATCATTCTCAATCAAGGAACAAATTATAGGGACCTCTCATCATTTATACATCTAGGTGGTCTAATCACAAATGATAAGAGTACAATCTCATTTGTCACATAGTTAATTTGTACAACAACATCATGATCTGTACAAATAGTGGCGCTATGGGTCATAAATGTCCAACAATCTCCCACTTGGCCTATAGCCAGTCACTCGAGTGCTTGACACCCGAACTATGTACGGTTGGCTCAAATTACTGAGAAAAGCTTTCGTCTGCGAATTTGCATGATTATCGTCTGATGCGATTTATACGATCATCACATCGCCATGATGTATGATCTGAACGAATCAGATGAATAGTCGAAGTATGTATCTGGATCGTTGATGAGACCATTATTTCTTTAGCCTGCGCTGACGCCTAGCTCAGCTGCTAACAGAACTATATCTAATCTAATTATATATGTTATTGACCCAGATGGCTTCTATTGCTGCCTCAACTGCAGCAATTAACCCGCATTTGTTGTTTATTCGGCAATAGTATCTTGCTTGGAAGATTTCCAGCTCACTGTACCGTTATTCAAACTATATAGTACCGTTTGTGACTTTTAGTCATTTTTATCGGTTTAGGAAACTTGCAGTAGTGATCCCAGTCACTTCAAGTTCTCATTCTCCACAGATTAAGACAGCATCTTTAGATCTCTAAGATACTAACAGATGTTCTTAACATTAATCCAGTGACTATCACTTGGATTGGCCAGATTGTGAATCCATATACTCAAAGCGTATGAGACACCAGGTCATGTACATTTTTCGATGAACGAGTTTCTTGGAGAGTGTCAACAACTTTAAATCTATCCCAGTAGATCTTTATTCCTAGAATAAAGGTTGTTACTCCTAAGAATTCTACGGAGAATTTTCTCGAAAGCCAAGCTTTCATCTATTGTTATTATGGGAATATCATTTCCAAGAAATGACATATTATCATTATTTATGGACAACCACTTTCAGTGCGCTTCCACTAACCTCCTTATATACACAAGAATCATATTCATTTTGAATCAAATCATAAACCATTATGATTACATCAAAACAATAATTCCAAGAACTTATGCTTGCTTTAGCAAGCATTATCCAAATAGATTTACCATGGCAACAGTTAAAAGGTTGAATCGTAATCAACACAATGTCGATAAAGATACATTTCCGCTAAAAGCCCAGCTTTGTGCGTTGGTATGTTGTCATCCATGTATGTCTTCCTTGAAGATTTATATAGTACTAGTAGGCAAAATGCCTTGCGGTACAACAACTAGTATTCTAAACACAGTTGATATACATGGAATTCATTTCGGATTATATGGCACTTTGCCATAATAGGGAGTCGATACCTTGTATCACTACCTTATACGTAGTCAGTTGGTATTCCTCAATAAGATTGACATCTTATTAGGTAAGATCAGAAGCCCATACCCAGGTTGTTTTCTGACTCTCTCCAACCTACGCGGTTCTTGTGTATTCGAGATTACTGGTAATAGTTTCATCCTTGATGAACTCTTTATGTTCCATTAAGATTATGTGCCTTGGACAGTATTACTCCGATTTTCATCGAATTTTACTATCCTCCCACTTACCACTGCATATCGGTATTCCTCTTAGGAAAACTGCATGGCGAGCAACAATCTAATTGTTCTCTAGTGAGATGTATAAGTACAATACTTATGGTATCCCTAGGATATCCTACAATTGACACATATCCAACTTGGGTTCCAGTTTGGTATCATCCAAACTTATGCCTAGCATACCCAAATTATACAGGAATGTGAAACCCGGTTTCTTTCCTGTTCATATCTAATATGAAATCTGTCAAACAGATTTTAATGGAACCTTATTCTAAATAAGTTATGCACTGTTAATGCGTATCCGTTGAAGGAAAAGGTAGCTCTGAGCGACTCATGATTAACCTTATCATGTCCAACAAAATTCAGTTTATCCATATCGGACACACCATCAAATTGACGTGTTCCGTAAGGAGTCCTCATTTGAAAGAATACTATACTCTTTCATGTATATTAGAAACTTATTGCTTAAGTATTTTCCATTATGGTCTCACCGTGATGATTTAATACTTTAGCCGATCTGTTTGTCTATTTCGTGTCGAAAACTCTAAAAGTTTATGATTTGTGTTCTTCAAAAGATACACATAACCATAACGCGATGCCACATCCGTATAGGTCACGAAATATTCACATCTACATCTAGCCTAGCTAGACATGGGCCCACTTGCTTCACTATGAGGGCTAACGGAGCTGTGGCATTTGTACTTTTACCAAGTAAATAGTGTTTTAGGCACTTTGCCCAATAAACAAGATTCGTAGACTTTATTTGATTGGAATAAAATCAGTCCTAGTACCCACTCTTCAAAAGTGCGGATATACGATTCTTGTTTGATTGTGTCCCAGACTACAACGCTATAATTAGTTTCATATGATCAAATCAGTTTGAGCTATTTGTTTGTCATGTTATATGTTTGAAAATTATTTATATTAAAAATATAAATACTGTTATTCACATCTAATGTGTTTATATCAATATCATCTTTATGTAATAAAACACTTTAGTGTCTTAGAACATAAAGGTTCATGCGCAGCGGGTTAAACACTGATATAGAGATAATGTATCTAGTCAAACTAGTTACATTATAACAATTTCCTAATTTAAGTTCATACCCGAAGGTAGTTCCTAAACTTAGGTATCTACGGTTAAAACAGCGACTTACGTCCCGTTTCATATTCGCAGATTAATCTCAACTGAAGTCAGTATCCTACTCACAGCAGATACTGCACATCAGTACATATTTATGTACCACACTAAGTATTTAAAATCTAATTTTAATACTAGTAGTGAACATAATTTTGACAAAAATATTTAAAGTCAGAGCCTTGCCCTTTCTTTAATTACTTCATGTCTGCTTTGTCCAAACGGCAGTCACGCTTACGCAATCCCGTTTGCCACAATTTGAGCAGACATTTTGGGACATGTCTTTTATCTTCCCAGAAGATTATAATGATTTTGCCTTTGCCCCTTTTCAACATTTTAGAAGCTTTTGGGCTAGCCTCGGCCTTCTAGGATATCGAAGTAAGGTGCGCCTTGCGCTACTTGCCTAATTGCAACGTTTGATTTTATCTCCTTGAGAATAGTCATTAACTCTCCAAGAGTTATTTATTGCAATTTATTGCTTCTAAAACTAAACATAGATTTATGAAGATCCTTCAATTTCAGTATCATACTTTAAGGATCTAATCCTTAGTTCTGATTCAGAAATTAAGGAGTGTACTGCGACAAGCTTAATGGATTAAGCACTAAAGTTATCATTGCATGATCTTCCAAAGATTATGCTCGACTATTTGCTTAACTCCGAGCTTAGGCTTAATATATTATTTTATCAAATAAAATAACTTATTATTTTCCAAGACCATCCTGAAATTTATTCCCAATTTGAAAATTAAACCATTTAAATACATTTTTCCTAGATTATGTATTAAACGTCAATTTCCATTTTATATCTTGATTCTAATAGTCCAACTATTTAATCAACGATTTAGGTACTATTTATTATAATGATTACAACAGTCCAACTTTAATCAACTATAATTTAATAGGTTAAAATCAATTATATTGATTACTATAATCCAATTATAAAACTAACTATAAATGAATAGTTTGAATATAGTCCAACTATTATTAAAACAACGATTTAAATATTAGTCCAACAAACATTTAATTTATTTGACGAATGATATTTGTTTGAGCGCATATGGCAAGTAATTAAACGAATATTGAAAATTCAATTCTTGCCTCTTACTATTTTTCGGCGAGCCTCTAACGAGTACTCGGGAAATCATTTTTCCTAGTGGGCTAGGATCCCGTTAAATATCACACAATCTTGACTTTGGCCAACAAATTGTATGATAATTAACTAGGTAGATCTCTAAGATCGATTGGATCCAATCCAATTCCTAGATCCAGTAGGGGGACATCCAAGTCCGAAATATATATCTTATATATGCCAATTCATCCAACGTATTACCTAACCTTTTTCCTCTGAAACAACTAAGCCTTGGCTTTGGCACAACAAGCTTAATGATCCCAGTAAGCGGAACCCATTGACTATGGAAAGCTTCGTAATCAATGTCGATGGACAAGAAGTGGTCTTGACTTTGGCCAACAAACCACAACTTGAACAAGACACTGATATGGAACAAAGCCTTCGTGATTCAAACACATCCTCGACAGACAAAAGGCCTTGACTTTGGCCAACAAACCAATGCCGTCTTAGATCTTGAGTAAGAATCACTCAAAGGAAGGAAAGACGCTTAATATTGTTTGAGGGTTTTTCGCGTGCAAATTGGCAACAAATTTATTATCTTTGTTAAGGTCTCATCATCATACACCCTTAAACATGCATTCTAAACACATAATAAAGCGCGTATGAAAATAAATAATAATGATATGTGGATGGATACTTTACACATTGATCCTAGATCAAATCACTCATTTTCTCTCTCAAGCTAGCACTTGTATTATTTCTACCTGTTACACTACACTTCTAAAGAAAACTCATTTACATTCAGGGGAATAGGTGAGAAGATAATACAAAGAATATGAGGTGATAAGACTGGACACACAGATCCAATTTAATAAATCGAATTTATTACAATAATTTCCAAAATTACCCCCACCCGACTAATATCCATCTGATATACATTATTCATTCATCACAACCATGTATTCACACAAGCATGTTACCATCAATCTAATCAATTAATTAATCTGATAAGTAGTGATCATCCAATGTTCAAACAACGATTTGATTTTGCTCGAGTCATACTCGTTTTGCGAATAAGTACTCAAAGTACGAATTCTCGAATTAAATTAAACTACAACATTAAATCCAATTTAACATGTATTTAATACTAATTCATTATTTAATTCCGAATTAAACATTACACTTTATTAATAAACCTTTTACGACTTAAATTCCAAATTTAATCGTAACGCGTCTCAAAGACCGATTAACGTCCAACGTCAATTCAATTAAAGTCTAATGGGCTTTTAATTGATTTCTTAAGGTGTGGACTTTTGATCAACTCGGGTCAAACCGAATAACCAAAATCCAATCCGGGATTTACCCCATAAGCCCAGAAATCAATCTTGGCCCATTAGGCCCAATTAAACTTTAAAGGTTCATTAAGTCGCATTTGGGCTTTAAGGAAGCGGTTTTGGGCCCAATTGGATCCAATGCATTTGGCCTAAACCTAACTTTGAAAAACAAAGCCCAATAAGCCCAATTACAACATAATAAGCCCAAATCCAATTTAAAGGCCCAATTAATTAAATTACATAAATCCAATTTCATAATTTAATTACCTAAAGTGCATTACATGATTAATCACCCAAATCAATATTTCTAAAACAAAAATTTGTCCAATTAATCATGCTCAACTTCAACAAAACATGTCCAACACATTTCATGAAAAATCAAACCCATATACATGCTTAAAGTCTCGGCCAATGGAGATAATTTTGTCTGATTCGAATTCAATCCAATTAATTCCACAATCGACACTAAATTAACATCCCGAATGATTTCCAATACATCCAATGTTCAAAAATCAAAAAAACCAAGACTCAATTTAAGGCATTACATTCGGCCACCATAACCAAATTTGGCAAAATTGATCCAATCATATTTTCTTGAAATTGATCTAATCAATCTTTAATTTAACATGTATTAAGCATACTCAAACATCCAATTCATTCAAATCATGCTCAAATACAAAATACCCAAATTTTAAGCCCTAACATTTTCATGCTCAAACCTAGGCTCTTGATGCCATTGTTGGTTTCTAATTAGGTCCCAAGATCATAAGCATGAAAATAATATGAATACATCAAAGGAGATAGCGGAATACTCACATCGATCGGTTGAGATGATTTGATGAAGAGCAAAAACCATTTTAGGTCCTCCAAGGTGCGCCCACTGCAGCAGATTTTTGCTCCAAACATTTCTGATTTTGCTTCACATTTGAGCTCCAATCTTCGCTGTTTGATTCCCGGCTCATGGGTGGGTTTCCCTATCACCTTCATATACCTCTAAGAAGTGTGCTAGCACTTGGATTTTGCCACAAAATCCTCCAAAATGATTCCCTCATTCACGCCATTCTTGACAGAAAAATTGAGAAGAAAAGCCTTCCAATGGCGTGAGAAAGAGGGAGAGATGGAGAGAGAGAAAAGTGTTAGGTTACTAAAAAAGTTGTAAATCCTTTAGTTTATATATTTTCCAAAAATATAAATGATTTACCATTTTTTTATTCTTTCAAAAAGTCAAATAAATTAAATGTAATAACTTTGAGTGTTCCACACTCCAATGTCAATGTCCATCAAGTCATATCAACTTTAATAAAGTGACATGTTGTCAAGTCACATCACTCAAAGTGTCAAGTGATTTGACGCTTGATGCGACTAATGATTTGACGCTTAATGTGACTTGTGTGTCGAACTCGAATTCGAAATGCGAATGCACTCGTAATCACACTCAGGCTCGGGTTCGATAATTCCAAATTAACAATTTTTCCATTGCGTCATAATTAAATCTAATTTAATTAAATAATCATGCCTAGCATAATTACTATTCACGTCGCCAACAAATTAATTCTAAATTAATTCATTCGCCCGAATTAAAATCTAATTTTAATTCCGTGTCGAAATCCAATTTCATTTAATATATCGAATATATTAATTTACCCGATTAATTCCAAATTAATCGTTTTCTCTCTTTAGACGATATTTTATCCCAGATAAAATATCTCCGTAATTAATCCCAGATTAATTTTCTCTCTCATCTAATTAATCCCAGATTAATTAAAGTGCGAGTCATACGTCCTCGGTGAATCTTTGGGAAGCGACCCATGAGATCCCCGGATATGTTGGTAGTAAATACGGTCGTCGGACTGTCCGAACACGTGAGTACCTCGTACTATGTTTTACCGATTTACAAGACAAGGTTAGCCTCTAGCAAAGCGCCATGCCTACCCAATTCTCCGGAATTAACCTTACAGGAATAAAGGATTTGTATCAGGCATAGTATACGTGATATTGCGTATTTCTGTCCAGTATCAGATGATCACGTGCTAGGCCTGGGGCTGGAATTGTGTCTGTCCCGTACGAAGATCATGTCGGATGTCTGGTGACTAGTATCTATAATCGGATAAACCTGACCTTGTCATTTTATCCCGATAGCTGTAGCATTTAAGAGACCAGTCCCTTATCCTACGTGACCATCATCTCCACTATAACTGGAGTGATACTTCCGTCTCGACATCACACCCAGCACACTACGATTCTCAATATACCCAGCATTGGCGTACACAGAACGTGTTAAAGCCCTGGACGACCGCAACCAAAGTATATTGATTGTCGCAAGTATTAGCGGTGCAAGTCTCAGGTTAAGACCAAATACACCTACCCTGATTTCGGACTTCCATAGACACATAGTCATACTACCAATGGAATTCCGAGGGGGTCTATCCAGAGCGAAGCTATTTCCCGTACCATCGGTGAAACACAACCTCCTATTACACTTTTATGAGTATCCAATACCCAAATATCTGAGAACTATGTCGTTGTACCCTCATAACGCGCACAAGTGCAATACTAGTCTTTTACGTATTTATCGATGTCCAATCTCGATAATACTCTGACTAGGGATATTTAATGATTTATCCTTCGTGGACTGATACTGTCTCATATCATTCTCAATCAAGGAACAAATCATAGGGACCTCTCATCATTTATACATCTATGTGATCTAATCACAAATGATAAGAGTGCAATCTCCTTTGTCACATAGTTAATTTGTACAACAACATCATGATCCGTACAAATAGTGATGCTATGGGTCATAACTGTCCAACAATCCCAAAATATTAAGATCTGTTACTGCTATTTCTTGCGCATCCATTTCATGGCAGCAAGTTCCCATGGCTGCTTACCTCTAATGGCTTTTACCCCTCAGCAACTCTTAGTACTCAGCCACTTTAGTGACTAATTTATAAACATCTCTAAATTCTACTCCATAGAATTTCTTTCTCAACTCTATATCCATGCCTCTTTGCGCCATATTTACAAACTATGTTTCCCGAAGATAATTCTTGCATCAATTCCTTATTTTCTTGAAATGTGTAATGAAATGATCTATCGTTTTCCAACTCCTCTGTGTCACTCGGGATAATTCTACTATACACCTTCGGTTCACTTCTGAATAATTAGGTATGAAACTGCCTCTTCATATCATGTTAAGAGAATACTGAGAGCTTGGGAAGAGTTGTATACCAGGTAAAAATTATTTATGTCAAATAATAAGGAAAAAGAATTAGCTTAAAATTGGGGAAATCGTTATAATTTGTTACTTCTCCACACTGGATGATGAATCTAGCAATAGGCTTCAAGGAAAATTGGACATCATCTCTAAAAAAATTACGTAAAATCGGGAATCATGTATCCCTTGAGATATGGATTTTGTATATCAACCGTGTCTGGATACTTGTAAATTTCGGGATGATCAATTTGCCTTAGTCTTGGTCCGTAGAGTTTCTGTACTACATCTTTTACTTTTTCTGCATCCATATGTTGATGAATGCGCACTGGTAGAGGAATTCCTCAAATAAACAATGAAGAATTACCCCCCGGGCCTATTCTTATATATACTCTCTCTTCATAATTTATAGGATGTTTGTTAGGATTTGTGGTTCCAAAGAATTATTGAGGAGCCATAAGCCTACCATTGTTAAAATGGCAACCACTGATATGAGGAATCATGATGGCTCCTCCAACTTATTCTCTTATGTGAAGAGGTTGGTATTTATCTTCCACCAGAGGATGATGAGGTTGAGGATTTGGCACTTAAGAACATAATACACCATGTGTCTCGTGAAATCCTCCAAAGGATTGCCCCCGGGTTCCTCCTACCTAACTGGCCTAGAAATTATTTCTTGCCATTCGTTCCTCTCACTCATGGAGTTAGAGGTTTGCCCAGACATGTGTTGTTACATCCTCCATAAAGTCTGTAGAATTTTTTCTTAGCTCACTATCATCCACCTTAATATTATATCTATAAAATCAACACTTATATTAGTAGGTGAAACCATACCACCTGAGGCTCCAACAACTAGTCATGCTGAAGTTTGATTTTCTTGACTGTGAATTTTAAGAGGAGACATGTTCTAATCAATTTGCTCCACCAAGTGTGGAATGTTCCCTTCTTGCCCCGCTGTTGTAGGTGCAAACTCTGCATCATGAGATGTGGCAATGTCTTTCCCAATATTATCTCTCGTTTTCGACGACATCATGTTTGTGGCTCCCATTAGGTGTGCCAAAAATATTATTGGCTTCACAAAAGTTATGTGTCCGAGCATGTCAAATGAGCGGGTCCCCAAAGTTGGAATTGATGATTTTTTACTTCTAAAAAGCTAACAGGTCCTCTAAAGTTTGAAAGAGATGGACTATTATATTAAAGCAAGTTGTTGGAAAATAAATAAATATTGAATATGTTGTAATTGGAATTGAAAAATGAATGCTTTGATTACTGAAATTTTGATTACAAAAGGAAAGTCGGAATATTAAAAGACTAAACTACTGGGAAAAAAACAAGGAAATTAAAAAGGACTAAAATTATTGGAAATAGAGTTATAGTTGTTGTTGAATTGATTTTTGTTGTGGTCCATCATTGTCGATCTTTTTTGCCATTTATAATCCTCCACTCCCTCCACATCTTGTCTCTCATGTTCAGCACTTATTCTGGTTGGAGGAAAATGATATATGATAGAGAAAATTCAGTTCACGTTCAATTTTTAAAGCATTTAACTTTGTGGATAATGTTATCCTTGATTTCCTTAGACTTGGACTGAGTTCTTCTATGAAATGGGATATGTTTAACTATTTTGTGTTCAAACAATTATTTAAAATGAGATTTCTAAAGTTTAAATACTTTGTGATGCATAATTTTATACTTTGGCTAATTGGATGGACTTTTTGTCATGCGATAGTGTGATGATCAATTAATTATTTTTTTAGTTAATTTTCTAAACAACTTAAACACAAGGGAAAAAAAAGAAAAGAAAAAAAGGAAGTAAAGTGGGAAGGTAGTGAAAGCATCAATCCCGATAATGTTTTAACACTTGCGAAGATTCCAATGAATTATTATTACCCAAGAGGGATTCTACAGCAAGTATAAGTGGGTAAGATGCCATATTAGGAAATTATTTGATAAGATAGAATATTGTCCCCTTACTTTTATTTTATTATTATTTTAGAACGTACTCCTAATTACTAGTGTAAAAGAATAGTTTGGCAAATAATTTATTTCAAACAATCCAAGTTCGAAAGAGAGAATATTTCAAAGTTCATAAGACCGGATCGGTGAATCAGCGGCCTAAAAGATGAAATTAATTATTAGTTTGATCGGTTGAATCATCCTAAAAAAATTGATAGGATTGATTGATATCATAAATAATTTTATTTAATTAAAAATTATAAAAAATTATTAAATTATTAATTTTGGTTTTAAAAATTAAAAATTAAAAAAAAAATTGAACCAGTCCACTGGTTCATCAATTTTGACCAATTTTTATCAATTTTGACCGATTTTTTTATAGTAGATTTGGCTGGACTCACGGCCGATTTCCAATTCGACCGACCAATCCAGTTCGATTTTAAGAACATGATTCATCACACTCAGTTATACAGGGAGTCTCAAAATTATTAAACTGTTTTAAGATGTCTTCTCACTTGTAGATATTTATATTAATTTTATAGGTTATAAAAATTACCACACTCAAATTTCTTATTTTTATTAACTAATTCACTATTTTTATACCAACATACCCTTAGAAAATTGTGCTACATAAAACAATACTCTATTTCATTTCAACAATTCAATACACAATCTCCATTTTTCACCTAACTTCTCTCTCACATTCATACACTATAATCATAAAAGACAAAATCAACACATAATAATTTAGAAAACAAGAACTTGAGGTTAGTAGTGATTAATGTTGGAAATTCTTCTAATATTCATGAAAAGTATGTATATGTCTTTTTGGATGTAATAGGTGTATGAGAGGGGTACAACCCTTGGTAGGGTTGCACCCCACCCCAATGGGTACCCTATTGACACCCTTCCATTCCTTATAAAAGAAGCTTCATATCCAAACACAAGAGATATACAAGCAATCCGAATTTGAGTGTCACAATTTTTCTTTGTTTTGAGAGAGAGTTCCACCAATTTCCTAGTTCAAATACTTATCAAGGAGTGCTCCTTGGACAAGAAGCATCCAAGTAATCTTGGGGAACATTGACCATTTCAAATTCGTAAAGCACCAGTGACGGAGGCTAATAAGTTCTTAAGGATAGAGAGATCTCGACTTGGATTCGTCATTACATTTTCCAGGTTTTCTATAGTTTTAATGTTTTAGGGTTTATGATAGTTTGATTGGAATTTTTTGGTTTGATCAATTTGTTCGCATGTTATTTCCTGTTTAATGACACTATTTGGACCACAATCTTAAGAACTTATTAACATCTAGTGTTGTTAGATAGTAATTTGCATGCTAGGTTAGAAAATTTCTTGGAAAAATACGGACTGTGCATGAAAAAGCCTAGGGCGTTTGAACGCCCGACGAATGTAAAGGCTTAAATCTGAAATTTCGTAAGAACGTTCGAACGCGTCTTCAAACGCTACTCGAACGCAAGCCTTCTGCCTAAGAATGTTCGAACGCATCTTCTGTTGGAATGTATGCCCTAGAGCTACATGTGATGTAAACAGCTTTATATGTTTTGAAATAAAATGATGCATTATTTATTCATCAAATTGTTTGTTTAATTTCGCGTATTAAATATCTTCTTAAATTCCCTAGATTACTTATGTACCTTCAGACTTAGTGTATGAGTGTCATATACAAGAGGATTTAAGTCTGAAGTTAGTAATATTAAATAGTCCATAGAGAGCAAACAAAGCGGGTACTTCATTTGTGGTTTATCTATAGTTGTGGTCCATTCTATATTCATATGGCGATCTTGATCCGGATCGTCCATGTATAGACATGAGAATGGAGGCACCTTGTATGATGCAATCATTTAGGACTGGACCCAGATAGAAATGACATTCTTATAATATCTGTTCAGCAAAGAAAGTCATTTCAATCTATTTGATGGTCATAAATGGATTGATCTTAATCCTGAGTGTACTACGAACTCCTGCATGACAGGTTGTGTCCTTTGATTTACAAAGGTGAGGCTGGTGTAGCATTCCTGACCAATAGCTACGTACGTTAGGGGCACAGTTTATTTTGTAGCTGGGAACGTTTTACATAGACATGAAGTTCACTCCTTCTTGCGAGAAGTAGATGAGTATCTTTCTTAAGGGTTGATTCGGTACTTGAATGATATAAGCGCTCAAATCTTTCTATCACGAATAGAAAGATTAATATTCATTATAGTTATGAATAAATCGTTCATGAGAGAATCAATAGTACTTAAGGTAAAAATGATTAGAGGGGTATAACGGATATTATGACCCTGCTCTAATTACGAGATACTCATGAAGGGTCAATTCATATGTAATGACTATATCGGTGGACACCGACTTGGTTCGGCTTAATTTATCATCTGCGGCAACGAGAGTGCAACTTCGGGTTTTTAGTGGAATAATCTGGAGTTAATAATTTGGAATATTTAATTAATAGCTTTATTAATATTTCGTGATTATTGGAGCTCAGAATCGTAGGTCCATTTGGTCCCCGTGCTAGCTCGATTTACTATAGCGGATTTAATGTAATTGGATAGTCCAATTATATGCTCACATATATATAAATATTATTAATATGATTAATAACATTATTTGTCACACTTGAAACTATATACATTAAAAGTTAATGTATGGCATTAATAATTATATGATAATTATTAAATATAAAATTATAAAATTATATTTGATATAATTTAATAAGGCTAAGATTGTAAATTCTAAATTATGGGTTCTGGAAACCCTTGATATTACTTTGGTAGTTAATTCATTTAAATGGATATTTACTATTCATATTTGTAACATATATTTGCTTAAAGGTAAGTAAATGAATTGTTACAAAATTAAATGAAAAATTAACTACTAAATCTTGTTATGGCCGAAAATATAAGGCTTGAAGAGGGAATGAATTTGTTTATTTTGGAAACAAAATAATCCTTTGCATTATTATTGGAAGTTATGACTTTCAATAAGGTTAATTGCTTATTCAATTTTATAATATCTTTTTAATAATGGTAATTAAGATTTGATGTTACAAAATTTAATCTCATTCCTAGCCTTGGCCGAATTTGACTAGATGGGGAGGGGATTGGTTACTTTTGTTTATGAAACAAAATTGACCTAAGTATAAAAAGATAATTTTGATTTTCTTTTGGCCTATCTCTTTCTTTAGCCACCCTCTTCATCTTCAACATTCTCTCAAAGGTTGAGTATCTACATTGAAGATCAAAAGAAGAATAACTAATATTTTGTGTGACAAAAATCTCTAAATAATTTAAGGATATTTCGTGAGTCAAGCCCACACTTGTTTCCGTTGGTTGTGAGACATAGCACGAAAGGCCTCGTGATGTTGAATCATATTCATCTTCTATTTCTTATTGGTTCACGAAAATGAGGGGTGATTAGCCTCACTGCCGTTTTTTGTAAAGGGTCTTTGGGACTCGTTTTGTTTCGTTTTAATTCGGGGTTTTGGGAAACACCTTGGGGAAGTTTTGGGGCTGAGTTGAGACTGATTTTGAGTGATAAAATCAGACCTATATCATCACAGCAGTTCACGTAAATAGTGGACTGATTTGTGTGCAGTTCGGTTGTGTAACGGGTGCAAAACAGTCTATTAATTCACTGCAGTTCGGGGACTATTTCGGGGGCATTTCGGGGCTAAACTATTGTCCGAAATAGAAGCAAAATTTCAATATACCCACTGGTTATATTCGGCCAAAGGAAGGGCAAAGTAGAAAAAAATTTCAAGTTCGATCCGTGAGCCTAATCGCTTCCACTACGCGAGGAAACCATTTCCTACATCTTCAAACGCTACTCGAACGTAGAACTTCTAACTTAGTTCATTCAAACACGTCCTAAATGTAACTCGAACGTAAACTCTCTAGAATCATTTCGTTCGATCGCATTTTCGAATGCTTTACGAACGTGAACTCTCTGGAATTATTTCGTTCGAACGCGTTCTCTAATACAACACGAATGCACACACATTGGACAGTCTCGTTCCAACATAGATACGAACGCGACACTATGAAATAGTCCTGGATTTGTTATAAACTGCAAAGACTTATATTAATATTAACTTAGTAAATCATATACTGAAACACATTAATCTTGGTATTATAGATTTAAGTTATTATTAGGTTGTTCAATTATCACAAGCATACACATAGTGATGAAGTTGAAATTGATTGTGTGTTGCATACTTGGGTGATAATTTAAAGTGTATTCATACATAAGTAATTCCATCCAGTCCTAATTGATAATTACACATATATCTATACATATCATATTCTACTTGTGCTATTGAAGAAGTGTAATTCTGGGTGTGAATTGCTAAGAGATCCTATTGAAAAAGTATTTAAAGAATATTCTGTCAATAAGGCGATAAGAGCCTAAGTGGTTACTCCGGACCCCCTCGTCCTATGGGAATATTCGTTTAATCATTTTTCTAAAGAATATTTAGATGAAATTCAAGGACTTGTGTTTATTGGAACCACCATCCAATAGAACAACAAGTGGTTACCTAGTATATCACTTTGAATAAGATCATTTGTTGATCATTGTGTAATTTGTCTTTTGTAGACTAATTGACCCCTGTTGGTTTTTCCAGTTACAAATGGCTAGTAGAAACATCACAGTACCGGTCTCCCATGGAGAAAATCCGGAGAAGTTTGGTGGGGTAAACTTTAAATAGTGGCAGAGCAAAATGTTGTTCTACCTGAAAAACTCTCCAGTTGCCCAATTTCCTCAAAGATCCTCCAGATCCTGTGGAGGGTGAATTGGAAACAGCCAAAGAACTGCGAGAACAGACATGGCTGTCTGGAGACTTCCTGTGTAAGAACTACCTTTTGGATTGTCTTGACAATACCCTGTACAATGTGTACCAAGGCATGACTTCTGTGAAGATTCTTTGGGAATCTCTTGAGAAGAAATACAAAATCGAGGATGCCGAATAAACGAAATTTATCGTGGGTAGGTTTTTGGACTACAAGATGGTAGATTCAAAGACGGTGATGTCTCAGTTGGGTGAACTACAGTTTATCATTCATGAAATATTGGATAAGGGTATGAAACTCTGTGAGACATTTCAAGTTGCCACCATAATTGACAAGTTACCTCCATCATGGAAGGACTTCAAGAGCTATCTGAAACATAAAAATAAGCAGATGAGCCTTGAAGACCATAGTGTTCAATTGAGAATCGAGGAGGATAACAGGATATCCGAGAAAGGCAACTACAAGACTATGGAGTCTAAGGCCAACATCGTTAAGGGTATGAAGGGTAGCAAGAAGAGAAAGAACAGTGGATCTAATTCTTCCCAAGCGAATAAGAAGTTCAAGGGGAAATACGATAACTGCGGAAAGAGCTGTCATATGTCAAAGGACTGAAGAAACAAGAAGTCTCAAGACAAGGGCAAGAAAAAGAAAAATGAGGCCCATGTCATTGAAGGTGAGCAGCTGACTGATGAGATCTCAGAGATGGAACTATCAGTAGTGGTAACCGAAGCCAACATAGTTGGAAATCCGAGATAATGGTGGGTAGACACTGGGGCTAGTCGTCGTATCTGTGCAGATAGCAAGATATTTTCCTTGTATCAGAAGGTCGATGGCAGCAATCATCTGATAATAGGAAACTTGTCTACCTCTCAGGTGGTTGGACAAGGCACAATGATTATGAAGATGACATCCGAAAAGGAGCTAACATTAAAGAATGTACATGTTCCGGATATTCGGAAGAACTTAGTCTCGGGCTCTCTCCTTAGTAAGGCTGGTTTTAAGCTTGTATTTGTTTCTAATAAGTTTGTAATGACAAAGAATGATATGTATGTAGCAAAAGGATACCTAAGTGAAGGCATTTTCAAGCTAAATGTAATGACTGTCAATCGTGCTATTAATAAAGCTAGTACTTCGGCTTATATTATTGAGTCACAAATTGTATGGCATGAGAGGTTAGGACATGTTAATTATGATAGCATACGTAAATTAATTAACATGGAC
The DNA here is from genome assembly GCA_019454045.1 of Zanthoxylum bungeanum. Classification (NCBI taxonomy): domain Eukaryota; kingdom Viridiplantae; phylum Streptophyta; class Magnoliopsida; order Sapindales; family Rutaceae; genus Zanthoxylum; species Zanthoxylum bungeanum. The sequence goes on along the minus strand of SKCR01026027.1, from coordinate 121,046 downwards.
CTTATACCTAAATTTGTAATTGATAGCCAATATGAGTGTGAGGTATGCTTTGAAGTAAAAATACATAGAACATCATTTCATTCTATAGAACGTAGTTCTAAACCTTTAGAACTTGTACACACTGACGTGTGTGACATGAATATTGTGCAAACAAGAGGTGGTAAAAAATACTTTGTCACTTTTATCGATAATAGCACAAGATTCTGTTATGTGTATTTACTGAGGAGCAAAACTGAAGGTATTGAGAGTTTCATACACTATAAGAACGAAGTTGAAAATCAACTTGGCAAGAAAATCAAAAGAATCAGGAGTGATAGAGGTGGTGAATATGTTTCACCATTTAGTGAATATTGTTATGTGCACGGAATTATTCACGAAACCACTGCTCCTTATTCTCCTCAACAAAATGGGATTGTTGAGGGCAAAAGCTGAACGTTGAAGGAAATGATGAACGCCATGTTAACAAGTTCTGGTCTACCCTAGAACTTGTGGGGGGGAAGCCTTACTCTGTGAACTACGTTCTAAATAAGTTTCCTCATAGAAGATTGGACAAGACACTATATGAGTTGTGGAAAGGTTTCGTACCTTTTTACAAATACCTAAAAGTATGGGGGTGTCTTGCCAAAGTAATGGTTCCTAAACCTAAGAAGGTTAGAATAGGACCCAAAACTATTGATTGTATATTCATTGGATATGCTCACAACAGTAATGCGTATTGATTCTTGGTACACAAGTCTGAGATACCTGACATCAATCCGAATATGATAATTGAGTCAAGCAATGAGATATTTTTTTAAGAGACTTTTCCTTGTAAGGAAAGACAAAGAACAGAGTCTCTCAAAAGAAAAGTTGATACTGTCAAGGACAGTGATCAGGTTGACCAAGAATCAGATCAACGTGTAAATGTTGAGACAATCGAGCCTAGACGTAGTAAAAGAGCTAGAATATATAAGTCGTTTGGCCCCAATTTTCTGACAAACTTGTTAGAAAATGAGCCTCAAAGCTATAAATAAGCTATGTCTTCTCCGGAGGTACCTCTTTTGAAAGAGACTATTAACAGTGAGATTGATTCAATCCTACAAAACCATACTTGGGAGTTGGTTGATCTTCCTCCAGGTTGTAAGCCGCTGGGCTACAAATGGATATTCAATTGGAAGATGAAAACAGATGGATCAATAGATAAGTACAAGGCAAGACTTGTCATAAAAGGTTATAGACAAAATTAAGGCTTTGATTACTTTGACACATATTCACCAGTGAGTCGTATCACATTGATAAGAATGCTCATAGCTATAGCAGCTATATTTGGTCTTGAAATACATCAAATGGATGTAAAGACGGCATTCTTGAATGGTGAGTTGGATAAAGAGATTTACATGGAACAACATAAGGGTTTAGTGTTCCTGGACAAGAACAGAACGTGTGCAAACTTGTAAAATCCTTGTACGGATTAAAATAAGCACCTACACAATGGCATGAGAAATTTGACCAAAAAATATTGTCAAGTGGGTTTAAAACCAATGAGTGTGATAAGTGTGTGTACACTAAATCAACTCAAAAAGGATATGTCATTGTGTGTCTCTACGTAGATGATATACTGATAATTAGTAGTAATCATGAAATGATTCAGTATACCAAGAGAGAGTTATCTAGAAGAATTGATATCAAAGATTTAGGTATAGCTGATGTCATCCTATAAATTATGGTTTCTAGGACATCAGAAGGTTATATATTATCTCAGACTCATTATATTGAGAAGATACTTGATAAATATAACAAAGGACATCTAAATGTGGCTAGAACTAATGTGGACCTAACTCTTCCCTTATCAAAGAATACTGGCTCGAGCGTATCGCAATTAGAGTATTCGAGAATCATCGGAAGTCTGATGTATCTCACGAATTACTCACGACCTGATATCGCTCAAGTTGTGAACAGGCTTAGAAAATATACGAGTAATCCATGACATAACCACTAGAGAGCCATAGTAAGAGTTTTGAGGTATCTGAAAGAAACTTCAAAATATGGCTACATTACGAGAGATATCCTGATGTACTAGAGGGATACAACGATTCTAATTGGATATCTGATACGGTGGATTCCAAATCTACGAGTGGATTTATTTTCACACTTGGTAATACAACATGTCATGGAAAACCTCGAGGCAAACATGTATTGCCCAGTCTACTATGGAATCAGAGTTCATAGAGTTAGACAAAACAGCGGAAGAAGTAGAATGGCTTAGAAATTTCCTAGAGGATATTCCTAGTTGGCCCAAACTGGTACCAGCGATTTGTTGGACAATTATGACTCATAACATCACTATTTGTACAGATCATGGTGTTGTTGTACAAATTAACTATGTGACAAAGGAAATTTCTCTTTTATCATTTATGATTAGATTACCAAGATGTATAAATGATAGAAGGTCTATATGATTAGTTCCGCATTGAGATGATATGAGACAGTATCAATCCACGAAGGTTTAATCATTAAATATCCATAGTCATAGTATTATTGAGATTGGACTTCGATAATGTGAAATAGACTAGTATTACGCTTGTGCGTGTTGTGGGAGCATAACTACATAGTTCTCATATATTTGGGTATTGAATACTCATGCAAGTGTAATAGGAGGTTGTGTTTTACCGGTGGTACGGAAAACAGCTTCGCTCTGGATAGACCCCTTCGGAATTCCATTGGTAGTATAACTATATGTCTATGGAAGTCTGAATTCAGGGTAGGTGTATTTGGTTTTAACCTGAGACTTGCACCGCTAATACTTGCGACAATCAATATACTTTGGTTTTGGTCGTCCAGGGCTTTAACCGGTTCTATATACGCCTCTTCTGGGTATATTGAGAATCGTAGTGTATTGGGTGTGATGTCAAGATGGAAGTATCACTTCAGTTATAGTGGAGATGATGATCACGTAGGATACAGAACTTATTCTCTTATATGTTGTAGCTATGGGATATTATGACTAGGTCATGTATATCCGATTATAGAGACTAGTTACCAGAGATCTGATATGTGCTTTGTATGGGGCAGACACATTTCCAGCCCTACGCCTTGCACATGACCATCCGATACTGGATCGACATACACAATACTATGTATACTACGCCTGATATAGATCGCTTATTCCTATAACCATATTTCTGGAGAATTGGGTAGGCATTGCGCTTTACTAGAGGCCAACCTTGTCTTGTAAATCGGTACAAATGTAGTACTAGGTACGTACGTATTCGGATAGTCCGATAACCGTATTTACTGCCAACATATCCGAGGATCTCTTGGGTCACTTCCTGAAGATTCACCGATGACGTATGACTTGCACTTTATTAATATGGGATTAATTAGATGAGAGAGAAAATTAATCTGGGATTAATTACGAAGATATTTTATCTATGATAAAATATTATTTAAAGAGAGAGAACGGTTAATTTGGAATTAATCGATAAATTAATATATTCGAAATATTAAAGAAATTGGATTTCGAAGCGGAATTAAAATTAGATTTTAATTCGGGCGAACGAATTAATTTAGAATTAATTCGTTAGCGACGTGAGTTGATTTTGATTAAAATGTGTTGGACATGTTTTGATGATAATGAGCATAATTAATTAGGCTAATAGATGTTTTGGAAATGTTAATTTGGTTAATTTATTATGGCTTTACACTTAGGGTAATTATATTTGGGCCTATTTTGGAAATTGGGCTTTAAAGTTGTAATTGGGCTTAATGGGCTTGGTTGGGCCAAGTTTGGTTTAGGCAAATTGGTTGGATCCAATTGGGCCCAAAACCTTAACAATAAAGTCCAAATATGACGATTGGGCCTTTAAAGTTTAATTGGGCCTAATGGGCCGGAATTGATTTCTAGGCTTATGGGGTTATTCCTTGATTGGGCTTTGGTTGCCGAAGCTCATGCCTCAAGAAATTAATTGAAAGCCCATTGGACTTTAATTAAACGACATTGGATGTTTATCAGACTTTGAGACCCGTAACGATTAGATTTAGAATCTAAGTCGTAAAGGTTCGTTGATAAAATGTAATATTTAATTTGGAATTAAATAGTGAATTAGTATTAAATACATATTAAATTGGATTTGATGTTGTAGTTTAGTATAATTCAAGAATTCGAACTTTGAGTACTTATTCGTAAAATGAGTTTGACTCGAGCAAAATCAAATCGTTGTTTGAACATTAGATGGTCATTAATATTCAGATTAATTAATTGGATTAGACTGATTGATAACATGCTTGTGTGAATACATGATTACGATGCATGAATAATGACTATCGGATGGAAATTAGATGGGTAGGGCAATTTTGGAAATTATTGTAATAAATTTAGAATTTATTAATTGGACCTGCGTGTCCAACCTATTACCTCCTTACTCTGTGTATTTCTCTTCTCACCTATTCCCCTCAATATAAATGAGGTTTCTTTAGAAGTGTTATGTAACTGGTAGAAGTAATACTTGTGCTAGCGGGAGAGAGGAAATCGAGAGATTTGTTCTAGGAACAATGTGTTTAAATATCCATCCGCATATCATTATTATTTATTTTACGCGCCTTATTATGTGTTTAGAATGCATGTTTAAGGGTGTATGATGATGAGACCTTAACAAAGATAATAAATTGGTTGCCAATTTGCACGCGAAAAACCCTCAATATATATTAAGTGTTTTTCCTTCCATTGAGTGATTCTTACTCAAGATCCAAGACTGGTATTGGTTTGTTGGCCAAAGTCAAGACCTTTGTCTGTCGCGGATGTGTTTGAATCATGAAGGCTTTATTCCATATCGGTGTCTTGTCAAAGTTGTGATTTGTTGGCCAAAGTCAAGATCATTTCTTGTCCATCGACATCTATTACGAAGCTTTCCAAGGTCAATGGGTTCCGCTTAACCAGGATCATTAGGTTTGTTGTGCCAAATCCAAGGCTTAATTGATTCAGAGGAAATAGGTTAGGGTATATATTGGATTTATTGGCATATATAAGATATATGTTTCGGACTTGTATGTCCACCTACTGGATGTAGGAATTGGTTGAGATCCAATTGATCTTAGAGATCTACCTAGTTAAGTATTATACAATTTGTTGGCCAAAATCAAGATTGTGTATTATTTAACGGGATCCTAGCCCACTAGGAAACTAGGTTTCCCGAGTAACTCAACAGAGGATTAGAGGCTCGCCGAAAAATAGTGGGAGGCAAGTATTAGATTTGCAATTTCGTTTAGATATTTGCCATACGCGCTCATTTCAAATATTCGTCAATATAAATTAAAGTATTAGTTGGACTAATATTTAATGTTGTTTTAATTAAACAGTTGGACTATATTCAAACTATTTCAATTAATAGTTGATTTTATAATTGGATTATAGTAGTCAATATAATTGAATTTTACAAATTAAAAGTATAGTTGATTATATAGTTGGACTATAGTAATCATTATATTAAATAGTACCTGAAATCGTTGAATTAAATAGTTGAAATATTAGAATAAAGATAAAATTGAAAGATTGGTGTTTAAAACATAATCCTAGGGAAAATATATGTAAGCGACTTTAATTTTCAATTTGGGAATAAAATTTCAGGATAGTCCTGGAAACTAAGAATTTACTTTATTTGATAAAATAACATTTTAGGCCTAAGCCTGGAGTTGAGCAAATAGTAGAGCATGATCTTTGGAAGATTCATGTGATAATAACTTTAGTGTTTAATCCATTAACATTGCCGCAATGACTCCTTAATTTCGTCTTCATAACTACGGATTTGATCTTTAAACCATGATGTTGAAATTGAAGGATCTTCATAGGTCTATACTTAGATCTTAGAAGCATTAATTGCAATAGAAAACTCTTGGAGAGTTAATGTATATGCTCAAGGAGCCAAAGCCAAAGTTTGCAAAAAGGCAAGAAGCACAAGGCGCATCTTACTTCGACATCCCAGAAAGCCAAGGCTTGGCCAAAGGCTTCTGAGGTGTAGAAAAGGACAAATGTAAAATCATCTCGGTCTTCTAGGAAGACAAAGGACACATCCCAAGATGCTGCCTAAACTGTGGCAAACGGAGTTACTGGAAGTGTAACTGCCGTATAGACAAGGTAGACATGAAGGAAATGAAGACGGTGCAAGTCTCCAGCTTCAAAGATGTTTGTCATAAACATGTTCACTATTAGTATTAAAATTGGATTTTAGATACTAAAAGTGGTACATAAATATGTACTGATGTACATAATCTTCTCATAAGCAGGATACTGACTTCAGATGAGATTCATCTGCGAATAGGAAACGGGACAACAGTCGTTGTTTCAACCGTAGAAACCTAGGGTTAGGAAGTACCCTTTGGGTGTGTACTTAAATTAGGAAACAGTTATAATGTAACTAGTTTGACTAGAAACATTATCTCTATATCGAGTATAACTCGTTGCGAGTGTACCTTTATATTCTAGAACACTAAAGTGTTTTATTTTATAAAGATGATATTGGGATAAATACATTAGATGTGAATAACAGTATTTATATTTTGAATATGAATAAATCTCAAACGTATGGCATGAAAAAAAAGTAGCTCAAACTGATTTGATCAGATGAGACTTATCTATGGCAGTGTTGTATGGGACACATTAAACAAGACTCGTATATCCACACTTTTGAAGAGTGGGTAATAGGACAAATTTGATTCCATTCAAATAAAGTCTATGAATCTAGTTTATTGGGCAAAGTACCAAAAATACCTTTTACTTGGTAAAAGTGTAAGTGTCATCGATCTATTAGCCCTTGTTCATAGTGACGTATGTGGGCCCATATTTAGCTAGGCTAGAGGTGGATATGGATATTTCATGACCTTTACGGATGTGGAACCGCGTTATGGTTATGTGTTTCTTTTGAGACATGAATCTGAAACTTTTAGAAGTTTCGACACGAAGTAGACAAATAGATCGGCTAAAGTAATAAACCATCACGGTTAGACCATGATGAAAATACTTAAGAAATAAGTTTCTCTAATACTTGAAAGAGTATAGTATTCTTTCAATGAGGACTCCTCCCAGAACACGTCAATTTGACGGTGTGTCTGAACAGAGAAATCGAATTTTGTTGGACATGATAAGGTTAATCATGAGTCGCTCTGAGCTACCATTTTCCTTCAAGGGATAAGAATTTAATAGTGCAATACTTATTTTGAATAAGATTCCATGAAAATCTGTTTGATAGACTTCATATTAGATATGAACAGGAAAGAAACTGGGTTTTCTCACTCCTGAAGATTTGGGAATGCTGGGCATACGTTTGGATGATACCAAACTAGAACCCAAATCGGATAAGTGCCTAATATAATTGGTTATCCTAGGGTAACCAAAGTATAGTACTTATACATCTCACATGAGAATAATTTAATTGTTGCTCACCATGTGGTTTTCCTAAGAGGAATACCGATATGCAGTGGTAAGTAGGAGGGTAGTAAAACTCGATGAAAATCAGAGTAATACTATTCAAGGCACCGAGTCCTTAATGGAACACAAACAGTTCATCAAGGATGAAACTGTACCAGTAATCTTCAAATACACAAGAACTGCGTAAGTCATAGAGAGTCAGAAGACAACCTGGGAGGTATGGGTTTCTGATCTCACCTCATAAAGTTGTCAATCTTATTGAGAAAGACGAAATGACTAAGTATGAGGAAGTGATACAAGGTATCGACTACTTAATTATGGCAAAGTTTCATGATGTCCGAAATGGATTCCATGTATACCAATTATGTTTGGATACTAGTTGTTGTACCTCAAGGCATTGTGCCTATTGGTACTATATGAGTCTTCAAGGAAGACATACATGGATGGCAACATACCAACGTACAAAGCTAGGCTTGTAGCGAAAATGTATCGTGTTGATTACAACGAAACCTTTTACATGTTGCCATGGTTAAATCCATTTGGATAATGCTTGCTGATGCTGCATGTTTCATTCATGAAATATGGCAGCTGAACGTCAAAATCACTTTCCTTAAACGGAAACCTTTTGAAGGATGTTTACAATATCCTAACGGTTTTGTCATACCAAAACTAGCAAACAAGGTTTGCAGGTTATTCTATAAAGTTTGAATAACGGAACAGTGAGCTGGAAATCTTCCATACAAGATACTGTTACCGAATAAACAACAAAAACGGAACATTGCTGCGACTGTCACAAAAATAGTAGCATCTTGGATCTAAATAATTCTAATTAGATTAGAAATAGTTCTGTTAGCAGCTGAGCTAGGCTACAGCACAGGCTAAAGAATTAACGGTCTCATCAACGATCTGATATGTAGTTTAAACTATTTTCATCTGATTCGTCGGATCATACATCGTTGCGATGTGATGATCGCATAAATCACATCAGATGATCACTTTTAAATCTGCAGACGAAAGTTGTTTTCTCAGTAGAAGTTTGAGCGACCCATACATAGTTCAGGTGTAAAGCACCTGGGTGACTGGCTATAGGCCAAGTGGGAGATTGTTGGACAATTATGACCCATAGTGTCACTATTTGTACAGATCATGGTGTTGTTTTACAAATTAACTATGTGATAAATGAAATTGCTCTTTTATCATTTATGATTAAATCACCAATATGTATAAATGATAGAAGGTCCATTTGATTACTTCCAGATTGAGATGATATGAGACAGTATCAATCCCTGAAGGTTTAATCATTAAATATCCCTAGTCGTAGTTTTATTGAGATTAGACATCGATAATGTAGAATAGACTAGAATTACGCTTGTGCGTATTGTGGGAGCATAACGACATAGTTCTCATATATTTGGGTATTGGATACTCAAGCAAGTGTAATAGGAGGTTACGTTTTACTAATGGTAGAGAAAATAGCTTCGCTCTTGATAGACCCCTTCGGAATTCCATTGGTAGTATAACTATGTGTCTATGGAAGTCTGAATTCAGGGTAGGTGTATTTAGTCTTAACCTGAGACTTGCACCGCTAATACTTGCGATAATCAATAGATTTTGGTTTTGGTCATCCAGGGCTTTGACCGGTTCTGTGTATGCCTCTTCTGGGTATATTGAGAATCGTAGTGTATTGGGTGTGATGTCAAGATGGAAGTATCACTTTAGTTATAGTGGAGATGATGATCACGTAGGATACGGAACTTGTTCTCTTATATGTTGCAGCTATCGGGATATTATGACTAGGTCATGTATATCCGATTATAGATACTAGTTACCAGAGATCAGATATGTGCTTCGTACGAGGCAGACACATTTCCAGCCCCAGGCCTTGCACGTGACCATCCGATACTGGATCGACATACATAATACTATGTATACTACGCCTGATATAGATCGCTTATTCCTGTAAACATATTTCTGAAGAATTGGGTAGGCATGGCACTTTGCTAGAAGCCAACCTTGTCTTGTAAATCGGTACAAACGTAGTACTAAGTACGTACGTATTCGGATAGTCCGATAACCGTATTTACTGCCAACATATCCGGGGATCTCATGGGTCGTTTCCCGAAGATTCACCGATGACCTATGACTCACACTTTATTAATCTGGGATTAATTAGATGAGAGAGAAAATTAATCTGGGATTAATTATGGAGATATTTTATCTAGGATAAAATATTATTTAAAGTTGGAGAACGGTTAATTTGAAATTAATCGATAAATTAATATATTCGATATATTAAACGAAATTAGATTTCGACGCGGAATTAAAATTATTTTTTAATTCGCGCGAACGAATTAATTTAGAATTAATTCGTTAGCGACGTGAACAGTAAATATGCTAGGCATGATTATTTAATTAAATTAGATTTAATTACGAGGCAACGAAAAATTCGTTAATTCGGAATTAGCGAACCCGAGCTCGAGAGCGTTTGCGGAACCACTCGCATTTAGAATCAAAGTGGGGCCCGTAAGTCACATCTAGTGTCAAATCGCTAGTCACATCCAGCGCCAAATCGCTAGTCACATCAAGCGTCTAATCACTTGTCACTTTGAGTGATGTGATGTCTAGTCACTTTGAGTGACTTGACAACTTGTCACTTGATTGATGTGAATAGTTGATGTGGTGGTTGAAGCCTTTAATGGCTTGCCTTTATGAATGAGAAAATTGGTAAATGAATTTGGAAATTCATTAAGTGTATTAGATACACAAATCCAAACCAACCAACACAACTCAATCTCTCTCTCACTCTCTAATTCTTTCACGCCCAATGGGTAATTTTGCTCTCAAAATTCTGCCATGGCCAAAACAAAGAGAAGCAAAGGGAAAGACTTGTGGTAAATTTTTCCAAGGGCTAGCACGCTTTAGGAGTCGTATGAAGATGATAGGGAAACCCACCCGTGGGCATGAAATCACACACTCAAGCTTGGAGCTTGGCCGAATCCAAGGAGCCCAAAATGAAGTCTTGGCCGAGAGCTTCATCAACAAAGAAGAAAAAGATTTTCTTTGTCGCATCCAATCCAATCAATGTGAGTATGATTCCGCCATACTACTTTGTGTATTCACATGTGTTTCATTGCTTTAAAATGATTCTTGGGACCTTAGAGAAACCCAACACGATTAGCATATATTGTGATAGCCAATCGGCTATTGGGAGAGCCCAAAATACAATGTATAATGGTAAGTCTCGACACATACATTGGAGATATAATACCATACTTCAACTGCTCTCAAGTGGCATAATAACAATCGATTATGTTAAGTCGAAGGAAAACCTAGCTGATACACTAACTAAAGGTTTACCTCGAGAGCAAGTTGAGAAGTCATCGATGGGAATGGGCTTGAAGCATATAAATTAAGAATTGTCACTGTGGAAACCCAACCTAGCTGACTGGAGATCCCAAGATCTAGGTTCAAAAGAGACAACTGAAACTTTGTGCAATTCAAAATAAGCACTGATGAGTTTTGTACTCTTTCCAATTCCGATAATGACGCTAAGTGTTGTCTGTCATTGTTAGGATAAGCTAAGGCTTTTAATGATCATTATATTAGGAGATAAGTCCTAATGGAGGTAAAGACAGATTACCTCTTGATAGTAGATCACATATTTCAAGTAAGAAGTGAGGCTGCTTCCATGGGACCTTTTAAAGGTGAGTTACCCTAAAGTACTTGATGAATCCAGGACCGTTGTTCAGGACCAAAATGAATACAACCGTAGAATGGGAAAATGGTCGAATCAAAGCTGTGTGTTGGTAATTGTCTTAGTTTACACCAACGGTAGAACAGTTCAAGACTATGAGTCACTGGTTTGCCTAATAAATCCGATTGTCATTCACTAGGAAAGGTTCAAGGCGAAAGTTACCTATTTCGATGCAGCTTCAGTTCATGGTAACTCTCTCAAGTGTCTACATGAATATTTGAAGAATTGTGGAGGATTGTTGGAAATTCTTCTAATATTCATGAAAATGGTGTGTATGTCTTTTTAGATGCAATGGGTGTATGAGAGGTGTACAACCCTTTGGAGGGTTGCACCCCACCCCAAGAGGTGCCCTATTGGCACCCTTCCATGCCTTATTAAAGAGGCATCATATCCAAACACAAGAGATATACAAACAATCCGAATTTGTCAAGGAGTGTGTTGTAAATTCTTCAAATTCCTTAAATTTGGTATTTGGATGGAGAAGGGACATGTCCTTTGGTTGGTAACCCATGAGGACATGTCATCTATTTGTTTGTTATATGGTCCTTTGCTCAAGGGATGCATAGGAGGGGTGCAACCCTTTGAAGGATTGCACTCTAACCCAAAGGGTGCCTTTGAGGCACCCTTCCATGCTTATAAAAGGAATTCATTGTCTCCCTTTATAAAGATAATGAGAAATCCGAATTAAATATACAAGTGAGAGTCTGATTTGCTTTCTTGGTTAGAGAGTTTCCCACCATCTTCTGAGTTCAAGATCTTGTTAAGGTGTGCTAATTGAACAAGAGGAATCCGGGTTATCCTGGGAGAACGTTGGCCACAGATCCATGGAGCACTGAAACGGGGTCGATAAGTTCTTAAGGACAGAGATTCATCTCGATCTAGACTTTTGTTTTTGGTCTTTATAACAAGGTTTTTCTTAATTCTCAAGCTTTAGGGTTTCTTAGGGTTCAAGCATGTAGACTAGATCTACTTTTGGTTTTCTGGATTTATGTTATTGATTTGCATGTTATTTATTGTTTAATGACATAATTTCGACCACAATCTTAAGAACTTATTATTCTATTGTTATTAGATAGTAATTCGCATGTTAGGGTTTGAATATTTTCTGGAAAATTCAGACTGTGCATGAAAAACCCGTAGGGCTTTCGAACGCCCGACGAATACGAAGGCTTAAAATCTGAAAATTTATAAGAACGTTCAAACGTGTCTTCAAACGCAACTCAAACGCAAGCCTTCTGCCTAAGAACGTTCGAACGCGTCCTAAACGCAACTTGAACGCAAACTCTCTGGAATCATTTCGTTCGAACGCGTTATCAAACGCTACTCGAACATGAACTCTCTGGAAACACTTCGTTCGAACGCGTCATCAAACGCAACACGAACGCACACACACTGGACAGTCTCGTTCGAATGTAGATACGAACGCGACACTAACGAAATTGTCCTGTAATTATAAACTGCAAACTTAAATTAATATTAACTTAGTAAATCATATACTGTAACACATTAATCTTGGTAGTATAGATTTAAGTTATTATTAGGTTTTTCAATTATCACAAGCATACACATAGTGATAAAGTTGAATTTTGCATACTTGGGTGAGAATTTAAAGTGTAAATCTTACACAAGAAATTCCATTCAATCTTGATTGACACTGACACATATATCTACACATATCGTATATTAATTATGAAATTGAAGAAGTGTAATTCTGGGTTTGAATTGCTAAAATATCTTATTAAAAAAGTGATTAAAAAATATTCTGTCAAAAAGGCGATAAGAGCCTAAGTGGTCAGGGACTTAAGCGGTTACTCCGGACCCCCCTCGTCCCCTGGGAATATTCGCTTATTCATTTTTCTAAAGAATCTTTAGTTAAAATTCAAGGACTTATGTTTATTGGAACCACTGTCCAATAGAACAATAAGTGGCTACCTAGAATATCACTTTGAACAAGATCATTCATTGCTCATTGTATAATTTGTCGTTCGTAGACTAATTGAACCCTGTTGATTTTTCCAGTTACAAATGTCTAGAAGAAACATTACAGTACCGGTCTCTCATGGAGAAAAGCCGAAGAAATTTGGTGGGGCAAATTTCAAACAGTGGCAGAGTAAAATACTGTTCTACCTGACAACTCTCCAGTTGGCTAAGTTCCTCAAAGATCCTCCGGGTCCTGTGCAGGGTGAATCGAAAATAGCCAAGGAAAAGCGAGAACAGACATGGTTGTCTGGAGACTTCTTATGCAAGAACTACCTTTTGGGAGGTCTTGACAATACCATGTACAATGTGTACCAAGGCATGACTTCTGTGAAGATTCTCTGGGAATCTCTCGAGAAGAAGTACAAAACCGAGGATGCCGGACAAAAGAAATTTGTCATGGGTAGGTTCTTGGACTACAAAATGGTAGATTCAAGGACGGTGATGTCTCAGTTGGGTGAACTGTAGTTGATCATTCATGAAATACTAGATGAGGGAATGAAACTTTGTGAGATGTTCAAGTTTCCGCCATAATTGAAACACTACCACCATCATGGAAGGACTTCAGGAGCTATCTGAAACATAAAAAGAAGCAGATGAGCCTTGAAGACCTCAGTTTTCGATTGAGAATCGAGGAGGACAACAATATATCTGAGAAGGCTTGCTACAAGACTATGGAGTCTAAGGCCAACATCATTGAGGGTATGAAGGGTGGCAAGAAAAGAAAAAGCAATGTAGCTGATTCTTCAAACAAGAAGTTCAAGGGGAAATACTACAACTGTGGAAAGAGCGGTCACATGTCAAAGGACCGCAGAAATAAGAAGTCTCAGGACAAGGGCAAGAAAAGAAAAATGAGGCCCATGTCACTGAAGGCGAGCAGCTGACTGATGATTTATCAGAGATGGAACTATCAGCAGTGGTAACCGAAGCCAACTTAGTTGGGAATCCGAGAGAATGGTGGGTAGACACTGGGGCTACTCGTCATATCTGTGTAGACAGTAAAATGATTTCCATATACCAGAAGGTCGATGGCGGTGATCATCTGACAATGGGAAACTCGTCTACCTCTCAGGTGGTTGGACAAGCCACAGTGGTTCTAAAGATGACATCCGGAAAGGAGCTAACATTGAAAAATGTACTGCACGTTCCAGATATTCGGAAGAACTTGGTATCGGGCTCTCTTCTTAGTAAGGCTGGTTTTAAGCTAGTGTTTATTTCTGATAAGTTTGTATTGACTAAGAATGATATGTATGTAGGAAAAGGATACCTAACTGAGGACATTTTCAAGCTAAATATAATGACTGTTAATCGTGCTATTAATAAAGCTAGTTCGTCTGCTTATATTATTGTGTCACAAAATGTATGGCATGAGAGGTTAGGACATGTTAATTATGATACAATGCGTAAATTAATTAACATGGACCTTATAACGAAATTTGTAATTGATAGCCAACATAAGTGTGAAGCATGTGTTGAAGCAAAATGCATAGAACATCATTTCATTCTATAGAACACAGTTCTGAACCGCTAGAACTTATACATACCGACGTATGTGACATGAAAATTGTGCAAACAAGAGGCGGTAAAAAGTACTTTGTCACTTTTATCGATGACAGCACAAGATTCTGTTATGTGTACTTGTTGAGAAGCAAAGCTGAAGCAATTGAGAGTTTCGTACACTATAAGAACGAAGTTGAAAACCAACTTGGCAAGAAAATCAAAAGAATCAGGAGTGATAGAGGTGGTGAATACGTTTCACCATTCGGTGAATATTATTCTGTGCACGGAATTATTCACGAAACCACTGCTCCTTATTCTCCTCAACAGAACGGAATTGCGGAGTGCAAAAACCAAACGTTGAAGGAAATGATGAACGCCATATTGACGAGCTCGAATCTAACCCAAAAATTATGGGGGAACCCTTGCTCTCCGCGAACTACGTTCTAAACAAGCTTCCTCACAGAATGTTGGACAAGACACCATATGAGTTGTGGAAAGGTTTCGTACCTTCCTACAAATACCTAAAAGTGTGGGGGTGTCTTGCCAAAGTAATGGTTCCTAAACCTAAGAAGGTTGGAATAGGACCTAAAACCGTTTATTGTATATTCATTGGATATGCTCGCAACAGTAGTGCGTATCGACTCTTGGTACATTAGTCGGAGATTCCTGACCACAATCCGAATATGATAATTGAATCAAGGAATGTGACATTTTTTAAAGAGACGTTTCCTTGTAAGGAAAGACAGAGAACAGAGTCTCTCAAAAGAACAGTTGATACTGTCAAGGACAGTGATCAGGTTGACCAAGAATCAGATCAATGTGTAAATGCTGAGACAATCGAGCCTAGACGCAGCAAAAGAGCTAGAACGTCTAAGTCGTTTGGTCCCGATTTTCTGACATACTTGTTAGAAAATGAGCCTCAAAGTTATAAAGAAGCTATGTCTACTCCGGAGGCACCTCTTTGGAAAGAGGCTATTAATAGTGAGATTGATTCAATCCTATAGAACCATACTTGGGAGTTGGTTGATCTTCCCCCAGGTTGTAAGCCGCTGGGCTACAATTGGATATTCAAAAGGAAGATGAAAATGGATGGATCAATAGATAAGTACAAGGCGAGACTTTTCATAAAAGGTTATAGACAAAAGGAAGGCCTTGATTACTTTGATACTTATTCACCAGTGACTCGTATCACATCGATAAGAATGCTCATAGCAATAGCAGCTATATTTGGTCTTGAAATACATCAAATGGATGTAAATACGGCATTCTTGTATGGTGAATTGGATGAAGAGATTTACATGGAAAAGCCAGAATGGTTTAGTGTTCCTGGACAAGGACAGAAAGTGTGCAAACTTGTGAAATCCTTGTACGGATTAAAACAAGCACCGAAACAATGGCATGAGAAATTTGACAAGGAAATGTTGTCACGTGGTTTCAAAACCAATGAGTGTGATAAGTGTGTGTACACCAAATCAACTCAAAAAGGACATGTCATTGTGTGTCTCTATGTAGACGATATGCTGATAATTGGTAGTAATCATGATATGATTCAGTCTACCAAAAACGTGTTATCCAGCATATTTGATATGAATGATATGGGAATAGCTGATGTGATCCTAGGAATTAAGATTTCTAGGACATTAGACGGATATATATTATCTCAGACTCATTATTTTGAGAAGATACTTGATAAATATATCAAAGGGGATCTAAATGTGGCAAGAACCTCTATGGACCTAACTCTTCATCTATCAAAGAATACTGGCTCAAGCGTATCGTAATTAGAGTATTCGAGAATCATCGGAAGTCTGATGTATCTCACGAATTACACACGACCTGATATCGCTTTAGCTGTGAATCGGCTTAGTAGGTATACGAGCAATCCAGGACATAACCAATGGAAAGCCATAGTAAGAGTTACGAAAAATATCCTGTTGTACTAGAGGGATACAGCGATGCTAACTGGATATCTGATACGGTGGATTCCAAATCCATGAGTGGATTTGTTTTCACACTTTGTAATGCAGCCGTGTCATGGAAATCCTTGAGGCAGACATGCATTGCCCGGTCTACTATGGAATCAGAGTTCATAGCATTAGAAAAAACAGCGGAAGAAGTAGAATGGCTTAGAAACTTTTTGGAGGATATTCCTAGTTGGCCCAAACCGGTGCCAACGATTAGCATACATTGTGATAGCCAATCGGCTATTGGGAGAGCCCAAAATACAATGTATAATGGTAAGTCTCGACACATACGTCGGAGACATAATACCATACGTCAACTGCTCTCAAGTGGCATAATAACGATCGATTATGTTAAATCGAAGGAAAACCTAGCGGATCCACTAACTAAAGGTTTACCTCGAGAGCAAGTTGAGAAGTCATTGAGGGGAATGGGCTTAAAGCCTATAATCTAAGAATTGTCACTGTGGAAACCCAACCTAGCTGACTGGAGATCCCAAGATCTAGGTTCAAAAGGGACAACAGAAACTTTGTGCAATTCAAAACAAGCACTGAAGAGTTTCGTACTCTTTCCCATAACGATAATGACGCTGAGTGCTGTCTGTCATTGGTTAGGATAAGCTAAGGCTTTTAATATCAGTATATTAGAAGATGAGTCAAAAATGGGTGTAAAGACATATTACCTCTTTATAGTAGATCACCTATTTCAAGTAAGAAGTGAGGCTGCTTCCATGGGAACCTTTAAAGGCGGGTTACCCTAAAGTACTTGATGAATCTGGGACAGTTGTTCAGGGCCGAAATGAACACAATCGTAGAACGGTAAAATGGTCGAATTGAAGCTGTGTGTTGGCAGTTGTCTTGGTTTACACCAACGGCAGAACAGTTCAAGACTATGGGTCACTGGTTTGCCAAGTAAACCCGATTGTCATTCACTAGGAAAGGTTTAAGGCGAAAGCTACCTATTTCGATGAAGCTTTAGTTCACTGAAACTATCTCATGTGTCTGCATGAACATTTGAAGAATTGTGGGGGATTGTTGTAAATTCTTTAAATTTGGTATTTGGATGGAGGAGGGACATGTCCTTTGGTTGGTACCCATGATGACATGTCCTCCATCTGTGTGTTACATGGTCCTATGCTTAAGGAATGCATAGGAGGGGTGCAACCCTTTGAAGGATTGCACTCTAACCCAAAGAGTGCCTTTGAGCCACCCTTCCATGCTTATAAAAGGAAGTCATTGTCTCCCTTTATAAAAACAATGAGAAATCCGAATTAAATATACAAGTGAGAGTCTGATTTACTTTTTTGAGTCAGAAAGTTTCCCACCATCTTCCAAGTTCAAGATCTTGTTAAGGTGTGCTCCATGAACAAGAGGAATCCGGGTTATTCTGGGAGAACGTTGGCCACAGATCCGTAGAGCACTGAAACGGGGTCAATAAGTTCTTAAGGACAGAGATTCATCTCGATCCGGACTTTTGTTTTTGGTCTTTATAACAAGGTTTTTCTTAATTCTCAAGCTTTAGGGTTTTTTAGGGTTCAAGCATGTAGACTAGATCTACTTTTGGTTTTCTGGATTTATGTTATTGATTTGCATGTTATTTACTGTTTAATGACACAATTTTGACCACAGAGTGCTCCTTGGACAAGAAGCATCCAAGTAATCTTGGAAGAACATTGGCCATTTCGAATCCGTAAAGCACCAGTAACGGAGGCTAATAAGTTCTTAAGGACAGAGAGATCTCGACTTGGATTCGTCATTACATTTTCCAGGTTTTTTACAGTTTTAATGTTTTAGGGTTTATGATAGTTTGATTGGAATTTTTTGGTTTGATCAGTTTGTTCCCATGTTATTTCCTGTTTAATGACACTATTTGGACCACAATTAAATACATTCTCTTCTTTGTTTTAAATGATTTTAGTGGGTGTATTTTCTTCAAATGGTTATTTTTTATGATTCATTACAATGAAAACTGCTTAGTATCAGTTAACGGATCAGAACATTAATCAAAATCCAATGAAAATGGATGAATCCCGAGATAAAGACAAAGAAGAAGAAGAAAGAAAGAAAGAAAGAAAGATAATGGAATCGAGTGGCCATTACAGTAGCCCGAGCGATTTACAATCACGTACTTTGGTGGCCATTCATTTTCATATATAGGTTGCTGACCACCAAACAAGTCGTTGGTATTACCGCAACTGCAACTCGATTATAATATTTTCATCTAATTGTTTACTCACAAGTCGATCATATTTTTATTTTTTTTAAAATTATTTTCAACTATTGTATGAAGTATGGAATCAATTTTGTTCGTTGTTGCATACTTAACAAAGTCAATTATACTCAAGTTATGGTAGACCATGGAAGAGTTTAGAGAATCATAGTATGAAATATGATAATTGAAATCTTAGAGAGTTTATTGCTCACAAATAAATAACATTTTTGACTAAGAGTTTGATATAGTAAGTAAACGTTTATAAATAAAGACATCTATTATTCTTGATTAATTATGTAATCTTGAATTTAGTATATGAGTATCATATACAAAAAATATTTGAATTTAAGCTCAATAATCTTAAATAATTCATAAAGAGAAAACATAATTTGATATTTTATTTATGGTTAATCTAAGTTACGGTACATTTCATATGTAATACAATGACTTAATCTGGAATCATTCGAAAGTAAAGGATACATATACGAATTTGAGAAATAGAAAGATGGAACCATCAAGATTAACCTTGCAAGCCTCAATGCCCTCTAGAGGGTGACCCAGTACAAAGGGAACCATATAGGACAAGAGTGTCAGTATGATCTGTAAAATGGTAACCAAGAAGAACAGAGGCAACTGGATCTTGTTAGAATGACCTTATCATAGTTTGCCACTTGTCCAAAAAGGACAGAGGCAGTTAGATCATTTTCTAGGCGATCATGTCATAGTTCACATTTGTCCAAGAATGATAGAGGTAGCTTGCTCTTGCTCTAGCGATCATATCACAGTCTGCCACCCTTCATGTTTATCATGGCTAATGTTGGACCAAAATTCCAACCGTCCAAATCGATGGTTGGATCAATTCGGATCATAACAGTTGTGGTTTCGATTCAAACCGTAACTAAATCATTAGCTATTACGGTTTAAGGCTTGAATCTTAACAGTTATTTTTTTTATTATAATAAATCTTAAAATGTCTAATTTTCCCTTCCCAACAACTATATATTTTGGGGGAATTTTAGATATCATAAAAAATAAAAAAAATAAAAAAAACACTATAAATAACTATTTAACTCATTTTTCAAAATCTCAAAATCATTTACTCTTCTCACTCTCGCAATTTCTCAAATATCATATATTCAATTAATTATTCTCTAATTATATCATTCTCTTCATTATAATGACAAGCTCATCACAGAACACAAACAAACCTGAGGCTGATGATACCACTCAACATACCACCGGCGAAACGACTTCAAGTATTCAAGTGAGAAATCGAAGTTATGAAATGTTGTCATAATATTTCACTCTGGTCGTGAATGATGTCACTGGTGGAAAGAATGATGTTTGCAATTATTGTGGAAAAATTTACAAACACGCCGATGGGTATGGAATTATGACAAGTCATATGAGGAGTACACATAAAGCTGAGTTTGTGATTGATACAACGGAAACACATATGACAAGATTTTCGACTTCCGGTTCGGGTTCTTCTTCTCCTACCAACTTATTTAAATATAATGAATCTCAATGGAAAGATAATTTAACTAAATTTATTTCCATGGAATATTTAGCTTTTACTTTTGATGAAAAAATTCATCTTTTAATGATTTAATACATGAAAATTGAATCATGCTTCATGTAAACTTACTAGGATGACATGTAAAAGAAAAATGATGGAATTGTATGCAAAAGGTCATCATAATTTAAAGGAATTATTTTTAAAATTAAACATCAAGTTTTAATTTCTAGTTGCATATGTGATCGATGAAATCACACACGTAATACAAGTGCACGTATCGCTCAAGTAGTATAAAAATATCGATCCCACGATGACTTAATTTCTATGTTGTTATTAATTATTAAAGTTATTTATTTACAGGTATCTAGTTGAGGTTAGAAGAAATTGTTCGTTGGTTGAAGATGGTTTAATTAAATAATAAATACAAATACAAATAAAAGAAATTAATAATAAAGAAAATATATAGGGTTGTGAATCCGCCCAATATTACTCTAATGGTGAACTGATTCTCATATACATGTGTAATAAATCAGTTGTTAACCTGGAATACGAAGATATGCAAAAGTCTCTTCCGATGGTCAGATGCAAACACCCAAAGAAATCCAATTGACTATATTCCTATGTTAATTAAGAAACTCCAAATTCATTAAGTTCATGTTCCAATTGTGGCTACCCACTCCCGACAGGTATATTCCTACACTGGAAGGAAATCTCTAAGGTGAGTTCGTGAGCTATTGAATCTAAGACGGAAACCAAAAATCTCTTTTCCAACATCAATCTTATTGGTGATCAGGCAACGAGGAAAATTAAGGTTAAGATTCAATAAACAAGCTAAAGCATCACACATATATAAACAAAATCAATTATTAAACTTGTGAATATTGTGCTTCATCACTTCCCTATATTAAAAATAAAATATTGGGGTTAGGGGATCCATCTTTAATATTTCAAATGTATAAATCTCACTTTATTAAAATATAGAAATTGACAGTGTTACCCAATTAAGTCAAATCATCTAAAAAAGCGGTATTATTATTTGTCCATAAATCAGCCATATAGACAGTAATCATCTGTCACCTAAAGCTCGACCACTTGTGCGCGTTGTGAGGGCATAACGATATAGTTCTCATATGTTTAAGTATAGGATACTTATGCAAATGCGATAGGAGGTTGTGTTTTACCGATGGTACGGAAAAAAGCTTCGATCAGGATAGACCCCGCAGAATCCCATTGGTAGTATGTATATGTGTCTATGGGAGTCCGCTTCAGGGTAGGTGTATTTGGTCTTAACATGAGACTTGCATCGCTAGTACTTGCGACAATCGGTAAACTTTGGTTTTGGTCGTCCAGGACTTTAACAGGTTCTGTGTACGCCTCTACTGGGTTTATTGGGAATCGTAGTGTATTGGATGAGATGTCAAGACGAAAGTATCACTTCAGACATATAGAGATGATGATCACGCAGGGATTCAGAACTGGTTCTCTATAGTGTTGCAACCATCGGGATAATATGACACGGTCATGATTATCCGATTCAAAGAGACTAGTTACTTGATATCCGATATGTGTTTCGTACGAGGCAGACACTATTCCAGTCCCAGACCTTGCACGTGACATCCGATACTGGATCGCAAAACACAATACTACGGTATACTACACCTGATAAAGATCGTATATTCCATTAAGAATATTTCTGTAGAATTGGGTAGGCATGGTGCTTTGCTAGAAGCCAACCTTGTCTCGTAAATCGGTTAAAAAGTAGTATGAGGTACGCATGTATTCGGATAGTCCGATGACCGTATTTACTGTCAATATAACCAGGGATCTCTTAGGTCGCTTCCCGAAGATTCACCGATGACGTTTGATTCGAACTTTATTATTCTGGGATTAATTGCGGAGAAACTTTATCTTGGATAAAGTACTATTTGTAGAGAGAGAAATATTAATTTGGAATTAATCGTAAAAATAATATTTTCGATATATTAAACGAAATTAGATTTTGAACGGAATTAAAATTAGATTTTAATTCGGGCAAACGAGTTAATTTATAATTAATTCGTTAGCGACATGAATAGTAATTTCGCTAGGCATAATTATTTAATTACCTCGCGACGGAAGTTCGTTAATTCAGAATTAGCAAAACTGAGCCCCAAAGTGTTTACGAGCCCACTCGTATTTTGAATCAAGTGGGGCCCACAAGTCATATCGCAAGTCACATCACTTGTCACTTTAGTGATAGACATCAAATCACCTTTTTGGTGAGTGACATGCACTCACTATTCATGATGTTGGTGGTTGTGGGCATTTAATGCATTTTTTGGAGCCAAAATACTTGTTGACTTTTTGGAAAAGTATATACCACTTTTGGTAAAGCATTTTGGGCATTATTATTGTTTTAGAAACAAAATACAAAAACTTGAAAACTTTCTCTGCTCTTGGTAAAAACGGTGAACCTCCAAGGAAGAAAATTTGATTTTCTTTCTTCATTTTGCTAGCACAAACTAAGGATCAAACAAGGTGTTAGGGAAGCCTTCTTGAGAGCTTGGAAACTCAAAGCAAAACTTGGAGCTTGGATCTTCTTCCCTTGGCCGAATACTACTTCAATGGAAAGGAAATTTTGTTCATCATCACATCCAAAACTGATATTTGTAAGTGTGTTTTTGCCACTCTTCTTTGTTATATTCATTCATTTCATGGCTTAAAATGATCTTGGGACATCAATAAAAACCAACACTCTGTTCGAACGTATTTTCGAACGCTACACAAACGCGAACTCTCTGGAACACTTCATTCGAATGCATTTATGAACGCACACACACTGGACAACCTCTTTCTTTATATTTTATGCATTTTTACCTCTTTAGTTATGTACTTTGCATTATGGATACGTGATTAATTATTTGTTATTTATTATTGACATGTTTTCCTGCTTTTGATTATTATTATAATTCTCATTATCGTATTTCTTTATTTAATGCTTTTGGAACTATGTATTTGCTTTCATTGTTTCTATTAATATATATAGGTGTGCAAATTTGTGTGTTTATTTGAATTATCTTGCAGGTGCTGCGCAAGACTTGGTTATACCATTGTGTGAATCCCTCATTATACTGGCATAAGTAAAGGACCTTTTTGAACCCAACGGTTTGAGGTCTTCCCTTGTGATGAGTGAGTGCGGCCTTAAATCATTTCCCAGTTCACACTGGGTGGCGACTCCATTATTCTTCGGTTTAGTCCCCCATGGGCTACTCCGTACTTTATACGGGCTGCGAGCCCAATAGTGTCGTGGTCGCCGAGCATCATAGGCATAGCGGTAAACCCCGCTTCGCTCGTACATGCGGTATCAACTTTAATCCATATTATTAAATTACAATTTCCATATTATAAATTAAGTGAGATTAATCTACCTTATCATACTAAAAGTTTCACCATTCCTCTAGCAGAAATTAACAACAAAACATAAAGTAAAGTAAGAACACACAAATTATTATTACTAAAAATAAAAATACATAATTAAAATATAAAAAATAAACACACAAGATACAATCATTAAGTTCCTTAATAGAAACCACAAGGAAAGTATGAAATTTACAAATGAAATCAAGCTTTATTTATATGAAAATTGCTCAAAGTTGAAATTTCCGAAATTGTACTTAGTTAGAAAGCCATTTCAAGTTTCTAACCTCCAAAATCCAAATATCAAGTCTAGTTTTTGCCCTTATTTGTTCCACATTTCGTCCTGATTGATTCTATTGAGTCCCGATTTTATTTTATCTGTAAAATAAACTAAAACACATCAA
This sequence comes from Zanthoxylum bungeanum, assembly GCA_019454045.1. Classification (NCBI taxonomy): domain Eukaryota; kingdom Viridiplantae; phylum Streptophyta; class Magnoliopsida; order Sapindales; family Rutaceae; genus Zanthoxylum; species Zanthoxylum bungeanum. Next base: position 96,924 of record SKCR01026027.1, on the reverse strand, counting down.
AATATTCATAAAACTCAAGAAACCATCAACATATTAAGTAAAAAGGGTGGTAAATATTGATATATTTTCGACTTATCACAGCCTTAAACTTAACATTTTGCTAGTCCTAGAGCAAAACAAACAAAACAAAATGAAATAATGAACTAAAACTAAATTACCCTAAGCCATTTTCGTAGGGATTATGGTTGCATTTAGTGTATGCAACAAGCCTTTAAACCACTAAGTGTCCCTATGGACGAGTTGTAGTCTCGTGAAGGTTTACAAAGACGATACCCACAAACATCAATTAAATGCAATCAAACAAAGTTAAAAGAAATAAAATAAACAAACAAAAAGTTCAGCTAAAAAGTGAAATTCTTATGCAAGTTAGTAATTGTTTTATTTCTTTCTAAATTACCAAATAAGTAAATTATCCTATTCTTTTTACCATTCTTCATATACACAGTGAACAAGGTATTAATCAATTCATTATGCCCACAATATTCACAAGTGTAGTTGAAAAGAGAGTAATATTTTTATCCTAAAATTATGTTAAAGTTCACACCTATTGAAAATGAAAGTTTATTTACAATAATAAGAAATTTTTTTAAAAACTTTACTGTTTGACGCGAACAATCAATGCTTACTAAGGCAAAATATTCGGTTACTAAGTAAAAGCTTTATTAAACAAGTTAAGTTCTACCGTTTGACGTGAACAATCACTACTGGCCAGGCAAAGCGCCCGATTACTAAGTAGAAGCTTACTTATTATCTAACTAACTCAAGTTGTATCGTTTGCCGTGAACAGTCACTGCTTGCCATGCAAGACGTCCGGTTACTAAGTAAAACTTGGTCAATATTATTTTTTTTCTTTTTATTTATAATAAATATTTCAATGCCTCTAGGTGCTGGCTCCAATAAACTATGGAACTAAATATTACAAAATGTTCACTTACAACTCTTGTTCATATGTTACCATGTATGTTGTAATACCTGTCAAATGAGCATATGAAGGTCAAATTTAATCAATATTATGGAGAAATCACAAATTTAAATAATTCAAAAGAAATAAACAAAAATTAACTTATTATGAATTAATTTGAGATACGTCTCTGGAGCGAAAAATCCTTACTCAGCTATCTCAGAACTGTAAAAAGAGAATGGTAAGTTGGGCTAGATTATCAGATGAGGAAGATAAATAGGGATTGTAGATGCTGGTTTTCGTCCGAGGTCCACAATCAAGATTTCGTAGGTTGGGGGAACTTACGTGTTAGACAATTATGACCCATAGCGACAATTATGACCTATAGCGTCACTATTTGTAAAAGACATTGTGTTTTTGTACAAAATTAACTATGTAGTAATGAAATTACCTTTTACCGTTTCGTAATTTATTTACTTTGATATATAAATGGTAAAAGTCCATATGATTAGTTCAGGATTGAGATGATATGAGACAGTATCAATCCATAAAGGTTTAATCATTAAATATCCCTAGTCGTAGTATTATCGAGACTAGACATCGATAATGCGGAATAGACTAGTATTTCACTTATGTGCGTTGTGAGGGCATAACAGCATAGTTCTCATATGTTTAAGTATAGGATATTTATGCAAGTGCGATAGGAGGTTGTGTTTTATCGATGGTACAGAAAACAGCTTCGCTCTGGATAGACCCCGCGGAATCCCATTGGTAGTATGTACATGTGTCTATGGCAGTCCGCGTCAGGGTAGGTGTATTTGGTCTTAACCTGAGACTTGCATCGCTAGTACTTACGACAATCGGTAAACTTTGGTTTTGGTCGTCCAGGGCTTTAACAGGTTCTGTGTACGCCTCTACTGGGTTTATTGAGAATCGTAGTCTATTGGATGTGATGTCAAGACAGAAGTATCACTTCAGACATATGGAGATGATGATCACGCAGGGATTCATAACTAGTTCTCTATTGTGTTGCAACCATCGGGATAATATGACAAGGTCATGATTATCCGATTCAAAGAGACTTGTTGCTTGATATCTTATATATGCTTCGTACGGGGCAGACACAATTCCAGCCCCAAGCCTTACATGTGACATCTGATACTGGATCGTAATATGCAATACTACGTATTCTACGCCTGACATAGATTGTATATTCCAGTAAGAATATTTCTGGAGAATTGGGTAGGCACGGTGCTTTGTTAGAAGCCAACCATGTCTTGTAAATCGGTTAACACGTAGTACGAGGTAAGCACTTAATCGGATAGTCCGATAACCGGATTTACTGCCAACATATGCAAAGATCTCTTGGATCACTTCCCAAAGATTTACCGATGACAGTTGATTTAAATTAGAATTAATCTGGGATTAATTAAGAGAGAGAAATTTAATCTGAGATTAATTAAGGTGTTATTTAATCTGGGATAAAATGTGTTCGGAAGAGAGAGAACATGATTAATTTCAAATTAATCGGTAAAATAAATTTAATAGTTAAATTTGATTTTTCTATTTAATTTATTGATATGGGCTAAAATTAATATATCATATATATTAATTGGAATTAGATTTCAACACGAAATTAAACTCGGACTTTGATACTTGCGAACTGATTAATTTAGAATTAATTCGTAAACGGCATACGTAATAAATTTACTAGGCATCGTCATTTAATTAAATTAGTTTTAATTATTTAACGATAAGAATTCGTTTAATAGGATTTAATGGATCCGAGCCGTGGTAAACATTCGTAGAATCCATTCGAATTTTGATTTCAAATGTGGGGCCCACATTAAATGTGGTAGTTGGGGGAGTGGTTGGCATTTATTCCATACCATCCACTTTCCAACCACATTGTTTAGATGAAAATGGTAAATTGGTTTCTACCAAAACCATCTCTCTCTCTCATTTGGTAACATATCACACACTTGAAACCCTAGACACACCAAGTTGAGCGTGAGCTTCCTCCCTCTCTTCTCATTGATTTTGTGGCAAAGTCAAGTTAGCTAGTACTTTAAGGAATCAACAAAGGTGATAGGGAAATGTCTCAAAGCTTGGATTCAACATACAACACTTGGATCTTGGAGATCAAAGTTAAAAATTTTAAAAGTCAAATCCGTTCATTGTAAGTATTTTCCACATTTTATAATGATCTTTGTCATGCTTTCATGCTTATTAGATCCTTGGTATGTTCTAGGAACAACTAACAATGGTATCATGAGCCAATTTTAAGCATGAAAAATTCTAGGATTGGGGCTTTTGTGTTTTGAACATGATTTTTTCAAATTGATGGTTTGAGCATGCTTAGAATATGATAACTTAGAGTTATGCATGTCTAGATTTGAGATATAATGATTGGATCAAAAATTTGAATATTCCTTAGTGTGGTCGAATTCACTACAGTCCACTGTAGTTGGATTTTTTTTTTTTTGGTTTTTAAAACATTGGATGTGTTCAAAGTATGATATAAATGTTGATTGTTGGTTTGATTAGATTGGAATCAAATTCAATAATGTTTATGTTAAATTCAAAGAGCATGTTGTGCTTGAAAATGATATGTTTTGCTTCAATTTGTGTTGAGTATAAATTGATTAACTTAAACATGATTAATTAGTTAATTAAGATGTTTTGGAAATATTAAGGTTAATTAATTAATCATGGCTAATACACTTTAAATTATAATAATTGGCCTTTTAAAGTTTATTGGGCCAAAAGTGTGTAATTGGGCTTAATGGGCTTGGATTGACCAAGTTTGGTTTTGGACTTTTGGATTGGATCCAATTGGGCCCAAAACCAATTCCATAAAGTCCAAATACATCACTTGGCCTTTTAAAGAATGTAATTGGGCCTAATGGGCCTAAATTGATTTATTGGCAATAGGGTGATTCCTATTAGGCCTTGGCATTTTGGGTTTGATCCGTTATGGCCAAAGCCCATGCCTTAAGAATCAATTAAAAGCCCATTGGACTTTAATTAAAATGACATTGGATGTTATTGGGCCTTTGAGACCCATTAAGATTGGATTTGGAATCCAAGTCTTTAAGGCAAATAAATAAGTGTAAATATTTAATTTGGAATTAAATTTGAATTAGTATTGAATACAAATAAATTAGATTTAAAGTTGTAGTTCGGATATAATTTAAGAATACGTACTTAAAAGTATTTATTCTTAAACGAGTTAGACTCGCGCAAATCAAATCGTTGTTTGAACATTGGATGGTCATTAATCAAAGATTAATTAATTGGATTAGATTGATTGAACAACATGCTTTGTATGAATACATGAATGTGTTTTATGAATAATTTATATCGGATGGATATTAGAAGGGTGAGGGCAATTTTGGAAATTGTAATAAATTTAGAATTTATTAAATTGGACTGCGTGTCTAGCCTTTTATCTCCTTATTCTTTGTATTTCTCTTCTCACCAATTCCCCTCAATGTAAATGAGGTTTCTTTATTGTATTATGTAATTGGGTAGGAGTTAGAATAGTTCTAGCCGGGGAGATGAAAGAGAGAGATTTGTTCTAGGAACAATCTGTTTAAATATCCATCCGCATATCGTTATTAATTTACTTTTCATGCCTTATGATGTTTTAGAAGCATGCTTAAGGGTGTATGATGAGACCTTAACAAAGATAATAAATTGATTACCAATTTACGCGAAAAAACCCTCAAAACATATTAAGCGTTTTCCTTCCGTTGAGTAATTCTTACTCAAGATCTAAAGGTGGCATTTGTTTGTTGGCCAAAGTCAAGACCTTTGTCAATTACGGATGTGTTTGAATCATGAGAGTTTTGTTCCATATCGGTGTCTTGTCCAAGTTGTGATTTGCTGGCCAAATTCAAGATCACTTCTTGTCCATCGACATTGATTACGAAGCTTTCTATGTCAATGGGTCCCGCTTAACTGGAATCATTAAGCTTCTGTGACAAAGCCAAGGCTTAGTTGATTCAGCGGAAAAAAGTTAGGAAAATATATTGGATATATTGGCATATATATTCTATATATGTTTCGGACTTGGATGTCCACCTACCGGATCTAGGAATTAGATGAGATCCAATTGATCTTCGAGATCTACCTAGTTAAGTATCATACAGCTTGTTGGCCAAAGTCAAAGTTGTGTGTTATTTAACGAGAGCCTAGCCCACTAGGAAACTGGGTTTCCCGAGTACTCGACAGAGGGTTAGAGGCTCGCCGAAAAATAGTGGGAGGCTAGTATTGAATTTGAAATTTCATTCAGATACTTAGCTTTACGCGCTTTCAAAATATTTCGTCAAAATTATTTTATTAGTTGGACTAATACAATGTTATTTTTCTTGTAACAGTTAGACTGTACCCAAATATCATTGACTAGATAGTTGGTCTATCGTAGTCAAGATGACTGGAAAGGGAAATGTCCGAGACATTATCATTGGCGAAAATGTCTTTAGGGCACGAACTTTGCCGATTGGGAAATGAATCTAAGGATAGTCCTTGGAGCCGAGAGGCTGCTATACACTATACAGAGACCTCTTGGGCCTAAGCCCAAACCTGATGAGCTGCTTGAGCTGGAGCTTTGGAAGACTCACAGGGATGATTGTGATACTACTCAGTCAATTATGCTTGCTGCTATGACTCAGCATTTCCGTCGACAGAACAGGGACTTGGATCCTTATAACATGTTGGCGAGGTTGCAAGATCTTCACCGATCTACCGAAGGTCGCAGAGATATGAGTTAGTAAGAAGCTCTTCCGTTCATGTATGTCAGAAGGCATGTCTGTTGAGTCCTATGTGGCACAGATGATTGCTGACATAGATGAGCTGGCTGAAATGGGGATAGTCTTCCAGGTTGAGAGTACCATAAATATGATCTTGCAATCTCTCCCCAACACTTGGAGACATTTCATCATAAACTATAATTTGATGAACACTGATGATACTCTTGGAGACTTGTTTTCAGTTCTCAAGGAAGCCGAGAAGGAGCTACTTAAGGGCAATAAATGTGAGGCGCACTTTGCTTTGACATCTCAGATACCGAGGCCTGGGCCCAAGGCGACTGGAGGTGTGAAGAAGAAGAAGCATAATACAAAGGGCAAGGCCAAATCGTCAAAGGCTTCTGGGAAACCTAATGATAAATCTCAGGATGTTTGCCTCCAGTGCGGCAAGCGGGGTCACTGGAAGCGTGACTACCGCGAGTACAAGGCGCTCCAGAAGGAGATTAAAACGGGCAAGGCACCGGCTTCAGGTATGTTTGTTATTGAAATAAACATGACTACTTCTTATTTTAAAAATTGGATTTTTGATTCTGGTTGTGGTACTCACATATGTACTGTTGTGCAGGATCTGCGGATTAGTAGGAGACTGACCTCAGGGGAGATTGATCTACCCGTTGGAAATGGGGCAGCAGTCACCGTTTTGGCCATTGGCACTTTTGTTTTAGAACTGACCTCAGGGCATGTACTTGAGCTTACAGACTGTTATTATGTACCTAGTTTGACTAGGAATATTATTTCTGTCTATGTTAACCCAATGTGGGTATACTTTTGTATTCAGGAACACTGGGTGTTTTGCGTATAAAAATGATGTAGAAATTTGCACTGCTGTTGTAAATAATGGTCTTTATATTTTGAATATAAATCAATCTCAAACATATAATATAACAAACAAAAGGCTCAAAACGAGTAACAAAGATGAAACTTATATGTGGCACTGTCGTCTGGGACATATAAACAAGACTCGCATATCCACACTTTCGAATAGTGGGTACTTGGATGGATTTGATCAAAATTCATATGACGTCTGCGAATCTTGCTTACTAGGCAAAATGCCTAAATCACCTTTTAGCAGTAAGGGTGAACGCGCCACCGAACTGTTAGCCCTCATTTATAGCGACGTATGTGGGCCCATGTCTAGCCAGGCTAGAGGTGGATATGAATACTTCGTAACCTTAACGGATGATGCATCACGTTATGATTATGTGTATCTTATGAGACACAAGTCAGAAACTTTTGAGAAATTCAAAGAGTTTCGACACGAAGTTGAAAAACAGACCAGCAAGAGTATAAAGACATTACGGTCGGACCGTGGTGGCGAATACTTGAGCAATGAGTTTGTAGATTACTTGAAAGAATATGGTATTCTTTCACAGTGGACTCCTCCTGGAACACCGTAATTAAATGGTGTGTCCAAACAGAGAAACGGAACTTTGTTGGACATGGTAAGGTCTATGATGAGTCGCACTGAGCTACCTATTTCCTTCTGGGGATATGCATTAAACAGTGTAATTCTTATTTTGAATAAGGTTCCGTCAAAGTCTATTCAACAGACTCCGTATGAGATATAGACAGGAAAGAAACCGGGTTTCTCATTCCTGAAGATTTGGGGATGCTGGGCATACGTCAAATGTTTGGAAGGTACCAAACTTGAGCCCAAATCAGATAAATGCCTATTCGTAGGATATCCTATGGAAACCAAAGGATATTACTTCTATCACCCATGAGAGAACTAAAGTATCTGTTGTCTACATGCGGTTTTCCTTAAGAAGGAATTCCTAAATGCAATGGCTAGTGGAAGGAAAGTAGAACTCGATGAAAATCGAAGTGATACTGTTCCTGGCATATAATCCTCAACAGAACAAGAACAGTCCATCCGGGATGAGACTGTACCACAATCGTCTATTACACAAGGACCTTGTAGGTCGGAGAGAGTCAGGAAACAACCTGAGAGGTATGGGTTCCAGATCTCGGCTCATGTAGATATTAATCTCATTGGGGATAATGAACCGGCTACGTATGAGGAAGCGATACAAGATATCGATTCCGCTTTATGGTAAGAAGCCATGCAGTCCGAAATGGATTCCATGTACACCAACCAAGTTTGGACACTGGTTGATGCACCAGAAGGCGTAAAGCCTATTGGATGCAAATGGGTCTTCAAGAAGAAGACCTACATGGATGGCAACGTACAAATATACAAAGCTAAGCTTGTAGCGAAGGGGTATCGTCAACAACTTAGTGTCGATTATGACGAAACTTTCTCACCCGTTGCCATAATTAAATCCATTCGGATAATGCTTGCTATTGTTGTATATTTCGATTACGAGATATGGCTGATGGACGTTAAAACCGCTTTCCTTAATGGAAACCTTTTAGAGGATGTTTATATGCAACAGCCTGATGGTTTTGTTGTGTATAGACTTGCAAACAAGGTTTGCAAGTTAAATCGGTCCATTTATTGACTGAAGTAAGCATCACGGTCATGGAACCAACGTTTTGATGAGATCATAAAAGAATATGATTTCATTCAAAACGAAGATGATCCTTGTGTATATAAGAAGGTTAGTGGGAGAGCACTGACTTTTATTGTCCTTTATGTTGATGATGTATTACTTATGGGCAATGACATTCCCATGTTAACATCAAAATTCTCCATGAAAGATCTGGGAGAGGCATCCTATATTCTAGGATTAAAGATCTACCGGGATAGATCTAGAAAGCTGCTTGGACTCTCCCAGAGCACGTACATTGACAAAGTATTGAAAAAATTCAACATGGATCAGTCCAAGAGGGGACTGTTACCAGTGTCGCATGGCATCACTCTATCTAAGGACATGTGTCCTAAAACACAAGATGAGAGAAACACATAAGTCGAATACCGTTCGCCTCGGCAGTCGGATCGATCATGTATGCCATGATATGTACGCGACCTGATGTCTCGTATGCTTTGAGCATGTGTAGTCGCTATCAGGCCGATCCAGGTGATGGTTAATGGATGGCGGTTAAGAACATCCTTAAGTATCTTAGACGAACTAAGGATGCTTTCTTAGTTTATAGAGATGAAGAACTTGAGGTAACTTGGTATACCGATGCAAGTTTCCAAACCGATAAAGACGACTCTAAGTCACAATCCGAGTACATATTTTGTTTGAAAAATGGAGCAGTAAGCTGGAAATCTTCCAAGTAAGAGACTGTTGCCAATTCAACAACAAAAGCGGAGTATATTGCTGCAGCTGAAGCAGCAAAAGAGGCAGTTTGGATCCATAAATTCCTAATTGGATTAGGAGTAGTCCCGTTAGCAGCTGAGCCCGTTCCATTGTATTGTGACAATAACGGGCTATAGCGCAGGCTAAGGAATCACGGTCTCATCAACGATCCAAGCATGTTCTTCGAGGTTTCCACCTGATTCATGAGATCATACATCGTGGCGATGTGAAGATCGAGAAGGTCGCATTAGATGACAACATTGCAGATCCACTGACGAAAGCTATTTCACAGCAAAAGTTTGAGAAACATATACATAGTTCAGATGTTAGATGCTTGAGTGATTAGCTATAGGCCAAGTGGGTGATTGTTAGACAATTATGACCCATAACGTCACTTTTTTTAAAAGACATTGTGTTTTTGTATAAAATTAACTATGTAGTAATGAAATTGCCTTTTACAGTTTTGTAATTTATTTACTTTGATATATAAATGGTAAAAGTCCATATGATTAGTTCTGGATTGATATAATATGAGACAATATCAATCCATAAATGTTTACTCATTAAATATCCCTAGTCGTAGTATTATCGAGACTGGACATCGATAATACGGAATAGACTAGTATTGCACTTGTGCGCGTTGTGAGGACATAACGGCATAGTTTTCATATGTTTAAGTAAAGGATACTTATGCAAGTACGATAGAAGGTTGTGTTTTACCAATGGTACGGAAAACAGCTTCGCTCTGGATAGACCCCGTGAATCCCATTGGTAGTATGTATCTGTGTCTAAGGGAGTCCGCGTCAGGGTAGGTGTATTTGGTCTTAACATGAGACTTACATCGCTAGTACTTACGACAATCGTAAACTTTGGTTTTGGTCGTCCATGGCTTTAACAGGTTCTGTTTACGCCTCTACTGGGTTTATTGAGAATCGTAGTCTATTGGATGTGATGTCAAGACGGAAGTATCACTTCAGACATATGGAGATGATGATCACGCATGGATTCATAACTAGTTCTCTATTATGTTGCAACCATCGGGATAATATGACAAGGTCATGATTATCCGATTCAAAGAGACTAGTTACTTGATATCCGATATATGCTTCGTACGAGGCAGACACAATTCCAGCCCCAGGCCTTACATGTGACATCTGATACTGGATCGCAATACACAATACTACGTATTCTACGCCTGACATAGATTGTATATTCCAGTAAGAATATTTCTGGAGAATTGGGTAGGCACGGTGCTTTGCTAGAAGCCAACCATGTCTTGTAAATCAGTTAACACGTAGTACGCGGTATGCACTTAATCTGATAGTTCGATAATCGGACTTACTGCCAATATATCCAGAGATCTCTTGGGTCGCTTCCCAAAGATTCACCGATGACAGTTGATTTAATTATAATTAATCTGGGATTAATTAAGAGAGAGAAAATTAATCTGGGATTAATTGAGGTATTATTTAATATGGGATTAAATGTGTTCGGAAGAGAGAGAACGTGATTAATTTGGAATTAATCGGTAAAATAAATTTAATAGTTAAATTTGATTTTTCTATTTAATTTATTGATATGGGCTAAAATTAATATATCGGATATATTAATTGGAATTAGATTTCAACACGAAATTAAAGTCGGACTTTGATACTTGCGAATAGATTAATTTAGAATTAATTCGTAAACGACATTCGTAATAAATTTACGAGGCGTCATCATTTAATTAAATTAGGTTTAATTATTTAACGATAAGAATTCGTTTAATCGGATTAAACGGATTTGAGCCGCAGTAAACATTCGTAGAATCCATTCGAATTTTGAATTCAAATGTGAGGCCCACATTAAATGTGGTAGTTGGGGGAGTGATTGGAATTTATGCCATACCATCCACTTTCCAACCACCTTGGAATGGTTTTGGTGAAACCATTTACCCAACCACCTTGTTTAGGTGAAAAAGGTAAATTGGTTTCTACCAAAATCATCTCTCTCTCTCTCATTTGGTAACATATCACACACTTGAAACCCTAGACACACCAAGTTGGGCGTGAGCTTCCTCTCTCTCTTCTCATTGATTTTGTGGCAAAGTCAAGTTAGCTAGCACTTTAAGGAATCAACAAAGGTGATAGGGAAACATCTCAAAGCTTGGATTCAACATACAACACTTGGATCTTGGAGATCAAAGTTAAAAATTTTAAAAGACAAATCCGTTCATTGTAAGTATTTTCCGCATCTTATAATGATCTTTGTCATGCTTTCATTCTTATTAGATCATTGGCATGTTCTAGGAACAACTAACATTCCGATCCTGCAAAACAAAGGCAAAGTGAGCGTGGAGGGTCTACCCACAGGTATGGTGGAAGTCGTAGGCAGTCCGACGCCCTAGTCAGCGAAGGTGATGGGCTGTAAAGGGTGTAGTAGGAGGAGCAAGGTTAGATATTACCTTGATCCCGGTGAGCTGTCGTGAGGGTGGTAGGTAGGATCTGATGAAAGTACTGGAGAGAATACTATCGAGCTATGAGTAGTGAATCTTATGTGCCCCCCTCCTTCGTGAATTCCTCTTCTTATATAGATACTTGGAAAATAGGCGTGCTTTATTGCCTTTAAATATTTGTCCATTATGAGGCTGAAGCGGCGGAGTTATGAGTGGTATTTATGGGTCTGGGCGTTTCGTAGGCTGGCACATGGTGAGTCTTGGATAAGGTTTGGACATAGGCTTGTAAAACATCTTTGGGCCAATGTTGACTTTTAGATTTGGGCTTCCTTTAGTGTGTGGGTTTGATGTTAGCAACTTGGGCTTGGATCTTATGTTGGGGTGTCTGGGGTGCGTTCAATATTAGGTTTGAAGCAAAAGGTCAAAATTACCCTTTGATCAAATTTGGCCCATACAGTTTGTCCTTTACTTTCTAAGTCAATGAGTTATTGACTTGGAGAGTATTTGTTGGTCGTGTCGCCTTAACCAAACCAGGAAAGCCTTCATTACCTGAACCGGTCCACAATCAGACGTCTTCAGTGTTGCCTAGCAGTGTGGCTACGGTCTTGAATCTAACTAGTCATGAGTTATGGGGATGTCCCTAATTTGAACGAGTTAGTCGTTGTCCCCGATCATACTCCATCACAAATTAAACGGGGATTGTATTCATCGACTAGACCTGATAAAGGCCAGGAGTTCAAAACATGTTTGGTACCGAATAGAGACCAAATCGAGTCTACATATCGTCTGGATTAGAATGAGGTCCATGTGTTAGACAATTATGACCCATAGCGTCACTGTTTTGTAAAAGACATTGTGTTTTGTACAAAATTGACTATGTAATGTTGAAATTGTCTTTTATCATTTCGTAATTTATTTATTATGATATATAAATGGTAAAAGTCCATATGATTAGTTCCGGATTGAGATGATATGAGACAGTATCAATCCATAAAGGTTTAATCATTAAATATCCCTAGTCGTAGTATTATCGAGACTGGACATCGATAATGCGGAATAGACTAGTATTGCACTTGTGCGCATTGTGAGGGCATAACGGCACAGTTCTCATATGTTTAAGTATAGGATACTTATGAAAGTGCAGTAGGAGGTTGTGTTTTACCGATGGTACGGAAAACAGCTTCGCTCTGGATAGACCCCGCGGAATCCCATTGGTAGTATGTATATGTGTCTATGGGAGTCCGCGTCAGGGTAGATGTATTTGGTCTTAACCTGAGACTTACATCGCTAATACTTGCGACAATCGGTAAACTTTGGTTTTGGTCGTCCAGGGCTTTAACAGGTTCTGTGTACGCCTCTATTGGGTTTATCGAGAATCGTAGTGTATTGGATGTGATGTCAAGACGGAAGTATCACTCCAGACATATGGAGATGATGATCACGCAGGGATTCATAACTCGTTCTCTATTGTGTTGCAACCATTGGGATAATGTGACAAGGTCATGATTATCCGATTTAAAGAGACTAGTTGTTTGATATCCGATATGTGCTTCGTACGGGGCAGACACTATTCCAGCCCTAGGCCTAGCACGTGACATCTGATACTGGATCGCTATACGAGATACTAGGTATTCTACGTCTGACATAGATTATATATTCCAGTAAGAATATTTCTGGAGAATGGGTAGGCACGGTGCTTTGCTAAAGCCAACCATGTCTTGTAAATCGGTAAACACGTAGTACGAGGTACTCGCTTTATCGGATAGTCCGATAACCGGATTTACTGCCAACATATCCAGAGATCTCTTGGTCGCTTCCCAAGGATTCACCGATGACTGTTGACTTAAATTGGAATTAATCTGGGATTAATTAGAGAGAGAAATTAATCTGGGATTAATATGGGCTTGTTTAATCTGGGATTAAAAGTGTACAGTGGCGAAAGAACGCGATTAATTTGGAATTAATCGGTAAAAAAAATTTAATAGTTAAATTTGATTTTTCTATTTAATTTATTCGAACGGGCTAAAATAATATATCGGATATATTAAAATGGATTGGATTTCATTACGAGATTAAAGTCGGACTTTAATGCGAACGAACGAATTAATTTAGAATTAATTCATGAACGACGTTCGATATATATTTGCGAGCATCGTTATTTAATTAAAATTGGATTTAATTATTTAACGACGAAGGATCGTTTAATTGGACTAAACGGAACTGAGCCGCGGTAAATGCCCGTAGAGATATTTGAATTTTTTTGTTCAATATTTGGAGCCAAAAGTGTTGTAGTGTTGTCCCACCACACAACCACCCACCTTGTTTTGCCTTTATGAAAACTTTACCAATCTCTACCTTGTATTGGGTAAAAGGTGAAATGGTTTCACCTTTTGGTAAATAACAAAAAGGCATTTTCATTTGGTAACACAAGACACAAAATCAAAACACAAAAAAACCCTAAGGAACTAAGGCTTGGCCGAATTCCTCTCCTCCTCTTCTCTTTGATTTGATTTTCAAATCATCAAAATCTAGCACTTTGGAAGTGAACAAGGTGATAGGGAAACTCCTCAATAGCTTGGAATCATCATAAAGCTTGGATTCATCCTAAAGCTTGGATCTTGGAGATCTTGGATCTCAAAAATTTTAAAAGCTCTACATCTCATTGTAAGTATATTCCGCACCTTATAATGATTAAATCCTTTATTATGCATGCTTTTTAGATCCTTATAATGTTCTAGGAACACCAACAATGGTATCATGAGCCTAATTTAAGCATGATAATTTTAGGGTTCTTGAATCTTAAAATTTGGGGCTTTTTGATTTTGAGCATGATTTTTTGAAATTGATGCTTTGAGTATGTTTACAACATGATAACTTAGAGTTATGCATGATTAGATTTCAAATAAATCAAAAGCAACAAAAAATTAAAAAAAGCATATCTTGGCCGAAACCTACTGTCCATATATGCACTGCAGTTTTTGTTTTTTGAAACATGAAATAATGTGTTTGGATGCATGTTTAAATGATGATAGTTGGTTTAATATGATTAGAATCAATGTCTATAATGTTCATGTTAAAATCAAAGTGCATGTTAAGCATGAAATGATGATCTTAGGCTTCAATATGTCTCAAGCATGCAATGATGTGTTTTGGGCATGATTTTATGTTAAGCATGAATTATTAAGTTTAAGCATGATTAATTAAGTTAATTAATATTTTGGAAATATTGAGTTTAATTAATTAATTATGGCTTATACACTTTAATTAAAATAATTGTGATATTTGGAATATTATAATTATGATAAAGCCTTTAAAATTGAATTGGGCTAAAAGTGTGTATTTGGGCCTAATGGGCTTGGTTTGACCAAGTTTGGTTTTGGACTTTTGGATTGGATCCAAATGGGCCCAAAACCAATTCATGAAGTCCAAATACATCACTTGGCCCTTTAAAGTATTTGAGTGGGCCTAATAGGCCTAAATTGATTTGATGGCAATAGGGTGATTCCTATTGGGCCTTGGCATTTTGGGTTTGATCCATTATGGCCAAAGCCCATGCCTTAAGAATCAATTAAAAGCGCATTGGACTTTAATTAAAAAGACATTGGATGTTATTGGGCCTTGAGACCCATCAAGATTGGATTTGGAATCCAAGTCTTTAAGGCAACTATGTAAGTGTAAATATTTATTTGGAATTAAATAAGAATTAGTATTGAATACAAATAAATTGGATTTAACTTGTAGTTCGATATAATTCAAGAATACGTACTCAAAAGAATTTATTCTCAAACGAGTTGGACTCACGCAAATCAAATCATTGTTTGAACTTGGATGGTCATTAATCAAAGATTAATTAATTGGATTAGATTGATTGTAATAAACATGTTTTGATTGAATACATATATGTGATGTATGAATAACGTATATCGGATGGATATTAGAAGGGCAAGGGCAATTTTGGAAATTGTAATAAGTTTAGAATTTATTAAATTGGACCTGCGTGTCCAGCCTTTAATCTCATTACTCCTTGTAATTCTCTTCTCACCTATTCCCCTCTATGATATGAGGTTTCTTTATTGTATTTTGTAAAAGGGTAGGAGTTAGAATAGTTCTAGTCGGGGAGAGGAAAGAGAGTGATTTGTTCTAGGAACAATCTGTTTAAATATCCATCCGCATATCGTTATTAATTTACTTTTGCGCCTTATGATGTTTTAGAAGCATGCTTAAGGGTGTATGATGAGACCTAATCAAAGATAATAAATTGGATGCCAACTTACGCGAAAAACCCTCAAAAACATATTAAGCGTTTTTCCTTCCGTTGAGTGATTCTTACTCAAGATCCAAAGTTGGCATTGGCTTGTTGGCCAAAGTCAAGGCCTTTGTCAATTGCGGATGTGTTTGAATCATGAAGGTTTTGTTACATATCGGTGTCTTGTCCAAGTTGCGATTTGTTGGCCAAAGTCAAGACCACTTCTTGTCCATCGACATTGATTACGAAACTTTCCATGTCAATGGGTCCCGCATAACTGGAATCATTAAGCTTGTTGTGCCAAAGCCAAGGCTTAATTGATTCAGAGGAAAAAGATTAGGAAAATATGTTTGACATATTGTCATATATAAAGTATATATGTTTCGGACTTGGATGTCCACCTACCGGATCTAGGAATTGGATGAGATCCAATTGATCTTCGAGATCTACCTAGTTAAGTTTCATACAGCTTGTTGGCCAAAGTCAAGGTTGTATGATATTTAACGGGATCCTAGCCCACTAGGAAACTAGGTTTCCCGAGTACTCGACAGAGGTTAGAGGCTCGCCGAAAAATAGTGGGAGGCTAGTATTGAATTTGCAATTCATTCAGATACTTAGCTTTACGCGCTTTCAAATAAATTCGTCAATATTACTTTATTAGTTGGACTAATATATTGTTATTTTTCTATGTAACAGTTAGACTGTACCCATTATCGTTGACTAGATAGTTAGAGTATCGTAGATCAAGATGACTGGCAAAGGAAATGTCCGTGATATTATCATGGGAGATAATGTCTTCAAGGGCACAAATTTTGCTGATTGGGAAATGAACCTTAGGATTGTCATAGGTTCAGAGAGGCTGTTGTATACTGTACAAAGACCTCTTGGGCCAAAACCCGGACCGACTGAGACACTTGAGCTGGAGCTTTGGAAGACTCACAGAGATGATTGTGACACAACTCAGTCCATTATGCTTGCTTCGATGACTCAGCACTTTCGCAGACAAAATAGGAACTTGGATCCTTATAATATGTTAGCAAGGTTGCAAGATCTGCATCGCTCTAACAAGAGGATGCAGAGGTACGAGTTAGTCAAGAAGCTCTTTCGCTCACGCATGACAGATGGCATGTCTGTTGAGTCCCACGTGGCTCAGATGGTCGCTGACATCGATGAGCTGGCCAATATGGGGATAGTCTTTGAGGCAGAGATTACTGTGGACATGGTCCTGCAATCTCTCCCCGATTCCTGGAGACAGTTCATCATAAATTATAATTTGATGAACACCAGTGATACTCTTGGAGAGTTACTGTCAACTCTCAAGGAGGCTGAAAAGGAGCTTCAAAAGGGCAACAAGCGCGAGGCGCACTTTGCATTGACATCTCATGGACCTAGGGCTGGGCCCAAGGCAACTGGAGGTGTGCGAAAGAAGAAGCATATGCAAAAGGGCAAGGCCAAAAAGTCAAAGGCTTCTGGGAAGCCAAGGACAAATCTCAAGATGTTTGCCTACAGTGCGGCAAGCGGGGTCACTGGAAGCGTGACTGCCGCGAGTACAAGGCGCTTCAGAAGGAGATAAAAGCGGGCAAGGCACGGCCTCAGGTATGTTTGTTATTGAGATAAATATGGCTACTTCTAGCTTTAAAAATTGGATTTTTGATTCTGGTTGTGGTACTCATATATGTACTGATGCGCAGGATCTGCAGATTAGTAGGAGACTGGCTTCAGGAGAGATTGATCTGCATGTTGGAAACGGGACACCTGTTGCTGTTTTGGCCGTAGGCACTTTTGTTTTAAAACTGCCTTCGGGACATGTACTTAAACTATCAGACTGTTATTATGTACCTAGTTTGACTAGGAATATTATCTCTGTATCTTGTTTGACCCAATGCGGGTACACTTTTGTATTCCGAAACACTGGGTGTTTTGTTTTTAAAGATGAATTTGAGATATGTTCAGCTGATGCTAATAATGGTCTTTATATTTTGAATATAAATCAATCTCAAACATATAATGTAACTGTTGGATAATATGACCCATAGCGTCACTGTTTGCACATATCATTGTGTTGTTGTAGCAAATTAACTATGTGATAAGGAAATTGCACTCTCATCGTTTGTGATTAGATCACCATAGATATATAAATGAAGAGAGGTCCCTATGATTAGTTCCTGGACTGAGAATGATATGAGACAGTATCAGTCCCCGAAGGATTAATCATTAAATATCCCTAGCCGGAGTATTATCGAGACTGGACATCGATAATGCGGAATAGGCTAATTGCACTTGTGTGCGTTGTGAGGGCACAACGGCATAGTTCTCATATATATAAGTATTGGATACTTATGCAAGTGCGATAGGAGGTCGTGTTTCACCGATGGTACGGAAACAACTTCGCTCTGGATAGACCCCTCTAATCCCATTGGTATTATGACTATGTGTCTATGGGAGGCCGAAATCAAGGTAGGTGTGTATAGTCTTAACCTGAGACTTGCATCGCTAATACTTACGATAATCGATAAACTTTGGTCTTGGTGGTAGGGGCTTTGACCGGTTTTGTGTACACCACTTCTGGGTTTATCAGAGAGTCGTAGTGTATTGGGTGTGATGTCGAGACGGAAGTATCACTTCAGTCATATTGGAGATGATGTCACGCAGGATACGGTATTAGTGCTCTTAAGTGATGCGCATCCAATCGTGATATTATGACCAGGTCATGAATATCCGATTATAGAGACTAGTTACCAGACATCCGATATGTGCTTCGGACGGGGTAGACACTTATCCAGCCCCAGCCCTAGCACGTGACTATCCGATACTGGGCCGATACGCACAATATAATGGTATACTACGCTTGATACAAATCTTAATATTCTTAGATGAATATGACCGGAGAATTTGGTAGACTTCGTGCTTTGCTAGGAGTCGACCTTGTCTCGTAAATCGGTAGAACGTAGTACTTGGTACGTACGTGATTCGGATACACCGACGACCGTATTTACTGCCAACGTATCCGGAGATCTCATGGGTCACTTCCCGATAATGCACCGATGACGCATAACTCGCACTCATTAATAATCTGGGATTATACAGAAGAAAGAGAAAATTAATCTAGGATTAATTACAGAGATATTTTATCTAGGATAAAATATCGTCTAGAGAGAAATAACGATTAATTTGGAATTAATCGGCAAATTAATATATTCGATATATTAAACGAAATTAGATTTCGACGTGGAATTAAAATTAGATTTTAATTCGGGCGAACGATTAATTTAGAATTAATTCGTTAGCGAGGTGAATAGTGAATTCACTAGGCGTAATTATTTAATTACGACGCGACGGAAAAATCGTTAATTTAGAATTAGCGAACCTGAGCCCGAGTGTGTGATTGCGAGCGCATTCGTATTTCGAATTCGAGTGTGGCGACGCAAGTCACATCAAGCGTCAAATCAATCGTCACATCAAGCGTCAAATCAAAAGTCACTTTGAGTGATTGATTGATTGATTGATTTGATTGATGGATTAAGTGAAAGACACACATCACATCACCTTTTAAAGTGACATATGAATAGTGATGCAAGTGGGTGGAATAGTGACTTGTGAAAGACTTTTACCATTTACTTATTTTATTAAATGTTTTGGTAATTGGTTTTAATATATTTTCTAGGAAAATATATAAGACATTTTTAAGTAAAGGTTTAATAAGTCTTGACATTTTTCACCTCTCTCTCTCTCCCCATTTCTCTTCTTCTCCTCACGCAATTTGAAGCTTTTCTTCACTGGTTTCATACCAATTTTGGCGTGGATAATAGGGAAGCAATGAGTGATTTTCATTCGATGAAATCAAGTGCTAGCACACTTACGAGTATTGCGAAGGTGGTAGGGAGGTTCACCCATGAGGCCGGGACTCATCGACGAGGTTTGGAGCTCGAAATGAGATCGATTCAGCTCAAAAGAGGTGAGCAAATCTGCACTGTTTTGGCGTGGAAGGCAGTGGGTTTTTGGCCTTGATTTCTCTCCAAATCGACTCAACCGATCGATGTGGTATTCCGCTACCTCCGTTGATGTATTCACGCACATGTTTTTCATTGCTTGTTTGATCTTGGGACCTAGATTAATTTCCAACAATGGCATCAAGAGCCTAGGTTCAAGCATGAAATTTTAGGGCTTTAAATTTGGGTAAATTTGTTTTGAGCATGATTTGAATGAATTGATTGTTTGAGTATGCTTATAACATGTCTAATTGCATTTTGGTTGGACCAATTTGTTGAAAATTGATTTGGAATAATTTCCCCAATTTATTCATGTTGGCCGAATGTAAGGATGATTTTGGATTCTTGGAATTTTTTGATTTTGATTCATTTGATGAGTTAGAATCATTTAGGATGATGTTAATTTGAATCGATTGGATTGGATTTCAAATTGGACGAAAACCCCAAAATCTTTGAGTTGGCCGAATTGGATAATGCCCCTAATGTCTTGGTAATTTTTGATTTTGTGATATTGGATGTGTATGAAATCATTTAGGATGTTGATTTAATGTCGATTGTGGGTTCGATTGGATTGAAACCGAATCGGACACAAAATTCTTCCTTGGCCGAGACTAAAGAAGCATGTAAATGGGTTTGATTTTTCAATTTATGTGTTGGACATGTGATAATGAATTGAGCATGATTATTGGACTAATTAGGTGTTTTAGAAATGTTGATTTAGTTGATTAATCATGTAATGCACTTTAGGTAATTAAATTGCGGAAATTGGATTTGTAATTTAATTATTTAGGCTTTAAATTGGATTTGGGCTTTCTAAGTTGTAATTGGGCCTATTGGGCTTGATTTATCAAGTTTGGTTTAGGCCAAGTGGATTGGATCCAATTGGGCCAAAACCTTAACCATAAAGCCCAAATGCGACTAATGAACCTTTAAAGTTCAATTGGGCCTAATGGGCCAAGATTGATTTATGGGCTTATGGGGTAAATCCCGGATTGGACTTTGGTTATCGGTTTGACCCGAGTTGACCAAAAGTCCACGCCTTAAGAAATCAATTAAAAGCCCATTGGACTTTAATTGAATTGACGTTGGACGTTAATCGGTCTTTGAGACGCGTTACGATTAAATTTGGAATTTAAATCGTAAAAGGTTTATTAATAAAGTGTAATGTTTAATTTGGAATTGAATAGTGAATTAGTATTAAGTACATGTTAAATTAGATTTAATAATGTAGTTTAATTTAATTCAAGAATTCGTACTTTAAGTACTTATTCGCAAAAACGAGTTTGACTCGACAAAATCAAATCGTTGTTTGAACATTGGATGATCACTTAATTATCAGATTAATTAATTTGATTAGATTGATTGATAGCATGCTTATGTGTGTGAATACGTGGTTGTGTTGAATGAATAATGTATATCGGATGGATATTAGATGGGTGGGCAATTTTAGAAATTGTTGTAATAAATTCGATTTATTAAATTGGACCTGCGTGTCCAGCCTTATCACCTCATTCTCTTTGTATTCTCTTCTCACCTATTCCCCTCTATGTAAATGAGGTTTCTTTAGAAGTGTAGTGTAACGGTAGAAGTAATACAAGTGCTAGCTTGAGTGAGAAAGGGAGAGATTTGATCTAGGATCAATGTGTAAAGTATCCATCCGCATATCATTATTATTTATTTTCATACTCGCTTTATTATGTATTTAGAATGCATGTTTAAGGGTGTATGATGATGAGACCTTAACAAAGATAATTAAATTGGTAGCCAATTTGCACGCGAAAAACCCTCGTTAAATATCAAGCGTTTCTTTTCCTTCCATTGAGTGATTCTTGCTCAAGATCCGAGATTGGCAGGGTTGTTGGCCAAAGTCAAGCCCTTGTCCGTCGAAGATGTGCTTTAATCACGAGGCTTTGTTCCATATCAGTGTCGTGTCCAAGTTGTGGTTTGTTGGCCAAAGTCAAGACCACTTCTTGTCCATTGACATTGATTACGAAGCTTCCTTGTCAATGGGTCCGCGCTTGACTGGGATCACTAGGTTTGTTGTGCCAAAGCCAAGGCCTAGTTGATTCGAGGAAAAAGGTTAGGGTATATATTCGATATAGGCATATATTAGATATATGTTTGGGACTTGGATGTCCACCTACTGGATCTAGGAGTTGGATGAGATCCAATTGATCTTCGAGATCTACCTAGTTAATTATCATACAATTTGTTGGCCAAAGTCAAGATTGTGTGATATTTAACGGGATCCTAGCCCACTAGGAAACACGGTTTCCCGAGTACTCGACAGAGGGTTAGAGGCTCGACGAAAAATAGTGGGAGGCAAGTATTGAATTTGCAACATTCGTTCAATTACTCGCCATACGCGCTCAAACCAAATATCATTCGTCAATATTTTACATTGTTTTAAAAATTTATATAGTTGACTATATACAAACTCATTCAATAATAGTTGATTTTATAATTGGATTATAGTAATCAATATAATTGAATTAAAATGATAGTTGATTTTATAATTGGATTATAGTAATCAATATTAAAATTATAGTTGATTAAATAATTGGGTTATTGTAATCATTATAAAAATAGTACCTTATTAAATTGATTAAATAGTTGGACTATTGAAATCAAGAAAGAATTGAAAAGTTGAATATTTAAAATATATAATCCTTGGATTAAATGTTTTAAATGATTTAATTTTCAATTGGGAATTAATAATAGGTTAATTTATTGATAAAAAACTTATTATGACTTAGCCCATAATTAAGCAAATAGTAGAGCATAAAATCTTTGGAAGATTTATGTGATGATGACTTTAGTGCTTAATTTAATATACTTATCATAAATCTATCTTTAGATTTAAAAGTATTAAATTGCAATTAATAATTCTTAGAGAATTGATTTGACTATTCTAGTGGTGAAAAGTCAAAGTTTGCAATTGGGCAAGTTGCACAAGGTGCACATCATTTCGATATTCTAAAACCCAAGGCTGGCCAAAGGTTGTGAAATATTGAAAAGATAATTGACATATCCCAAAGTGACTACCATTTGGATATGGAAGACACGAAGGAATTAAAGAAAGGGCGAGGCTCTAACTTTAAAAATATTTGTCAAAGTTATGTTCACTACTAGTATTGAAATTGGATTTTAAATACTTAGTGTGGTACATAAAATATATGTATTGATGTTCAGAATTCGCTATGAGCTGGATACTGACTTCAAGCCGAGATTACTCTGCGATCGGAAACGGGACGAAAGTCGCTGTTTCGACCGTAGATACCTAAGTTTAGGAACTATCCTTTGGGTATGTACTTAAATTAGGAATGTTATGATGTAACTAGTTTGACTAGAGACATTATCTCTATATCAGTGTTTAATCCGTTGCGGATAAAACCTTTATATTATAGAACACTAAGTGTTTTATTATATAAAGATGATACTGAGATAAATACATTAGATGTAATAACAGAATTTATATTTTGAATATAAATAAAATCTCAAACATATAAAATGACAAATAAATAGCTCAAATTGATTTGATCAATAGAGACTTATTTGTGGCATTGTTGTCTAGGACACAATTAAACGAGACTCGTATATCCACACTTTTGAAGAGTGGGTACTAGGACTGATTTGACTATTCAAATAAGGTCTGCGAATCTAGTTTATTAGGTAAAATACCTAAAATACTATTTACTTGGTAATAGTAAAAGGGCACCGATCTGTTAGCCCTATTCATGGTGAAGTAAGTGGGCCCATATCTAGCTAGGCTAGATGTGAACATGAATATTTCGTGACCTTAACGGATGTGGCATCACGTTGTGGTTATGTGTTTCTTTTGAAGAACACAGATCGGAAACTTTTGAAGTTTCGACACGAAGTAAAATAAACAGATCGGCTATAGTATTATTCCGCCACGGTAAGACCGTAATGGAAAATACTTAAGCAGTAAGTTTCAAAATACATGAAAGAGTACGGTATTCTTTCATATGAGGACTCCTCCCGAGACACGTCAGTTAGACGGTGTGTCCGAACTAAAACCAAATTTTGTTGGACATGATAAGGTTTATCACGAGTCGCTCTGAGCTACTATTTCCTTCAATAGGATATGTATTAACAGTGCAAAACTTATTTAGAATAGGTTCCATATAAATCTGTTTGACAGATATCATATAGGATATGAACAGGAAAAAACGAGGTTTCTCATTCCTGATAATTTGGATATGCCAGGCATAACGTTTGGATGATACCAAACTATAAGACCCAAATTGGATAAGTGCCAATATAGGTTATCCTAAGGGAAACCTTAAGTATAGTACTTATAAATCCCACATGAGAACAAT
Source organism: Zanthoxylum bungeanum (assembly GCA_019454045.1). NCBI lineage: Eukaryota > Viridiplantae > Streptophyta > Magnoliopsida > Sapindales > Rutaceae > Zanthoxylum > Zanthoxylum bungeanum. The sequence continues at coordinate 72,994 of SKCR01026027.1, read as the reverse complement.
GTAATTGTTGCTCACCATGCGGTTTTCCTGAGAGGAATACCGATATGCAGTGGTCAGTGGGAGGATAGTGATACTCGATGAAAATCGGGAGTAACACTGTTCAAGGCACGAAGTCCTTAATGGAACACAATAGTTCATCAATGATGAATCTGTACCATTAATCTTCAAATACACAAGAACTTCGTAATCGGATAGAGTCAGAAAACAACCTAGGGTATGGGTTTCTGATCTAACCTCATAAAGATGTCAATCTTATGGAGGTGTACCATCCGACTACGTTTTGAGGAAGTGATACGAGGTATCGACTCCCTGTTATGGCAAAAGTACCATGAATCCGAAATGGATTCCATGTATAACAACTATTTTGGATACTAGTTGTTGTACCATAAGGCATTGTGCCTATTGGTACATTAAACGTCTTCAAGGAAGACATACATGGAAGGTAACATACCAACGTAAAAGCTGGGCTTTTGACGGAAAGGTATCGTTATCAACATTGTGTTAATAACGGTTCAACCTTTTACCTGTTGCCATGGTAAATCCATTTTGAAGATGCTTGTTGATAACTGTATATTTCATTTATGAAATGTGTCAGTTACAATCAAAATCGCTTTCCTGAAAAGGAAACCTTTTGGAGAATGTTTATAACATCTGACGATTTTGTATGACCGACAAACAAGGTTTGCGGGTTATTCGATCCATATTGGATTGAAACAAGCATAAGGTTCTTGGAACTGTCGTTTTGAAATAATCGTAATGGTTTATGATTTGACTCAAAGCGAAATAATTCTTGTGTATATAAGTAGGTTAGTGGGAGAGGGCACTGACAATTAAATTCCCATAATGCAATTGGTGAAAGCTAGGCTTTCATTGATATTCTTTCATGTAAATTCTCCGTAGAATTTTGGGGGAGTAACAACCTTTATTCAAGGAATTAAGATCTACTGGGATAGATTTGGAGTTTGTTAACACTCTCTGGGAAATTGTACATTTAAAATGTACTTGATAGGGTGTCTCATACGCTTCGAGCATATGGAGTCACGATCAGTTCAATCCATGTGATAGTCACTGGATTGAAGTTAAGAACATCTGTTAGTATCTCAGAGAACTAAAGATGTTGTCTTAAACTATGGAGAAGGAGAACTTGAAGTGACTGGGATCACTGCTGCAAGTTTCCAAATAATTAAATAATACGGTACTATAAAGTTTGAATACTGGGACAGTGAGCTGGAAATATTCCGAGCAAGATAACTGTTGCCGAATAAACAATAAATGTGGATTATTGCTGCAGCTGAGGCAGCACAATAGAAGTATTTTGGGTCGAAAATAAATCTAATTGATTAGATATAGTTCTGTTAGCAGCTGAGCTAGGCGTCAGCATAGGCTAAGGAATTAAAGGTCTCATCGACGATCCAGATATATACTTCTATATCATCTGATTCGTTCGGATCATACATCGTGGCGATGTGATGATCGTGTAAATCGCGTCAAACGATAATAAAGCAAATCCGCTGACGAAAACCTTTCCTCAGCAATTTGAGCAAACCGTACATAGTTCGGGTGTTAGACACTCGAGTGACTGGCTATGTGCCAAGTGGGAGATTGTTGGATAATATGACCCATAGCGTCACTGTTTGCACAGATCATTGTGTTGTTGTAGCAAATTAACTATGTGATAAGGAAATTGCACTCTCATCGTTTGTGATTAGATCACCATAGATATATAATGAATTGAGAGGTCCCGGTCCCTGATTAGTTCCTGGACTGAGAATGATATGAGACAGTATCAGTCCCCGAAGGATTAATCATTAAATATCCCTAGCCGGAGTATTATCGAGACTGGACATCGATAATGCGGAATAGGCTAGTATTGCACTTGTGTGCGTTGTGAGGGCACAACGGCATAGTTCTCATATATATAAGTATTGGATACTTATGCAAGTGCGATAGGAGGTCGTGTTTCACCGATGGTACGGGAAACAGCTTCGCTCTGGATAGACCCCTCGGAATCCCATTGGTATTATGACTATGTGTCTATGGGAGGCCGAAATCAAGGTAGGTGTGTATAGTCTTAACCTGAGACTTGCATCGCTAATACTTACGATAATCGATAACTTTGGTCTTGGTGGTAGGGGGCTTTGACCGGTTCTGCGTACACCACTTCTGGGTTTATCAGAGAGTCGTAGTGTATGGGTGTGTGATTTCGAGACGGAAGTATCACTTCAGTCATATTGGAGATGATGTCACGCAGGATACGGTATTAGTGCTCTTAAGTGATGCGCATCCAATCGTGATATTATGACCAGGTCATGAATATCCGATTATAGAGACTAGTTACCAGACATCCGATATGTGCTTCGGATGGGGTAGACACTTATCCAGCCCCAGCCCTAGCACGTGACTATCCGATACTGGGCCGATACGCACAATACAATGGTAGACTACGCTTGATACAGATCTTAATATTCTTATATGAATATGACCGGAGAATTTGGTAGACATCGTGCTTTGTTAGGAGTCGACCTTATCTCGTAAATCGGTAGAACGTAGTACTTGGTACGTACGTGATTCGGATACACCGACGACCGTATTTACTACCAACGTATCCGGAGATCTCATGGGTCGCTTCCCGATAATGCACCGATGACGCATAACTCGCACTCATTAATAATCTGGGATTATACAGAAGAAAGAGAAAATTAATCTAGGATTAATTACAGAGATATTTTATCTAGGATAAAATATCGTCTATAGAGAAATAACGATTAATTTGGAATTAATCGGTAAATTAATATATTCGATATATTAAACGAAATTAGATTTCGACGCAGAATTAAAATTAGATTTTAATTCTGGCGAACGAATTAATTTAGAATTAATTCGTTAGCGACGTGAATAGTGAATTCGCTAGGCGTAATCATTTAATTACGACGCGACGGAAAAATCATTAATTTAGAATTAGCGAACCCGAGCCCGAGTGTGATTGCGAGTGCATTCGTATTTCGAATTCGAGTGCGGCGACGCAAGTCACATCAAGCGTCAAATCAATCATCACATCAAGCGTCAAATCAAAAGTCACTTTGAGTGATTGATTGATTGATTGATTTGATTGATGGATTGAGTGAAAGACACACATCACATCACCTTTTAAAGTGACATGTGAATAGTGATGCAAGTGGGTGGAATAGTGACTTGTGAAAGACTTTTACCATTTACTTTATTTTATTAAATGTTTTGGTAATTGGTTTTAATATATTTTCTAGGAAAATATATAAGACATTTTAAAGTAAATGTTTAATAAGTCTTGACATTTTTCACCTCTCTCTCTCTCACCATTTCTCTTCTTCTCCTCACGCCATTTGAAGCTTTTCTTCACTGGTTTCATACCAGTTTTGGCGTGGATAATAGGGAGGCAATGAGTGATTTTCATTCGATGAAATCAAGTGCTAGCACACTTACGAGTCTTGCGAAGGTGTTAGGGAGGTTCACCCATTAGGCGGGACTCATCCGACAGAGTTTGGAGCTTCGAAATGAGATCCGATTCAGCTCAAACCAGTGAGCAAATCTGCACTTTTTTGGCGTGGAAGGTAGTGGGTTTTTGACCTTGATTTATCTCCAAATCGACTCAACCGATCGATGTGAGTATTCCGCTACCTCCGTTGATGTATTCACGCATGTTTTTCATTGCTTGTTTGATCTTGGACCTAGATTAATTCCAACAGTAACAAACAAAAGGCTCAAACTAAGTAACAAAGATGAGACTTACATGTGGCATTGTCGTCTGGGACATATTAACAAGACTCGCATATCCACACTTTCGAAGAGTGGGCACTTGGACGGATTTGATCCAAATTCATATGACGTCTGCGAATCTTGCTTATTAGGCAAAATGCCTAAATCACCTTTTAGCGGTAAAGGTGTACGCGCCACTGAACTGTTAGCCCTCGTTCATAGTGACGTTTGTGGGCCCATGTCTAGCCAGGCTAGAGGTGGATTCGAATACTTCGTAACCTTTACGGATGATGCATCGCGTTATGGTTATGTGTATCTTATGAGACACAAGTCGGAAACTTTTGAGAAATTCAAAGATTTTCGACATGAAGTTGAAAAACAGACAGGCAAGAGTATAAAGACATTACGGTCGGACCGTGGTGGCGAGTACTTGAGAAATGAGTTTCTAGATTACTTGAAAGAATATGGTATTCTTTCACAGTGGACTCCTCCTGGAACACCGCAATTAAACGGTGTATCCGAACGGAGAAACCGAACTCTGTTGGACATGGTAAGGTCTATGATGAGTCGCACTGAGCTACTTATTTCCTTCTGGGGATATACATTAAACAGTGCAGTTCTTATTTTGAATAAGGTTCCGTCAAAGTCTGTACAACATACACCATATGAGATATGGACAGGAAAGAAACCGGGTTTCTCATTCCTAAAGATTTGGGGATGCTGGGCATACGTCAAACGTTTGGAAGGTACCAAACTTGAACCCAAATCGGATAAATGCCTATTCGTAGGATATCCTAGGGAAACCAAAGGATATTACTTCTATCACCCGCGAGAGAACAAAGTATTTGTTGCTCTACATGTGGTTTTCCTTGAGAAGGAATTCCTAAATACAGTGGTAAGTGGGAGGAAAGTAGAACTCGATGAAAATCGGAGTGATACTGTTCCTGGCATAGAATCTTCAACGGAACAAGAATAGTCCATCCGGGATGAGACTGTACCACAATCTTCTATTACACAAGGACCGCGTAGGTCGGAGAGAGTCAGGAACCAACCTGAGAGGTATGGGTTTCTGATCTCACCTCATGTAGATATTAATCTCATTGAGGAAGACGAACCGGCTACGTATGAGGAAGCGATACAAGATATCGATTCCACTTTATGGCAAGAGGCCATGAAGTCCGAATTGGATTCCATGTATACCAACCAAGTTTGGACACTGGTTGATGCACCAGAAGGCGTAAAGCCTATTGGATGCAAATGGATCTTCAAGAAGAAGACCGAAATGGAAGGCAACGTACAAACGTACAAAGCTAGGCTTGTAGCGAAGGGTTATCGTCAACGACATGGTGTCGATTACGATGAAACTTTCTCACCCGTTGCCATGATTAAATCCATTCGGATAATGCTTGCTATTTCTGCATATTTCGATTACGAGATATGCATATGGATGTTAAAAGTGCTTTCCTTAACGGAAACCTTTTGGAGGATGTTTATATGCAACAGCCTGACGGTTTTATCGTGCCTAAACTTGCAAACAAGGTTTGTAAGTTAAATCGGTCCATTTATGGACTGAAGCAAGCATCGCGGTCATGGAACCAACGTTTTGATGAGATCATAAAAGAATATGATTTCATTCAAAACGAGGATGATCCTTGTGTATATAAGAAGGTTAGTGGGAGCGCACTGACATTCATTGTCCTTTATGTTGACGATGTATTGCTTATGGGCAATGACATTCCCATGTTAACATCGGTGAAAGCTTGGCTTTCATTAAAATTCTCCATGAAAGATCTGGGAGAAGCAGCCTTTATTCTAGGAATAAAGATCTACAGGGATAGATCTAGAAAGCTGCTTGGACTCTCTCAGAGTACGTACATTGACAAAGTGTTGAAAAGATTCAACATGGATCAGTCCAAGAGGGGACTGTTGCCAGTGTCACATGGCATCTCTCTATCTAAGGACATGTGTCCTAAAACTCAAGATGAGAGAAATAGCATGAGTCGGATACCGTTCGCCTCGGCAGTCGGATCGATCATGTATGCCATGATATGTACTCGACCTGATGTCTCGTATGCTTTGAGCATGTGTAGTCGCTATCAGGCCGATCCAGGTGATGGTCACTGGATGGCAGTTAAGAACATCCTTAAGTATCTTAGACGAACTAAGGATGCTTTCTTGATTTATGGAGATGGAGAACTTGAGGTAACTGGGTATACCGATGCAAGTTTCCAAACCGATAAAGACGACTCTAAGTCGCAATCCGGGTACATATTTTGTTTGAACAACGGAGCAGTAAGCTGGAAATCTTCCAAGCAAGAGACTGTTGCCGATTCAACAATAGAAGCGGAGTATATTGCTGCATCTGAAGCAGCAAAAGAGGTAATTTGGATCCGTAAATTCCTAATTGGTTGGAGTAGTAAGTAGTTCCAGCAGCTGAGCCCGTTCCATTATTGTGTGACAATAACGGGGCTATAGCGCAGGCTAAGGAACCACGGTCTCATCAACGATCCAAGCATGTTCTTCAACGTTTCCATCTGATTCGTGAGATCATACATCGTGGCGATGTGAAGATCGAGAAGGTCGCATCAGATGACAACATTGCAGACCCGCTGACGAAAGCTATTTCACAGCAAAAGTTTGAGAAGCACATACATAGTTCAGGTGTTAGATGCTTGAGTGACTGGCTATAGGCCAAGTGGGAGATTGTTAGACAATTATGACCCATAGCGTCACTGTTTTGTAAAAGACATTGTGTTTTGTACAAAATTGACTATGTAATATTGAAATTGTCTTTTATCATTTCGTAATTTATTTATTATGATATATAAATGGTAAAAGTCCATATGATTAGTTCCGGATTGAGATGATATGAGACAGTATCAATCCATAAAAGTTTAATCATTAAATATCCCTAGTCGTAGTATTATCGAGACTGGACATCGATAATACGGAATAGACTAGTATTGCACTTGTGCGCGTTGTGAGGGCATAACGGCACAGTTCTCATATGTTTAAGTATAGGATACTTATGCAAGTGCAATAGGAGGTTGTGTTTTACCGATGGTACGGAAAATAGCTTCGCTCTGGATAGACCCCGCGAATCCCATTGGTAGTATGTATATGTGTCTATGGGAGTCCGCGTCAGGGTAGATGTATTTGGTCTTAACCTGAGACTTACATCGCTAATACTTGCGACAATCGGTAAACTTTGGTTTTGGTCGTCCAGGGCTTTAACAGGTTCTGTGTACGCCTCTATTGGGTTTATCGAGAATCGTAGTGTATTGGATGTGATGTCAAGACGGAAGTATCACTCCAGACATATGGAGATGATGATCACGCAGGGATTCATAACCCGTTCTCTATTGTGTTGCAACCATCGGGATAATGTGACAAGGTCATGATTATCCGATTCAAAGAGACTAGTTGTTTGATATCCGATATGTGCTTCTTACGGGGCAGACACTATTCCAGCCCTAGGCCTAGCACGTGACATGTGATACTGGATCGCAATACGAGATACTAGGTATTCTACGTCTGACATAGATTATATATTCCAGTAAGAATATTTCTAGGGAATTAGGTAGGCACGGTGCTTTGCTAGAAGCCAACCATGTCTTGTAAATCGGTAAGCACGTAGTACGAGGTACTCGCTTTATCGGATAGTCCGATAACCGGATTTACTGCCAACATATCCAGAGATCTCTTGGGTCGCTTCCCAAGGATTCACAGATGACTGTTGACTTAAATTGGAATTAATCTGGGATTAATTAAGAGAGAGAAAATTAATCTGGGATTAATATGGGCTTTGTTTAATCTGGGATTAAAAGTGTACAGTGGCGAAAGAACGCGATTAATTTGGAATTAATCGGTAAAATAAATTTAATAGTTAAATTTGATTTTTCTATTTAATTTATTCGAACGGGCTAAAATTAATATATCGGATATATTAAAATGGATTGGATTTCATTACGAGATTAAAGTCGGACTTTAATGCGAACGAACGAATTAATTTAGAATTAATTCATGAACGACGTTCGATATATATTTGCGAGGCATCGTTATTTAATTAAATTGGATTTAATTATTTAACGACGAAGGATCGTTTAATTGGATTAAACGGAACCGAGCCGCGGCAAATGCCCGTAGAGATATTTGAATTTTTTTGTTCAAATTTTTGGAGCCAAAAGTGTGGTAGGTGTTCCCACCACACAACCACTTTGTTTTGCCTTTATGAAAATCATTTACCAATCTCTACCTTGTATTGGGTAAAAGGTGAAATGGTTTCACCTTTTGGTAAATAACAAAAAGGCATTTTCATTTTGGTAACACAAGACACAAAATCAAAACACAAAAAAACCCTAAGGAATTAAGGCTTGGCCGAATTCCTCTCCTCCTCTTCTCTTTGATTTGATTTTCAAATCATCAAAAGCTAGCACTTTGGAAGTGAACAAAGGTGATAGGGAAACTCCTCAATAGCTTGGAATCATCCTAAAGCTTGGATTCATCCTAAAGCTTGGATCTTGGAGATCTTGGATCTCAAAAATTTTAAAAGCTCTACATCTCATTGTAAGTATATTCCGCACCTTATAATGATTAAATCCTTTATTATGCAATTATTAGATCCTTATAATGTTCTAGGAACACCAACACCATGAACGGAATTCGACTCCATCACAAGCTAATTGAGGGGTGTTCCCATCGATTGGACCTGATAAAGGTTATGAAGATATTCACTAGTTTGGTATCAAGGAAGGACCAAACCGATTCTAGATGTCGTGCGGACCAAAAGAAGGTCCATGGACTAAACTTAACTCCATCACAAGCCAATTAGGGAGAGTTCTCATCGACTAGACCTGATGAAGTCCATGAAGACATTCACTCATTTGGTATGGAAGAAGGACCAAACCGAGCCTGCATGTCATCTAGACTAAAAGAAGGTCCATAGACTAAACTTGACTCTATCACGAGCCAACTGAGTTCCCATCGACTGGACTTGATGAAGGCCAGGAAGACATTCACCCGTTTGGTATCGAAGAGGGACCAAACCGAGCCTACATGTCTTCTGGACCGGAAGAAAGTCCATAGACTAAACTTGACTCCAACACGAGCCAATTGGGGAGAGTTCCCATTGACTGGACCTGATGAAGGTCAGGAAGACATTCACCCGTTTGGTATCGAAAAGGGACCAAATCGAGTCTACATGTCGTTTGGACCAGAAGAAGGTCCATGGACTAAACTTGACCCAATCACGAGCCAATTGGAGAGAGTTCCCTTCGAATGGACCTGATGAAGGCCAGGAAGACATTCATCTGTTTGGTATCGAAGAGTGACCAAATTGAGTCTACATGTCGTCTAGACCAGAAGAAGGTCTATAGAATAAACTTGACTCTATCACGAGCCAATTGGGGAGAGTTCCCGTCAACTGGACCTGATGAAGGTCAGGAAGACATTCATCCATTTGGTATCGAAGAGGGACCAAACCGAACATACATGTCGTCTGGACCAGAAGAAGGTCCATAGACTAAACTTGACTTAGCCAATTGGGGAGAGTTCCCGTCAATTGGACCTGATGAAGGCCAGGAAGACATTCACCCGTTTGGTATTGAAGATGTTCCAAATTGAGCCCATATGTCGTCTAGACTAGAAAAAAGGTCAATTGACTAAACTTAACTCCATCACGAGCCAATTGAGGAGAGTTCCCGTCGATTGGACCTGATGAAGGCCAGGAAGACATTCACCAGTTTGGTATTGAAGAAGGACCAAACCAAGCCTATATATCGTACGGACCAGAAGAAGGTCCATGGACTTAACTTAATAACAATATTACAAGGGTTTTTAGCCAAAATAATATTTTTATTGGGTGTCGAGTGTTCTTGCTTTCCTCGATTTCCCAACTTGTAATAAATATGGCGTTGGTTTCGAGGTCTTCTTAGCGGGAAAATGAAGATCCAAAATGAGGAAGGATATAAAGAGATTTGAGGGGGTTCACTCACTTCATTTGCAAAAATCTTCTCTCGAATCGTATGTTTGGAGGGCTCTCTTTGAATTCAAGGTATTCTTCATTCCCTTCTTCATGTTCTTCAATTTTTCAAGTTGTTCATAAGGTATATTCAACTTGTTCTTGGCTAGGGTTAGGACTTTGATCTGTAATTGATTTGGAGATATCTATGATTGTGTTTGTGTGAGACCTAGATTCGATCTTTTGTCATATTGGTTTTAGGTTGATTTGTTTTTTATAGAGTGAATTGATATGTCGTCTGAAATTTGCTCGAGCTCAAGTGATTCACTGATGGATATGTACGTAGGCTCGCCCTTGCGAGTCGTCTCTTCTTTTAGTCTATATGGTAGGGACATACTGAGTGGGGGTGGTGAATATTTGCTAACTTTTGTGTCAACGGAGGCTCCGCTTGGTATCTCTAAAGATGTGCCAACACTGCGATCTATTCCTATCGAGTCGGATGAACCCAGCATTAGTGAACCGAGTAATCTATTAACCAAAAACCCCAAAGTAATATAACTGAAAGAGCCATGAGGGAGATAAAATTAAAATACCAGTTCCCTGAGTTAGTTCAAGTGAGGTTAGCGTCCTCGAGAGAACGCGTCGACTATAGGATCCCTGGGTGGACTGGGTTCTATGAACGTCCTTTCACTGATAGGTTTAGATTCCTAATTCCAAACCTCGTAAATGAGGTACTGGATCACTATGAGAGAGCCCTCTCCCAACTAATGCCAAGCACATAGAGGGTCTTGATGTCGGTTGAAGTTCTGACCTACGAATTGGGATTTAGGTTTGGGGTGAAGGACCTACTCTACACATATTACATGAAGGAACATGTAGTGGAGAAAGAGAGATATCATCTATTTCTTCGACAAAAGAGGGAACATTTTATTTCTAGGATGACTACGAACGATAGAGGTGGCTGGAAAAAGGCTTTTTTTTGTAAAATAAGAGGGTGTGTTCGGGTCGACTGGGCCTGGTAGAATACCCGAGTGTTTAGAAATAACAAGTGAGTGATGGTCTTATATGATTTTCTTAAATGTAGACTCGATGCAACTCTAACATTCTTCTCTTGACTCTTTTATAGGTTCAAACTGTAATCGTAGCTTCGATGTGACGATTGTGGTCGTAGCGAATACTAATTATATTCTGAGCATTCCAGCGCCTGAGAAAAATTAAGGGTGGTTTTAGAGGAGAAAATATTAAGGTTGACTCCATTATGGGATGAGGTTTTCTATCCAGAAGGTACCCCTTGCCTCTGACAAAAATATATTTACAGTCATTCTCATAACCTGGGCGTGTCGGCTTCTATACGAAGAGACTTTCTTTTTACAGACTCTAACCCCCAAGGAAAATTTATGCGCAATGGAGAGGATGAGCCAGTTCAGACTTCCTACAATCGAAGAAATGTTCGAGCGGGGGAAGAGGAAAAAGGCCAAGGGGAATGAAATTGAAGTCGTACCTGATCCGCATCATCCAAAGAAATATGCCTTATCGACTCCCCCAGTGGAAGCTGCTCGTAAAGCATCAACTAGATCAGGTCAGCTTTCGAAAAAAAGAAAGCAACTAATAGACCTATAAGAGGATCCATAGAACATCGTCATCAAAATCCCAAGAAGCAGGGCCGTTATGTCGGATCCATCTAGTTTATCTGGGTTTACCGAGGGATTATATTTAGAAGAAGATGAGTGTCGAATGTTAATACTGAGGCTGCGAAAAAAGATGTCGCTCGAAATTACGAGGTAACAATTCTTGAATTATAAAGTCTCATCGGTCAAATCATTCACATTTTTCCTTTTCTATCAGAATTTGGAGTACGCCATATTCCAACAAAAATATATGGAAGCCAGTCTGAAGAAGGCGAGAGACTTGGAGAAGTCGAATGCAGCTCTTTAAAAAGATTTGGCTGAAGCTAAATCTTCCTCTGAAGACTCGAAGAAGAAAGCAAGGGAAGCTGAGAGCGAAGCCAAGGCCATGAAAGTTAAACTGGAGTCAACGTCGATTGAATTGGGGGAACTTAAGGAGAATGTCGAAGAATTGGAGGGCTTAAAGGCTGAGTTACTGGATCGGCTTGAAGGGGTAGTCATGGAGGCCATCGTTAAGGACAGATGTTCCCTCATGAAGTAATACTTGTTTGGAGAACACAAGGACTGGAACCCTCGTAAATGGATTACTCTTGGTGAGAGGTTGGAAGCTGGGCTCTCTTTGTCGATTGAGGAGACCGAGGCCGAAGAAGGGCAGGAGGTTAGTTTCAAAGAAGCGGTAATTGAAGAGACCGAGGGAGTTATTATCGAGACAGTTGAGAAGGTTTTGATGACAGAAAATCTGGTCGAGAGTGTTGGACAATTATGACTCATAGCATCACTATTTGTACAGAACATGGTGTTGTTGTTAAATTAACTATGTGACAAAAGGAAATTGCTCTTTTATCATTTGTAATTGGATTACCGGGATATATAAATGATAAAAGTCCATATGATTAGGTCCATATTAATAAGATATGAGACAGTATTAATCCAGTAAGGTTTAATCATTAAATAATCCCCAGTCATAGTAATATCAGATTGGACATCGATAATGCGGAATAAATTAGCATTGCACTTGTGCGCATTGTGGGAGCATAACGACATAGTTCTTTTATATTTAAGTATTGGATACTTATGCAAGTGTAATAGGAGGTTGTGTTTACCGATGGTACAGAAACAGCTTCGCTCTAGATAGACCCCTGGGACTTGCATCACTAATACTTGCGACAATCAATATACTTTGGTTTTGGTCATCCAAGGTTTTAACAGGTTATGTGTATGCCTCTTCTGGGTATACTGAGAATCGTAGTGTATTGCGTGTGATGTCAAGATGGAAGTATCACTTCAGTCTTATAAGATGATGATCACGTAGGATATGGAACTTGTACTCTTAAGTACTGCAGTCATCGGGATAATATGACTAGGTCATGTTTATCCGATTATAGAGACTAGTTACTAGAGATCCGATATATGCTTCGTACGTGGCATACACAATTCCAGCCCCAGGTCTTGCATGTGACATCTGATACTGGATCGCAATACGCAATACTACGTATACTACGCCTGATATAGATTACATATTCCTTAAAAGAATATTTCTGGAGAATTGGGTAGGCACGACGCTTTGCTAGAAGCCAACCATGTCTTGTAAATCGGTAAGAATGTGGAACCGGGTACGCACATTTTCGGACATTCCGATGACCGGATTTACTGCCAACATATCTAGGGGACTCATGGGTCGCTTCCCAAAGATTCATCGATGACGTATGACTCGAACATAATTAATCTGGGATTAATTAGTAGAGAGAAAAATTAATCTAGGATTAATTGCGGAGAGATTTTATCTTGGATAAAATTCTATTGAAGAGAGAGAACGATTAATTCGGAATTAATCGATAAAATAATATATTCGATATATTAAGCGAAATTAGATTTTGACGCGGATACGAATTAATTTAGAATTAATTCGAGAGCGACGTGAATAGTAATTTTAATAGGCATAATTATTTAATTAAATTTGATTTAATTACGTCGCAACGGAAAATTCGTTAATTTGAAATTAACGAACCCGAGCGCGGAATGTGTTTGTGGGGCCACTCGAATTTTGAATTAAAGTGGGGCCCACACAAGTCACATCACCTAGTCACTTTAATCTACTTTTGGTTGATAGAAGTTGGTAGGTTGTTGATGACTTATAAAACACACTTCATTATTTTTATTTAAAGCGTGATGGACTTTTTACCAAATCTTGATTTGGTATATGGTTTTGTTTTTTGGAAAATCATTTCAACACATCACACTTTTTCTTCTCTCCTCCTCACCACTTGGGCGTGACTCTCTCACTCGTTTTTCTCACCATTGCTGTGAGCAACAAAGGAGATATAGAAGAATTTTGTTGTAATTTTCTTCCTAAGCTAGCACTTAAAGTGTCTTACAAAGGTGTTAGGGAAACAATCCATGAGTTTGGAATTCAAGGAGATGCTTGGAAGCTTTACATACATCAAAGGGGAGCTTGGAGCACAACACAAAGGCTTGGTATTTTTGTTATATCCTACATCCAAAACCGATCAAAGTGAGTATTTTCCGCATTCTTACTTTGTTGTATTCATATGATTTCTTGCTTAATTGATCTTGGTTTGACCTGGAAAAACCCAACATTGGTATCAGAGCCATGATTGAGCATGAAATTAAAATTAGGGTTCTTAAACTTTGATTTAGGATTTTGTGATTTGAGCATGATTTATTCAAATTGTTTGTTTAAGCATGCTTATAATATGTTAACTTTGAGTTGTGCATAATCAATTTGAAGAAAAATTAATTGGATTAATTTTTCCCAAATGATTAGGCTTGGTCGAATATGGTAAAGAATACTAAGTCCTGGTGATTTTGATTTTGGACCGTTGGATGTGTTTAAAATGATGGATAAATTGATTTGTGATTTAATTGGATTGAAATCAAAATTAATTAAGAAAAATCCGTCATTGCCGTGACCATCAAAGCATGGAAATGGATTGATTTTGTTTCAATTATGTTGGACATAAATTGATAATAATAAAGCATGATTAATTAGTGTAATAGGTGTTTTGGAAATATTAATTTAACTAATTTTTGTGGCTATACACTTTAATTAATTAAAATGTGATATTTGGAATATTAGATTTTAAATTAATTAGGCTTAATTTGGAATTGGGCTAAAAATATTGTATTTGGGCTTAATGGGCTTGGTTGGGCCAAGTTTGGTTTAGGATAATTGGTTGGATCCAATTGCGCCTAAAACCATTTCCATAAAGTCTAAATATGATTAATGGGCCTTTAAATTTAATTGGGCCTAATGGGCCAAAATTGATTTCTTGGCATATATGGTGATTCCTTCATTGGGCCTTAGTATTTGGGTTTGACCCGTATTGGCCAAAGTCCATGCCTTAAGAAATTAATTGAAAGCCCATTAGACTTTAATTAAATTGACATTGGATGTTGATTGGGCTTTGAGACCCATGTGGATTAGATTTGGAATCTAAGTCGTAAAGGCACATTAAATAAAGTGTAATTATTTAATTTGGAATTAAATATAGAATTAGTATTAAATACAAATTAAATTGGATTTAAAATTGTAGTTCGATATAATTGAAGAATTTGTACTTTAAGTATTTATTCTTAAAATGAGTTGGACTCGAGCAAATCAAATCGTTGTTTGAACATTGGATGGTCATTAATCAAAGATTAATTAATTGGATTAGATTGATTGATAACATGCTTTGTGTGAATACATGGATTTGATGTATGAATAATGTATATTGGATGGATATTATATGGGTGAGGGCAATTTTGGAAATTATTGTAATAAATTTAGAATTTATTAAAATTGGACCTGCGTGTCCAGCCTTTATCTCTCGACTCTTTGTATTTCTCTTCTCACCTATTCCCCTCAATGTAAATAAGATTTCTTTAGAAGTGTTATGTAATTGGGTAGAAGTTAGAATAGTGCTAGCGGGAGAGAGGAAATGGAGAGATTTGTGCAAGGAATAAAATTTTTTATATATCCATCCGCAGATCATTATTATTTTATTTATCGCGCCTTATTATGCTTTTAGAATGCATGCTTAAGGGTGAATGATGAGACCTAATCAAAGATAATAAATTGGTTGCCAATTTCATGAAAAACCTCAACAAATATTAAGCGCTTTCCTTCCATTGAGTGATTCATTCTCAAGATCCAAGATTGGCACTGGTTTGTTGGCCAAAGTCAAGACCTTTGTCCATTGCGGATGTGTTTGAATCATGAAGGCTTTGTTCCATATCGTGTGTCTTATCCAAGTTGTGATTTGTTGGCCAAAGTCAAGATCACTTCTTGTCCATCGACATCGATTACGAAGCTTTCCAAAGTCAATGGGTGATGCTTAACTAGAATCATTAAGCTTGTTGTGCCAAAGCCAAGGCTTAGTTGATTTAGAGGAAAAAGGTTAGGCAATATATTGGATATATTGGCATATATTGGATATATGTTTCGGACTTGGATGTCCACCTACAGGATCTAGGAATTGGATGGGATCCAATTGATCTTAGAGATCTACCTAGTTAAGTTTCATACAATTTGCTGGCCAAAGTCAAGATTTTGTGTTATTTAACGGGATCCTAGCCCACTAGGAAACTAGGTTTCCCGAGTACTCAATAGAGGGTTAGAGGCTCGCCGAAAAATAGTAGGAGACAAGTATTAAATTTGCCATTTCGTTTATATACTTGCCAATACGCGCTCATTTCATTTTTCGTCATTATTTATATAGTTGGACTAATATTCAATTATTGTTTTAATTAAACAGTTGGACTGTATTCAAACTACTTCATTTATTGTTGATTATATAATTGGATTATAGTAATCAATATATTTGAATTTAACTGATCATTTATAGTTGATTATATAATGGGATTATAGTAATCAATATATATGAATTTTATCAATCAAATTTTAGTTGATTATATAGTTAGACTATAGTAACCATTATATTCGGATGTACCCGAAATCATTGATTGAATAGTTAGACTATTGGAATCAAGATAACTGAAAGATTAGCGTTTAAAACATAATCCTGGGTGAAAATATCTTTAAACAACTCCAATTTTTAGATTGGGAATAGAACCTCAGGATAGTCCTGGGAACCAAGAAGTTACTTTATTTGATAAGAGTGACATCTCGGGCCCAAGCCCTGAGTTGAGCAAATAGTAGAGCATGATCTTTGGAAGATTCATGTGATGATAACTTTAGTTCTTAATCCATTATGCTTTCCGTAATAACTCCTTAATTTCTTCGTCAGAATTAAGGATTAGATCCTAAAACCATGATGTTGAAATTGAAGGATCTTCATAGATCTAACCTTAAATCTTAGAAGTATTAATTGCAATCAGAAGAACTCGTAGAGAGTTAATGGCTATGCTCAAGGAGGTAAAGCCAAAGTTTGCAAAAGGGAAAGAAGCGCAAGACGCATCTTATTTCGACATCCCATTAGGCCAAGGCTTGGACAAAGACGTCTAGGGTGTGGAAAAGGGCAAAGGAAAAATCATCACAGTCTTCTAGGAAGATGATGGACATATCCCAAAATGTCTACCTAAAACTGTTGCAAACAAGGTCACTAGAAGCGTGACTGACGTATGGACAAGGCAGACATGGAGGAAGAGAAGGCGGGACAAGGCTCCTGCTTCAAGTATGTTTGTCATAAACATGTTCACTGCTAGTTTCAAAATTGGATTTTTGATACCGTATGTGGTATATAAATATGTACTGATGGGAAGGATCTGCTAATTAGCAGAAGAATGACTTCAGATGAGATAACTCTGCGAGTCAGAAACAGGACGAGAGTCGTTGTTTTAACCGTAGCAACCTAAGTTTTGGAACTACCATTGGGGCATGTACTTAAATTAGGAAACTGTTATAATGTAACTAGTTTGCTAGAAACATTATCTATATATCTAAGTTTAACTCGTTGCGGATATACCTTTATATTCTAGAACACTAAGTGTTTTATTTTATAAAGATGATATTGAGATAAACACATTGGATGTAAATAACAGTATTTATATTTTGAATATAAACAAATCTCAAACATATAACATGACAAATAAATAGCTCAAACTGATTTAATCAGGTGAGACTTATTTATGGCATTGTTGCCTGGGACACATAAACAAGACTCGTATATCCACACTTTCGAAGAGTGTGTACTAGGACGGGTTTGATTCGAATTCAAATAATGTCTACGAATCTAGTTTATTAAGCAAAGTGCCTAAAATACCTTTTACTTGGTAAAAGCATAAGTTCCACCGATCTGTTAGCCCTCGTTCATAGTGACGTAAGTGGGCCCATGACTAGCTAGGCTAGAGATGGATATGAATACTTCAAAATCCTTACGGATGTGGCATCACGTTACGGTTATGTGTTTCTTTTGAAACATAAATCAGAAACTTTTGAGTAATTCAAAGAGTTTCGACACGAGGTATAAAAACAGACTTGTAAAAGTATTAAACCGTCACGGTTAGACCGTGGTGGAAAATACTGAAGCAATAAGTTTCTCGACTAATTGAAAGAGTATAGTATTCTTTCATACTGGACTCTTCTCGGAACACCTCAATCCTTATGGTGTGTCCGAACTAAGAAATCGAAGTTTGTTGGACTTGGTAAGGTTAATCATGAGTCACTCTGAGCCACCATTTTCCTTTAAGGGATACGGATTAAACAGTGCAATACTTATTTTGAATAAGGTTCCATAAAAATCTGTTAGACAGACTTTATATTAGATATGAACAGGAAATAAACCGGGTTTCTCATTCCTGAAGATTTGGGAATGCTAGGCATATGTTTGGATGATACCAAACTAGAACCCAAATCGAATAAGTGTCTAATTTTGTAGGTTGTCCTAGGGAAACCATAGTATAATAATTATACAACTCACAAGAGAACAATGTAATTGTTGCTCTCCATGCTGTTTTCCTAAGAGGAATACCTATATGCAAAGTAAAACATGATGAAAATCAGAGTA
Organism: Zanthoxylum bungeanum; assembly: GCA_019454045.1. Lineage (NCBI taxonomy): Eukaryota > Viridiplantae > Streptophyta > Magnoliopsida > Sapindales > Rutaceae > Zanthoxylum > Zanthoxylum bungeanum. The sequence continues at coordinate 54,710 of SKCR01026027.1, read as the reverse complement.
ATACTATTCCAAGCACCGAATACTCGCGGAACACAAACAGTTCATCAGGGATGAAACTGTACCAATAATCTTCGAATACATAAGAACCGCGTAGGTCGAAGAGAGTCAGATGACAACCTGGGAGGTATGGGTTTCAGATCTCACCTAATGAAGATTTCAATCTTATTAAGGAAACCGACTACATATGAGGAAGTGATACAAAGTATCGACTACCTATTATGGCAAAGTGCCATGAAGTCTGAAATGGATTCCATGTATACCAACCAAGTTTAGACATGGTTGATGTACCAGAAAATATTGTGCCTGATGGTACAATATGTGTCTTCAAGGAAGACATACATGGATGGAAACATACAAACGTACAAAGCTAGGTTTGTAGCGAAAGGGTATCGTCATCAACATGGTGTCGATTACAACGAATCCTTTTACCCGTTGCACTGATTAAATCCATTTGGATAATGCTTGCTAAAGCTACATGTTTCATTTATGAAATATGGCAGCTGTATGTCAAAACCGCTTTTCTTAAAGGAAACCTTTTGGAGGATGTTTATCAACATCCTGACGGTTTTTTTAGTACCAAAAGATACAAATAAGGTTTGCAAGATAAATCAATCCATTTATGGATTGAAGCGAGCATTATGTTCTTGGAACTGATGTTTTTGATATAATCTTAATGGTATATGATTTAATTTAAAACGAATATAATTCTTTTGTATATTAGGAGGTTAGTGGGAGCGCACTGACAATGATTGTCCTATATGATGATGACATATCATTTCTTGGAAATGACATTCCCATAATAATTGGTTTTCCGCTTGGCTTTTATGAAAATTCTCCGTAGACTACTTGGTAGAGACAACCTTTATTCTAGGAATAAGGATCTACTGGGATAGATCTAAAAGTGGTTGGCACTCTCCGAGAACTCGTACATTGAAAAATATATATGTGACCTGATGTCTCATATGCTTTGAGCATATGGAGTCACAATCAGGCCAATCCAGGTGATAGTCACTAGATTGATGATAAAAAAATCCTTAAGTATCTTAGAGGAACTAAGGATGCGTTCTTAATTTAAGAAGAAGGAGAACTTGAAGTGATTGGGTTCACTGCTGCAAGTTTCCAAATCGACAAAAAACGACAGCATTTCGTAATAAGGGTACTATATAGTTTGAATAATAGAACAGTGAGCTGGAAATTTTCCAAGCAAGATATTGTTGCAGAATAAACAACAAAAGAAGAATATTACTACAGTTGAGGCAGCAAAAGAAGCATTTTTGATCTACATAATCTTAATCAGATTAGGTATAGTTCTGTTAGCACCTGAGTTAGGCTACAGTACAGACTAAAGAATTAATGGTCTCATCAATGATCCAAGTATGTACTTCAACTAGTTCATCTGATTCGTCAGATCATACATCGTGGCGATGTGATGGTCGAATAAATTACATCAGATGATAACCTTTTAATTCCGCTGACAAAAGCTATTTCTCAGTAGAAGTTTGAGCGACCCGTACATAGTTCAAGTGTAAGACACTTGAGTGATTGGCTATAGGCAAAGTGGGAAATTGTTGGAAAATTATGACCCATAGCATCACTTTTTGTACAGAACATAGTGTTGTTGTACAAATTAACTATTTGACAAAAGGAAATTGCTCTTTTATCATTTGTAATTGGAATACCGGGATATATAAATGATAAAAGTCCATATGATTAGTTACGGATTAATAAGATATGAGACAGTAGTAACACACTAAGGTTTAATCATTAAATAATCTCTAATCATAGTATTATTGAGATTAGACATCGATAATGCGGAATAGACTAGTATTGCACTTGTGCACTTGTGAGCGTTGTGGGAGCATAACGGCTCAATCAAATATCATTCGTCAAATAAATTAAAGTATTAGTTGGACTAATATTTAATGTTGTTTTAATTAAAACAGTTGGACTGTATTCAAACTATTTCAATTTATAGTTGATTTTATAATTGGATTATAGTAATCAATATAATTGAATCTTACAAATTAAGAGTATAGTTGATTATGACTATAGTAATCATTATATTAAATAGTACCTGACATCGTTGATTAAATAATTGGACTATTGGAATCAAGATAAAATTGAAATATTAACGTTTAATACATAATCCTAGGGAAAATGTATTTAAATGGTTTAATTTTTAAATTGGGAATAAAATTTCAGGATGGTCCTGGAAACTAAGAAGTTACTTTATTTGATAAAATAACATCTTGGGCCTAAGCCCGGAGTTAAGCAAATAAGTAGAGCATGATCTTTGGAAGATTCATGTAATGATAACTTTAGTGCTTAATCCATTAAGCTTGCCGTAATGACTCCTTAATTTTTTAATCAGAACTAAGGATTAGATCCTTAAAGTATGATAATGAAATTGAAGGATCTTCATAGATCTATTCTTAGATCTTATAAGTATTAAATTGCAATTAATAACTCTTGGAGATTTAATGGCTATGCTTAATGAGCCAAAGCCAAAGTTTGCAATAAGGCAAGAAGCGCAAGGCGCACCTTACCTCGATATTCTAGAAACCCAAGGCTTGGCCAAAGGCTTCTGGAATGTTGAAAAGGGCAAAGGCAAAATCATTATTATCTTCTAGAAAGATAAAGGATAAATCCCAAGATGTCTGTCTAAACAGTAGCAAACGAGGTCACTGAAGCGTGACTGCCGTATGCACAAGGCAGGCATGAATGAATTAAAGAAATAGCAAGGCTCTGACATCAAAGATGTTTGTCATAAACATGTTCACTACTAGTGTTAAAATTGGATTTTAGATACTAAAAATGGTACATAAATATGCATTGATGTGCAGAATCTGCTATGAGCAGGATACTGACTTCAGTTGAGATTAATCTGTGAATTGGAAACGGGACGAAAGTCGCTGTTTCAACTGTAGATACCTAAGTTTAGGAACTACCCTTCGGGTGTGTACTTAAATTAAGAAACTATTATAATGTAACTAGTTTGACTAGAAACATTATCTCTATACCGAGTATAACTCGTTGCGAGTATACCTTTATATTCTAGAACACTAAAGTGTTTTATTTTATAATGATGATATTGAGATAAACACATTAGATGTGAATAACAGTATTTATATTTTGAATATAAATAAATCTCAAACATATAACATGACAAACAAATAGCTCAAACTGATTTGATCAGAAGAAACTTAAATGTGGCATTGTTGTATGAGACACAATTAAACAAGACTCGTATATCCACACTTTTGAAGAGTGGATACTAGGACGGATTTGATTCTATTCAAATTATGTCTACGAATCTAGTTTATTGGGAAAAGTGCCTAAAATACCTTTTACTTGGTAAAAGTGTAAATGCCATCAATCTGTTAGCCCTTGTTCATAGTGACATAAATGGGCCCATGTCTAGCTAGGCTAAATATGGAAATTAATGTTTCGTGACCTTTACGGATGTGGCATCGCGTTATGGTTATGTGTTTCTCATAAAACACAAATCGAAAACTTTTAAAGTGTCAACACGAAGTAGACAAACAGATCAGCTAAAGTATTAAAATATCACGGTTAGACCATGATGAAAATACTTAAGCAATAAGTTTCTCAAATACTTGAAAGAGTATAGTATTCTTTCAATAAGGACTCCTCCCGGAACACGACAATTTGACGGTGTGTCCGAACGGAGAAACTGAATTTTGTTAGACATGATAAGGTTAATCATGAGTCGCTCTAAGCTACCATTTCCTTCAAAGGGATGAGCATTTAACAGTGCAATACTTATTTTGAATAAGGTTCCATGAAAATCTGTTAGACATACTTCATATTAGATATGAACAGGAAAGAAACAGAGTTTTCTAACTCCTGATGATTTGGGAATGCTAGGCATACGTTTGGATGATACCAAACCATAACCCAAATTGGATTAGTGCCTAATTGTAGGTTATCCTAGGGAAACCAAAGTATAGTACTATACATCTCATAAGAGAACAATTTAATTGTTGCTCACCATGCAGGTTTTCCTTAAAGGAATATCGATATGCAGTGTTAGTGGGAGGACAGTAAAACTCGATGAAAATCGGAGTAATACTGTTCAAGGCACCGAGTCCTTATTGGAACACAAACAGTTCATCAAAGATGAAACTGTACCAATAATCTTCGAATACACAAGAACCACGTAGGTCGGAGAGAGTCAGAAAATAACATGGGGTATGGGTTTCTGATCTCACCTCATAAAGATGTCAATCTTTTAGGAATACCAACTGACTACGTATAAGGAAGTGATACAAGGTATCGACTCCCTATTATGGAAAAGTGCCATGAAGTCCGAAATGGATTCCATGTATATCAACTAAGTTTGGATACTAGTTGTTGTACCGCAAGGCATTGTGCCTATTGATACTATATAAGTCTTCAAGGAAGACATACGTGGAAGGTAACATACCAACGTACTAAGCTAGGCTTGTAGCGAAAAGGTATCGTTATCAATATTGTGTTGATTACAATGAAATCTTTTACCTGTTTCCACGTTAAATCCATTTGGATAATGTTTGCTGATGTTGCATGTTTTCATTTATGAAATATGGCAACTGAACGGGAAAATCGCTTTCTTGAAAAGGAAACCTTTTGGAGGATGTTTACAATATCTTGATGGTTTTTTTCATATCAAAACTAGCAAATGAGGTTTACAAGTTATTCGATCCATAGAGGGATTGAAGCAAGCATTAGGTTCTTGGAATTATCGTTTTGATATAATCATAATGGTTTATGATTTAATTTAAAACGTAAATGATTCTTGTGTATATAAGGAGATTAGTGGGAGTGCATTGACGGTGAAAGTCCTATATATAATGATGACATGTCATTTCTTGTAAATGATATTCCAATATTATAATCGGTGAAAGCTTGGCTTTTATGAAAAATTCTCCGTTGGTACGGGAAATAGCTTGGGTATTGGATACTCATAAAAGTGTAATAGGAGGTTGTGTTTCACCGATGGTACGGGAAATAGCTTCGCTCTGGATAGACCCCATCGGAATTCCATTGGTAGTATGACTATGTGTCTATGGAAGTCCGAAATCAGGGTAGGTGTATTTGGTCTTAACCTAAGACTTGCACCGCTAATACTTGCGACAATCAATATACTTTGGTTTTAGTCGTCCAGGGCTTTAACAGGTTCTGTGTACGTCTCTGTTGGGTATATTGAGAATCATAGTGTGTTGGGTGTGATGTCAAGACGGAAGTATCACTACAATCATAGTGGAGATGATGTCACGTAAGATACGGTATCGGTACTCTTATGTACTGCAGTAATCGGGATATTATGATTAGGTCATGTATATCCGATTATAGAGACTAGTTACCAGACATCTGACATGTGCTTCGTACGGGGAAGACACAATTCCAGCCCCAGGCCTAGCACGTGACATCCGATACTGGATCGACATACATAATACTATGTATACTACGCCTGATATAGATCGCTTATTCCTGTAAGCATGTTTCTGGATAATTGGGTAGGCTTGACGCTTTGCTAGAAGCCAACCTTGTCTTGTAAATCGGTAAAAACATAGTACTAGGTACGTACGTATTCGAATAGTCCGATAACCGAATTTACTGCCAATATATCTGAGGATCTCATGGGTCACTACCCGAAGATTCACCGATGACGTATGACTCGCACTTTATTAATCTGAGATTAATTAGACGAGAGAGAAAATTAATCTGGGATTAATTACGGAGATATTTTATCTAGGATAAAATATCATTAAAAGAGAGATAACGATTAATTTGATTAATCGATAAATTAATATATTCGATATATTAATCGAAATTGGATTTCGACTTGGAATTAAAATTAGATTTTAATTCGGGCAAACAAATTAATTTAGAATTAATTCGTTAGCGACATTAATAGTAATTATGCTAGGAATGATTATTTAATTAAATTAGATTTAATTAAGTCGCGACGAAAAATTCGTTAATTTGGAATTAGCAAACTCGAGCCCGGGATTTTTACGAGCGCATTCACATTTCGAATACGAGTGCGGCACGTAAGTCACATCAAGCGTCAAATCATTAGTCGCATCAAGCGTCAAATCGCTAGTCACTTCAAACATCAAATCAACTTGTCACTTTGAGTGATGTGACATGACAACTTGTCACTTTGAGTGATGTGACTTGACAACTTGTCACTTTGAGTGATGTGAATTGAAAACTTGATTGAATGATGTGAATTGTGATGGAGTGGTTGCGGGCTTTAATTGTTTGACTTTTGAAGCCAATTTTGGTAAATCAATTTATTGATTTTTTTTTTAAAAAAATAAAATAAATGTGTATTAGATACACTTTTGCCCAACCAACCACATCTCTCTCTTCTCTTCATCTCTTCTCTCTCTCGGCCTTAGAGGCCTTAAGAATACTAAGAAGATTGTATCTTGTTTATTTATTTACAGCTTTCAGTAATTAATTTCCGCTTTCGCACTTTCTTTTCTTTACTTTTCAGTTTTTGCTTTCGGCAATCTACTTTTACGCACAGTTCTTTTCTTTCTTTAATTTTCAGTTTTTTACTTTTCAGTAATGAGGAGGTAACTCCCCTTTGTTGGGGTAAAAGGTAAAACTTTTATTACTAATATTTAGATTAATCTCCCTTAATTATAATTTATAAACTAGTTAAAACCTTACTTAACAAGGATACCGCTATATTGGTCGGTTGGTGATTATTTAAATTGGTTTTAACCTGACTAAACTGGATACTGCCTGATTGGTCGGTTGGATATCGCCTATATGGCTGGTTGGTAATTATCATGCAAAGTTAATATATTATATTAAGGGAGATATCTAAAATAGAAGTAATAAAAGTGGATCCTTTTACCTCATCATTTTCTTTTATTGTACTTTTACTTTATGTACATTTCAGCAATTTACTTTTCAGTAATTTACTTTCAGCAATTTACTTTCAGCAATTTACTTTCAGCAATTTACTTTCAGCAATTTACTTTCAGCAATTTACTTTATGTCTTTACTTTTCAGTACTTTACTTTCAATATTTAATTTCAGCATTTAATTTTCAGTATTTAATTTCAGCATTTACTTTATGTCTTTTATTTTATTTAAGTTGTTACTAGCCCTAGTTATGTGTCGTAACTAAGTTAGTTATCTGAGGTTGTGATGAATTCTAATATCATCGGTTTATAAGGGGTTATTTTATAGTTTGGGTAATTTAAAGGTTTACTTATTTAGTCTTAAGCTTAATGCTTCTTGTTGTCTGATCACCAATAAAATTGATGTTGTAAATCTAAAATAAACTTGACAAAGCAATTTTAGATTTCAGCCTTAGACTTAATAGCCCACGATCTTCCTTGAGGATAGATAACCCTTTAATAGATTTCCTTACAGGATAGACATATACCTGTCGGGCGGGGGTAACCATAATTGGAACTTAAACTTAATGAATCCAGGTAATTTTGTTGACATAGACATATGGTTCAATTGGGTTATACTGGGTATTTGCGTCTGACCATTGATAGAGGCTTTTGCATAATTTAGTGTTCCAGGTTAGTAAACCGATTTATTACACAAACATGAAATAACCACTTCATCTTTTAAAAGATATTAGAAAGATTCATAACCCTAGATAGTTTTTAATATTGAATTTTCTTAAACCTACTTTTGAGCAATTTTATTTACTTGTTTTTAAATTTAGAATCATCACCATTTCAAATCAATCAATCAACTTGTTAGATACTAGTAATCATTTGACCTCATAAAATTAATAGATTAGGTATTAAGTACTCGTGGGATCGATACTTTTTATTCTACTTGAACGATACGTGTGCTTGTGTTATACGCGTGTGTTTATGCCGGTCAAGTTTTTGGCGCCGTTATCGGGGACTTATTTATCTTTCACTATTAGTTTTGGGGTTAGATACGTTACTTATATCTAATTTCTTTTTACTTATTATTACTATTTTCTTGTGTTTCAGGTTCTCAGAAACTACATGAGACGAACCAAAAGCTTTGAACTCCGACCGCTTGACCCAGAAATTGAAAGAACCATTAGACAGTTGAGAATGGAAAGGAGAGAAGGCCAAGAAGCTTTAGTCAATATGGAACATGAACCTTTGGAGGTTGCACCACCAATTCCCATTCGAGACAAAACCATTCCGGTGGTTTACAAACTCATTTCATAAATTGTAGTTCCTCACTTACCAGCAAATGTAGGTGACATAAAAACATGCATTCAGATGATTCAACAGTTAGTTCAGCTTGGGGGGAATGTAACTGAAGATACTAATGCCCACATCAACAACTTCCTAGAAGTTTGCGGCACTTTCAATTACAACCGAGAAAGTGAAGAAGCAATGAGACTGCGTATTTTCCCATACTCCTTGAAAGGCATAGCTAAAGCTTGGCTAAATTCACTACCAGTAGGTTCCATCACAACTTGGAACACTTTAGCCACCAAATTTCTTGCAAAGTACTTTCCACCAGCCAGAACTGGAAAGCTGAGGAATGACATCACATCCTTTGTGCAACAAGACTCAGAAACTTTCTAAGAAGCTTGGGAAAGGTACAAAGATTTTCTCTGGAAATGTCCTCACCATGAGATTCCAAAATGGCATCAAGTCCAAACCTTCGATAATGGACTTTCTGGACCGATGAGAACCACAATCGATGCTACTACTGGAGGAGCTTTAATGGCAAAAGGAGAAGATCAAGCCTGAGACTTAATCGAAGAAATGACCAACAACAATTCCTTGTGGCCAACAGAAAAGAGCATGATCTAAAGAATTGCAGGAATTTATGAAAGTGAAGCCAATACAGCAGTCAACGCCAAGCTAGATCAGATATGCAAATTCATGGAGACTCTCAGCACTGGATCAACAAGTTCACCATATGGAAGAGCACCAGAACCAAACCAACTTGAAGAGACGGTGAATTATGTCAACAATTTAAACAGGCAGTGGAACAATCCACATTCCAACACCTATAACCTAGGGTGGAGGAATCATCCCAATTTTTCATGGAGCAACAATTCAGGACAAAAGAACAATCCACCACTAGGATTCCAACAGCAAAACCAGGAGATTGAAAAAGAGCTAGAATTGAAAGAATGGATTGCAGAGATGTTCAAAAAGCAATAAGCAGCATATAATGCTATCTTTCAGAGCCAATCAGCTTCCATCAAAGCACTGGAGAATCAAATTGGAAAACTGGCCAATGCTCAAAGTTAGAGACCGCCAGGAAACCTTCCCAGCAATACTGAGCCAAATCCAAGGAACATGGGAAATAAGCAGTGTCATGCCATCATGTTAAAAAGCGGTACTGAAATCAACAAAGATGTTGGAGCCAAAACAACTGCTGAGGAAGTTCCAAAAGAAACAAAGCAACAGATGGAGGAAAAAGAAGCAAAGGAAAAAGAACAGATCACTCCACATCCAGCTTTTCCTCAGCTTCTTCAAAAAAACAAATTGGAAAAGCAGTTTGCTCGTTTCCTGGTGGTGTTCAAAAAGCTGCACATCAACATTCCATTTACAGAAACCTTGGAACAAATGCCCAGCTATGTAAAATTCATGAAAGACATTCTTTCATGAAAATGGAGATTGGGAGATTACGAGACAGTAGCATTAATAAGAGAATGCAGAGCCATCATTCAGAGGGAGCTTCCCCCAAAGTTGAAAGATCTTGGCAGTTTCACCATTCCTTGCATCATAGGAGAACATAACTTTGGTAAGACTTTATGTGATTTAGGTACAAGTGTCAACTTGATGCCTTTTTCTATTTTCAGGAAACTGCAGATTGGAGAAAATATGCCCACTTCAGTCTCTCTATAACTTGCTGATAGAACGCTCGTATTTCCAAGAGGCGTAGTTGAGGATGTGCTGGTCAAGGTTGACAAATTCATTTTCCCAGCAGATTTTTTATCCTTGGTATGGAGGAAGACACAGACGTGCCAATCATCCTAGGGAGACCATTCTTGACTACAGGTCGAACCATTATTGATGTACAAAAAGGAGAATTAACCATGAGGGTACAGGACCAAGAAGTAACATTCAATGTTTTCAAGGCCATGAATTTCCCAGATGATGAAAAGAAGAAGGAATGTTTCAGAATTGATGTGATAAACAGTACCATTCAGAATTCCAATGCAATGCAAAGTACTACTGACAAACTTAAAACATGTCAATTCTCTGTGGAGACTGAAGATAAAGCGTCTTTTGCACTGAAGAAGCCAATTCTTGCACTACAAACAGCAGAAGAGAAAAAGTTCCACCAGCTCAACGAATTGGAGGAATTTCACAATCAACCTTTTGAGGATTCCAAATTGTACAAAGAAAAGGCCAAGAAGAGACATGATGAGAAGTTAGTGCGCATACAACTGGAACCAGGGCAGAGAAGGTACTGTTAAACAAATCAAGGGTGAAATTCTTCCCATGGAAGCCAAAATCACGGTGGTCAGGTCCATTTGTGATCACCAAAGTTTTACCAGATAGAGCCGTTGAGATACATGATCCAGACTCTAACAAAACTTTTAAGGTTAAAAATAAGCATGCCAAGCACTATTGGGGAGAATTATTTGAGCGACAAAAAGAAAGTGTCACACTTTCTGATCCAGCCTTACGTTCGAGAAGTCACGTCTAGCTGTCGACGTTAAACTTAGCACTCGCAGGGAGGCAACCCATGTAATTTGTGTATATATTATGATCTGGTGTGTTTTATTTTTGTGTGTTTAATTTTTCCAGGTAAAGTCATTTCAATATGGAAGAAGTTCTCGCAAAACTTCACAAGTAATTTTCTTCTCTCCCTCAAAACTCTCTGATGAAAGTCTACAAAGCTCGATTAGAACAGATGAGATTACTAATGATCCATGTTGTTGCTAAGATATTCGTTGGGAAATTGAAGCACGGGTCTGATTGGAAGGTGAGTCTTCTGACACTTTTATTTCACATATGTCTGGTTTTGGAAGAAGCACCTATGTAAAGAAACATAGAGCTAAGAAAATGGGTGTTTGTTACAAATGTGCACGCTGGAATTGCAATACTTATTATCGTTATTTAAGAATGGTGTCTGATAATCGCGAAGATAAAATTAAATTCATTAGGGATGGCTTGAGTAAGGAGTCTGTAGATAATATATCTTCGACTCTTGAGATGCATCCCAGTGGATATGTTCATATAGCCATTCGTAAATTACATACACAATTTCAAAAAGAAAGACAACAATTAAGTCTCGGGAATCTGACTCAAAAAGACCCTGTTTGCCAATTTATAAGAAAATTGGATGGGAAGCTTGTCCCTGACTCATAGACGTCAATCAATCCGCTACTTTTCTTGTAAATATTATATCTCTTTGTCTTTTCCTAATAATTGTAATTTATTTTGTTGTTTTCTTTTATTTTCTCCGACATGATCCAGACCTTTTTGACTATCAAAATTTATTTTGCTATTAACTAATAATTGTCATTTGGCAAGTACTAGTGCTATTATTTTACTCACCCTTTTCAGGTGTTATAAATTCAACTCATCATTGCACTTTTGAAGACATCCAGAGTAAAACATAGAAGCCACTTCAAGAAGACGAGTTGAAAACATCTGTGTGTTTTGCGGACCTAGTGTTGGTGTTAAGCCACAATACGTAGAAGCAGCACATGAATTGGGTCGAGTCTTAGCTGCAAGGAATATGCACTTAGTATATGACGGAAGCAATCTTGGACTTATGGGGATTGTTTCAAAGACTGTACAGGAATGAGGCAGTCACGTTTTGGGAATCATTCCAAAACCCTTGGCGGAGGCAAATCTTATTGGACCATAAAACGGAGTGGAACTTATCGTGCCAGGTATGTCTGAACGATTGGTAGAAATGATTAACCATGCTGATGCTTTTATTACTTTGCCATGTGGCTTGGGCACATTACAGGAAATTTTTATAGTGCTATCTTGGGCGAACTTGAATATATACCAGAAACCAATTGGGCTGTTTAACGTTGATGGATTTTATGATTTTCTTTGTGTGTTTCTTGATGATTCCCGGAGAAATGAGTTCGTGTCAAAACCTATGAAAGAACTCCTCTTTACTGCCAGAACTACCCCGGATCTAATTTTTCAACATACATAGTAATATACGGACATGAGCTAAAATCGAAAAGTGTATAGTATTCAGTGCTCTAGTTTAATTGGAAGAAGCATCTCAAAAAGTGATGGAGTAAAAATTAATAAATAAATAAATAAATAACGTCTGAGATCCGAGTTATTAAGTCTGTAAAGGTGTTTTAACACCTAGTGCCCTAAAGCCAACTGGTTTGGGAGTCACTGGCCCAAAGCTCGCTACATGGATCAAAGATGCTGTAAAAATATATATCTGAAGGCTGAGTAATTAAGTCCGTAGGGGTGTCTTAACACCTGGTGCCCTAAAGTCAACTAATTTGGGAGCCACCGACCCAAAGCTCGCTACATAGATGGAAGATATTGTATATAAATAAATAAATCAAAAATCAAAGAAAAAATCAGAAAAATGAGAAAAATTATTCAATTGCTACAAAAAATGTGTGAATTCTGATAAAACTTTAGGATAAAAATATTACTCTCTTATCAACTGCACTTGTGACTGTTGTGGGCAGAAATGAGTTGTTTAATATTTATCGGCTGTGTATATGGAGAATGGTAAATATAATAGGAAAATTTACTTATTCAGTAATTTAGAAAAAAAAGAAAACAACTAGTAACTTGTAGTAGAAGTTTCACCTAATTAGTCACTAACATCTTTATTCTCTTTTCGCTTTTCTTTTGCTTTTGTGTGTATTAGTTTCACTCCCTTTTTGCTTTTGTAAAATGTTTGTGGGTATCATTGCTGTAAACCCTCACGAGACTACAACTCGTCCACAAGGGACACCTAGGGGTTTAAAGGCTTGTTGCATATGCTAAATGCAATCGTGACCCCTAGGAAAGTGGCTTAGTTTAATTTTAATTGTTTCTTGTATTTTATTTTGTTATTTTTCTCAAGGACTAGCAAAATGTTAGGTTTGGGGTGTGATGAGCGAAAAATATATCAATATTTACCGCCCTTTTACTTAATATTTTGTTTAGTTTCTCGGGTTTGATGAACGTTTTGATGTATTTTAGTTTATTTTGCAAATAAAATAATATTGGGACACAATGAAATCATTTAGGACGAAATGTGGGTCAAGTAAGGGGAAATATTGGACTTGACATATTAATTTTGAAGATTGGAAACTTGAAAGGGCGTTTTAACGAAGTGCAGTTTTGGAAATTCCAGTTTTGTGCATCTGTCGTATTTTGGGCATAACTTTTTACTCCAATATCAAATTGAGCTGATTCAAGTTTCAGATTAAAGAAGACTCAAAGCTCTACCACTTTAAAAGACAAAATAATTTCGAATTCTGAAGATTTCATGCCCGAAATTGATAAACCATCCAGAAGTGTGTTGTGTGTAATTATTAAAGTCACTTTCAATCATTTTCAAAGAAAAAAAAATAAATTAATAAATAAATAATAAAAATTATCAAATCACCAAAAAACCATGATAAGCAATTAGTGGAGCAATTAATAATGGATTTGGTGGATGATTTGATGGAGGCAAAATTTTGCCTATAAATACCAAGCCATTTCATTTGTAAATTCATACTTTCTTCTAAGGAATTCCTTAAGAATACTAAGAAGATTGTATCTTGTTTGTTTATTTACAGCTTTCAGTAATTAATTTTCGCTTTCACACTTTCTTTTCTTTACTTTTCAGTTTTTACTTTCCGTAATTTACTTTTACGCACAGTACTTTTCTTTCATTAATTTTCATTTTTTACTTTTCAGTAATAATGAGGTAACTCCCCTTTGCTAGGGTAAAAGGTAATTCTTTTATTACTAATATTTAGATTAATCTCCCTTAATTATAATATATAAACTAGTTAAAACCTGACTTAACGAGGATACCGCCATATTGGTCGGTTGATAATTATTTAAATTGGTTTTAACCTGACTAAACTGGATACCGCCTGATTGGTCGGTTGGTAATTAATTATAATTTGACTTAATCTTGATACCGCCTATATGGATGGTTGGTAATTATCATGCAAAGTTAATATATTATATTAAGGGAGATATCTAAAATAGAAGTAATAACAGTGGATCCTTTTACCTCAGTATTTTCTTTTATTGTACTTTTACTTTATTTCCTTTTCAGTAATTTACTTTTCAGTAATTTACTTTCAGCAATTTGCTTTCAGCATTTACTTTTCAGCAATTTACTTTCGGCAATTTACTTTATGTCTTTACTTTTCAGTAATTTACTTTCAGTATTAATTTTCAGCATTTAATTTTCAGTATTTAATTTCAGCATTTACTTTATGTCTTTTATTTTATTTAAGTTTTTACTGCCCTAGTTATGTGTCGTAACTAAGTTAGTTATCTGAGGTTGTGATGAATTCTAATATCACCGGTTTATCAGGGGTTATTTTATAGTTTGGGTAATTTAAAGGTTTACTTATTAAGTCTTAAGATTAATGCTTCTTGTTGTCTGATCACCAATAAGATTGATGTGGTAAATCTAAAATAAACTTGACAAAGCAATTTTAGGTTTCAGCCTTAGACTTAATAGCACACGATCTTCCTTGAGGATAGATAACCCTTAATAGATTTCCTTACAGGATAGACATATACCTGTAGGGCGGGGTAGCCATAATTGGAACTTAAACTTAATGAATCCAGGTAATTTAGTTGATATAGACATATGGTTCAATTGGGTTATACTGGGTTTTTGCGTTTGGCCATCGATAGAGGCTTTTTCATTATTTCGTGTTCCAGGTTAGTAAACCGATTTATTACACAACCATAAAATAACCACTTCATCTTTTAAAAGATATTAGCTAAATAGTTTTTAATATTGATTTTTCGTAAACCTACTTTTGTGCAATTTTATTTACTTGTTTTTAAATTTAGAATCATCACCATTTCAAATCAATCAATCAACCTGTTAGAAACTAGTAATCATTTGACCTCATAAAATTAATAGATTAGGTATTAAATCCTCGTGGGATCAATACTTTTTATACTACTTGAACGATACGTGTGCTTGCGTTATACGCGTGTTTTTACGCCGGTCAAGTTTTTGGCACCGTTGTTGGGGACTTATTTATCTTTCACTATTAGTTTTGGGGTTAGATATGTTACTTGTATATAATTTTTTTTTTTTTAATTGTTACTATTTTCTTGTGTTTCAGGTTCTCAGAAACTACATGAGACGAACCAAAAGCTTTGAACTCCGACATCTTGACCCAGAAATTGAAAGAACCATCAGACAGTTGAGAAGGGAAATGAGAGAAGGCCAAAAAGCTTTAGTCAACATGGAACCTGAACCTTTGGAGGTTGCACCACCAATTCCCATTCGAGACAGAACCATTCTGGTAGTTGACAGACTCATTTCAGGTATTGTACTTCCTCTATTACCAGCAAATGCAGGTGATATTAAAACATGCTTTCAGATGATTCAGCAGTCAGTTCAGTTTGGGGGGAATGTAACTGAAGATACTAATGCCCACATCATCAACTTCCTGGAAGTTTGCGGTACTTTCAATTACAACCGAGAAGCTGAAGAAGCGATGAGACTGCGTATTTTCCCATACTCCTTGAAAGACAGAGCTAAAGCTTGGCTATATTCACTACCAGCAGCTTCCATCACAACTTGGAACACTTTAGCCACCAAATTTCTTGCAAAGTACTTTCCACCAGCCAGAACTGGAAAGTTGAGGAATGACATCACATCATTTGTGCAACAAGACTCAGAAACTCTCTAAGAAGCTTGGGAAAAGTATAAAGATTTGCTCCGAAAATGTCCTCACCATGAGATTCCAAAATGGCTTCAAGTCCAATCCTTCTATAATGGACTTTCTGGACTGATGACAACCACAACCAATGCTGCTGCTGGAGGAGCTTTAATGGCAAAAGGAGAAGATCAAGCCTGGGACTTAATCGAGGAAATGGCCAACAATAATTCCTTGTGGCCAACAAAAAGAGCATGATCCAAAGAATTGCAGGAATTTATGAAAGTGGAGCCAATACAGTAGTCAACGCCAAGCTAGATCAGATATGCAAATCCATGGAGACTCTCAGCACTGGATCCACAAATTCACCATATGGAAGAGGACCAGAACCAAACCAACTTGAAGAGATGGTGAATTATATCAACAATTTAAACAGACAGGGGAACAATCCATATTCCAACACCTACAACCCAAGGTGGAGGAATCATCCCAGTTTTTCATGGAGCAACAATTCAGGACAAAAGAACAATCCACCACCTGGCTTTCAACAACAGAACTATCCACCACTAGGATTCCAACAGCAAAACCAGGAGATTGAAAAAGAACCAGAAATGAAAGAATGGATTGCAGAGATGTTCAAAAAGCAACAAGCAGCATATAATGCTATCTTTCAGAGCCAATCAGCTTCCATCAAAGCACTGGAGAATCAAATTGGACAACTGGCCAATGCTCAAAGTTACAGATCGCCAAGAAACCTTCCCAGCAATACTGAGCCAAATCCAAGGAAAATGGGAAATGAGTAGTGTCATGCCATCATGTTAAAAAGTGGTACTGAAATCAACAAAGATGTTGGAGCCAAAACAACTGCTGAGAAAGTTCCAAAAGAAATAAAGCAACTGATGGAGGAAAAAGAAGTAAAGGAAAAAGAACAGATCACTCCACATCCAACTTTTCCTCCGCGTCTTCAGAAAAACAAATTGGACAAGCAGTTTTCTCGTTTCCTAGTGGTGTTCAAAAAGCTGCACATCAACATTCCATTTGCAGAAGCCTTGGAACAAATGCCCAGCTATGTAAAATTTATGAAAGACCTTCTTTCACGAAAACAGAGATTGGGAGATTACGAGACAGTAGCATTAACAGAAGAATGCAGTGCCATCATTCAGAGGAAGCTTCCCCCAAAGTTGAAAGATCCTGGCAGTTTCACCATTTCTTGCATCATAGGAGAACATAATTTTGGTAAGGCTTTATATGAATTAGGTGCAAGTGTTAACTTGATGCCTTTTTCTATTTTCAAGAAACTGCAGATTGGAGAAACAATGCCCACTTCAATCTCTCTACAACTTGCTGATAGAACGCTCGTATTTCCAAGAGGCGTAGTTGAGGATGTGCTAGTCAAGGTTGGCAAATTCATTTTCCAAACAGATTTTATTGTCCTTGATGTGGAGGAAGACGCAGACGTGCTAAACATCCTCGGGAGACCATTCTTGGCTACAGGTCGAACCATTATTGATGTACAAACAGAAGAATTAACCATGAGGGTATAGGACCAAGAAGTAACATTCAATGTTTTCAAGGCCATGAATTTTCCAGACGATGAAAAGAAGAAGGAATGTTTCAGACTTGATGTGATAAACAGTACCATTTAGAATTCCAATGCAATGCAAAGTTCTACTGACAAACTTAAAACATGTCAATTGCCTGTGGAGACTGAAGATAAAGCGTCTTTTGCACTGAAGAAGCCAATTCTTGCACTACAAGCAATAGAAGCGAAAAAGTTCCATCTGCTCAACGAATTAGAGGAATTTCACAATCAGCCTTTTGACGATGCCAAATTGTACAAAGGAAAGGCCAAGAAGAGACATGATGAAGTTAGTGCGCATAAACTGGAACAGGGCAAAAGGTACTGTTAAACAAATCAATGGTGAAATTCTTCCCATGGAAGCCAAAATCACGGTGGTCGGATCCATTTGTGATCACCAAAGTTTTACCAGATAGAGCCATTGAGATACATGATCCTGACTCCAACAAAACTTTTGAGGTTAAAAATAAGCTTGTCAAGCACTACTGGGGAGAATCGTTTGAGCGACAAAAAGAAAATGTCATACTTTCAGATCCAGCCTTACGTTCGAGAAGTCACGTCTAGCTGTTGACGTTAAACTTAGCGCTAGCAGGGAGGCAACCCATGTAATTTATGTATATATTGTGATCTCGTGTGTTTTATTTTTGTGTGTTTAATTTTTACAGGTAAAGTCATTTCAAGGTGGAAGAAGTTCTCGCAAAACTTCACAAGCAATTTCTTTCTCTCCCTTAAAACTCTCTGATGAAAGTCTACAAAGCTCGCTTAGAACGGATGAGATTACTAACGATCCATGGTGTTCCTAAAGATATTCATTGGGTAATTGAAGCACGGGTCGATTGGCAGGTGAGTCTTCTGACTCTTTTATTTCACATCTGTCTGGTTTTGGAAGAAGCACCTATACAAAGAAATGTAGAGCTAAGTAAATGGGTGTTTGTTACAAATGTGCACGCTGGATTTGCAATACTCGTTGTCATTATTTAGGAATGGTGTCTTATAATCGCGAAGATAAAATTAAATTCATTAGGGATGGCTTGAGTAAGGAGTCTGTCGATAATATATCTTCGACTGGATATGTTCATATAGCCATTCGCAAATTACATACACAATTTCAAAAGAAAGACAATAGTTAAGTCTCGGGAATCTAGCTCAAAAGACTGTGTTTGCCAATTTATAAGAAAATTGGATGGGAAGCTTGTCCCTGACTCATAGACGGCAATCAAGCCGTTACTTTTCTTGTAAATTTTATATCTCTTTGTCTTTTCCTAATAATTGTAATTTATTTTGTTGTTTTCTTTTATTTTCTCTGACAGGATCCAGACCTTTGTGACTATCACGATTTATTTTACTATTAACTAATAATTATCATTTGGCAGGTACTAGTGCTATTATTTTACTCACCCTTTTCAGGTGTTATAAATTCAAATCATCATTGCACTTTTGAAGACATCCAGAGTAAAACATAGAAGCCACTTCAAGAAAACGAGTTGAAAACATCTGTGTGTTTTGCGGAACTAGTGTTGGTGTTAAGCCACAATACGTTGAAGCAGCACAGGAATTAGGTCGAGTCTTAGCTACAAGGAATATGCACTTAGTATTTGACAGAGGCAATCGTGGACTTATGGGGATCGTTTCAAAGGTTGTACAGGAATGAGGCAGTCACGTTTTGGGAATCATTCCAAAACCCTTGGCGGAGGCAAATCTTATTGGACCATCAAACGGAGAGGAACTTATCGTCCCAGGTATGTCTGAACGATTGGTAGAAATGATTAACCATGCTGATGCTTTTATTACTTTGCCAGGTGGCTTGGGCACATTAGAGAAAATTTTTATAGTGCTATCTTGGGCGAACTTGAACATACACCAGAAACCAATTGGGCTGTTTAACGTTGATGGATTTTATGATTTTCTTTGTGTGTTTCTTGATGATTCCCGGAGAAATGGGTTCGTGTCAGAACCTTTAAAAGAACTTCTCTTCTCTGCCAGAACTGCTCCGGATCTAATAGACCAACTCTTAGCCTATGAACCACAAGTTGACCCTATCCTTTCAAAGATAAATTGGTCCGAGGACGATCGTGGTAAGAGGCGTCGGATTAATCTGGATCTTAACCTTTAATTTCCTGTAGAATTTCAGCTAACCAGATACTATCTTCCAAGCTCTTCTTCTACTGTTTAAGACATTGGGGACAATGTTTCATTTAGGTTGAGTGGATGCAATTAGTTGATCAGTATCTTTTTTTTAGCTATGGGTTGTTTTTTTTTAGTCCAAAATTTTTTGAAAAATACAAAAAAAAATTGAAAAATTTTCAAAAAAATTACTAAAATATTTTGCATTTTTTGTGTTTTTATTTTGACTAAAAAGGTGAAATTGGTAAGAGATATCTGAGTAAGGAGTTTCCACTCCTGAGACGTATCTCAAACCTAATTCAGAACAAGTTTATTTTTGTTTATTTCATTTTGAATTATTTAATTTGTGAATTCTCCATAATACTGACTAAAATGGATCTTCATATGCTCAGTTGGCAGATATTATCAACATACATAGTAACATACGGACATGAGCTAAAATTAAAAAGTTTATAATATTCAGTGCTATAGTTTAATTGGAGGAAGCATCTCAAAAAGTGATGGAGTAAAAATAAATAAATAAATAAATAACGTCTGAGATCCGAGTTATTAAGTCTGTAAGGGTGTTTTAACACCTAGTGCCCTAAAGCCAACTGGTTTGGGAGTCACTGGCCCAAAGCTCGCTACATGGATCAAAGATGCTGCAAAAATATATATCTGAAGTCTGAGTAATTAAGTCCGTAAGGGTGTCTTAACACCTGATGCCCTAAAGCCAACTGGTTTGGGAGCCACTGACCCAAAGCTTGCTACATATATGGAAGATATTGTAAATAAATAAATAAATCAAAAATCAAAAATCGAAGAAAAAATCAGAAAAATGAGAAAAATTATTCCATTGCTACAAAAAGGTGTGAATTCTGATAAAACTTTAGGACAAAATTATTACTCTTTTTTCAACTGCACTTGTGACTGTTGTGGGCAAAAATGAGTTGTTTAATATTTTGTCGGCTGTGTATATGGAGAATGGTAAATATAATAGGAGAATTTACTTATTCAGTAATTTAGAAAGAAAGAAAACAACTAGTAACTTGAAGTAGAAGATTCACCTAATTAGTCACTAACTTCTTTATTCTCTTTTCGCTTGTCTTTTTGCTTTTGTGTGCATTAGTTTCACTACCTTTTTACTTTTGTAAAATATTTGTGGCTATCATTGATGTAAACCCTCACGAGACTACATCTCGTTCACTAGGGACACCTAGGGGTTTAAAGGCTTGTTGCATATGCTAAATGCAACCGTGATCCCTACGAAAGTGGCTTAGTTTAATTTTAATGGTTTCTTGTATTTTATTTTGCTTTTTTCTCGAGGACTAGCAAAATGTTAGTTTTGGGGGTGTGATGAGCAGAAAATATATCAATATTTATCGTCCCTTTTACTTAATATTTGTTTAGTTTCTCGGGTTTGATGAATATTTTGATGTGTTTTAGTTTATTTTGTAGATAAAATAATATTGAGCCATAATAAAATCATTTAGGACGAAATATCGGTCAAATAAGGGTAAAAATTGGACTTGACATATTAATTTTGGAGATTGGAAACTTGAAAGGGTGTTTTAACGAAGTGTAGTTTTGGAAATTCCAATTTTGCGCATCTGTCGTATTTTGGGCATAACCTTTTACTCCAATATCGGATTGAGCAGATTCAAGTTTCAGATTAAAGAAGACTTAAAGATCTACAACTTTGAAAGACAAAATAATTTCGAATTCTGAAGATTTCATGCCCGAAATTGATGAACCATCCAGAAGTGTGTTGTGTGTAATTATTAAAGTCACTTTCAAAGCAAAAAAATAAATTAATAAATAAATAATAGAAATTATCAAATCACCACCAAACATGATAAGCAATTAGTGGGGCAATTAATAATGGATTTGGTGGATGATTTGATGGAGGTAAAATATTGCCTATAAATATCAAGTCATTTCATTTGTAAATTCATACTTTCTTCTAAGGAATTCCTTAAGAATACTTAGAAGATTGTATCTTGTTTATTTATTTACAGCTTTCAGTAATTAATTTCCGCTTTCGCACTTTTTTTCTTTACTTTTCAGTTTTTGCTTTCCGCAATCTAATTTTACGCACAGTACTTTTATTTCTTTAATTTTCAGTTTTTACTTTTCAGTAATGAGGAGGTAACTCCCCTTTTGCTGGGGTAAAAGGTAAAACTTTTATTACTAATATTTAGATTAATCTCCCTTAATTATAATATATAAACTAGTTAAAACCTGACTTAACGAGGATACCGCCATATTGGTCGGTTGGTAGTTATTTAAATTGGTTTTAACTTGACTAAACTGGATACCGCCTGATGGTCGGTTGGTAATTAATTATTAATTTGACTTAATCTGGATACCGCCTATATGGCTGGTTGGTAATTATCATGTAAAGTTAATATATTATATTAAGGGAGATATCAAAACGAATATAATTCTTGTGTATATAAGGAGGTTTGTGGGAGCGTACTGACAATGATTGTCCTATATGATGACATATCATTTCTTGGAAATGACATTCCCATAATAATTGGTGAAAGCTTGACTTTCATGAAAATTCTCCGTAGACTACTTAGTATAGACAACCTTTATTCTAGGAATAAGGATCTACTGGGATAGATCTAAAAATAGTTGGCACTCTCCGAGAACTCGTACTTTGAAAAATATATACGTGACCTGATGTCTCATATGCTTTGAGCATATGGAGTCACAATCAGGCCAATCCAGGTGATAGTTACTGCATTGATGATAAGAACATCCTTAAGTATCTTAGACGAACTAAGGATGTGTTCTTAATTTAAGAATGAGAAGAACTTGAAGTGACTGGGTTCTCTGCTGTAAGTTTCCAAACCGAAAAAAACGACAGCATGTCGTAATAAGGGTACAATATAGTTTGAATAATGGAAGAGCTGGAAATTTTCCAAGCAAGATATTGTTGACGAATAAACAACAAAAGCGAAATATTACTGTAGTTAAGGCAGCAAAAGAAGCATTTTGGATCTACATATTCTTAATCAGATTAGGTATAGTTCTGTTAGCACTTGAGTTAGGCTACAGCACAGGCTAAAGAATTAATCGTCTCATCAATGATCCAAGTATGTACTTCAACTAGTTCATCTGATTCGTCGGATCATACATTGTGGCGATGTGATGGTCGAATAAATCGCATCAGATGATAACCTTTTAAATCCGCTGACGAAAGCTATTTCTCAGCAGAAGTTTGAGCGACCCGTACATAGTTCAAGTGTAAGACACTTGAGTGATTGGTCAAAGGCCAAGTGGGAGATTGTTGGAAAATTATGACCCATAGCATCACTATTTGTACAGAATATGGTGTTGTTGTACAAATTAACTATATGACAAAAGGAAATTTCTCTTTTATCATTTGTAATTGGATTACCGGGATATATAAATGATAAATGTCCATATGATTAGTTACGGATTAATAAGATATGAGACAGTATTAATCCACTAAGGTTTAATCATTAAATAATCACTAATCATAGTATTATCGAGATTAGACATCGATAATGCAGAATAGACTAGTATTGCACTTGTGCGCATTGTGAGAGCATAACGACATAGTACTAATATGCACAGTACTTTTCTTTCTTTAATTTTCAGTTTTTACTTTTCAGTAATGAGGAGGTAACTCCCCTTTGATAGGGTAAAAGGTAAAACTTTTATTACTAATATTTATATTAATATCCCTTAATTATAATATATAAACTAGTTCAAACCTGACTTAACGAGGATACCGCCATATTTGTCGGTTGGTAATTATTTAAATTGGTTTTAGCTTGACTAAACTGGATACCGCCTGATTGGTCAGTTAGTAATTAATTATTAATTTGACTTAATCTGGATACCACCTATATGGCTGGTTGGTAATTATCATGCAAAGTTAATATATTATATTAAGGGAGATATCTAAAATAGAAGTAATAAAAGTGGATCCTTTTACCTCAGCATTTTCTTTTATTGTACTTTTACTTTATTTACTTTTCAGCAATTTACTTTCAGCAATTTACTTTCAGCATTTACTTTCAGCATTTACTTTTCAGCAATCTACTTTATGTCTTTACTTTTCAGTAATTTACTTTCAGTATTTAATTTTCAGCATTTAATTTTCAGCATTTAATTTCAGCATTTACTTTATGTCTTTTATTTTATTTAAGTTTTTACTAGCCCTAGTTATGTGTCGTAACTAAGTTAGTTATCTGGGGTTGTGATGAATTCTAATATCACCGGTTTATATGGAGTTATTTTATAGTTAGGGTAATTTAAAGGTTTACTTATTAAGTCTTAAGCTTAATGCTTCTTGTTGTCTGATCACTAATAAGATTGATGTGGTAAATCTAAAATATACTTGACAAAGGAATTTTAGGTTTTAGCCTTAACTTAATAGCCCACGATCTTCCTTGAGGATAGATAACCCTTTAATAGATTTTCTTACGGGATAGACATATACCTGTCGGGCGGGGGTAGCCATAATTGGAACTTAAACTTAATGAATCCAGGTAATTTGGTTGACATAGACATATGGTTCAATTGGGTTATACTGGGTATTTACGTCTAACCATCGACAGAGGCTTTTGCATAATTTAGTGTTCCAGGTTAGTAAACCGATTTATTACACAACCATGAAATAACCACTTCATCTTTAAAAGATATTAGAAGGATTCACAACCCTATATAGTTTTTACTATTGAATTTTCTTAAACCTACTTTTGTGCAATTTTATTTACTTGTTTTTAAATTTTGAATCATCACTATTTCAAATCAATCAATCAACCTGTTAGATACTAGTAATCATTTGACCTCATAAAATTAATAGATTATGTATTAAGTCCCCGTGGGATCGATACTTTTTATACTACTTGAACGATACGTGCGCTTGCGTTATATTCATGTTTTTTCATCGGTTAGCACGTATTTGGATATTCCGATGACCGAATTTACTGCCAACATATCCAGAGATCTCATGGGTCGCTTCTCGAAGATTCATCGATGACGTATGACTCGAACATAATTAATCTGGGATTAATTAGTAGAGAGAGAAAATTAATCTAGGATTAATTATGGAGAGATTTTATCTGGGATAAAATTCTATTTGAAGAGAGAGAACGATTAATTTGGAATTAATCGATAAAATAATATATTCGATATATTAAACGAAATTAGATTTCGACGCGGAATTAAAATTGGATTTTAATTCGGGCGAACGAATTAATTTAGAATTAATTCACGAGCGACGTGAATAGTAATTTTACTAGGCATAATTATTTAATTAAATATGATTTAATTAGGTTGCAACGGAAAATTATTTAATTCGGAATTAACGAACCCGAGCCCGGAATGTGTTTACGGGCCCACTCGGATTTTGAATTAAAGTGGGGCCCACACAAGTCACATCACCTAGTCTGTCACACCAGATCACCTAGTCACCTAGTCACACTTTTTCTTCTCTCCTCACCACTTGGGCGTGACTCTCTCACTCTTTTTTTCTCACCATTGCCGTGCGCAACAAATGAGATATGGAAGAATTTTGTTGCAATTTTCTTCCTATGCTAGCACTTAAAGTGTCTTACAAAGGTGTCAGGGAAACAATCCATGAGTTTGGAATTCAAGGAGATGCTTGGAAGCTTTACATACATCAAAGGGGAGCTTAGAGCACAACACAAAGGCTTGGAATTTTTATTATATCCTACATCCAAAACCGATCAAAGTGAGTGTTTTCCGCATTCTTACTTTGTTGTATTCACATGATTTCTTGCTTAATTGATCTTGGTTTGACCTAGAAAAACCCAACAGAGAGAGTTACCAAGGTAGCCATGGATGAACCCAGACCAGAACAGCGAATGGCAACTGACCTTCTCACTCTTCCAGTTGATCCAGTCAAGCCTATTGAAGGGCAAGAAGTTTGATGTAACTTTGACTTTTTTATTTTGAAAATATTGGCCCAGGCCTTTTGTAAAAACAATATTTTCCTCTTAAATATAAATTTCATTTTTCGTCTAGAGACAGATATATTTGCTTGCCATCTGAATGAAATCATATTGTTAATATCTTATTCAATTGAAAACTTTAAGCAAAATCACATAAAAATAAGCTGAAACAAAACTTCAAATGAATAGGTCATCCCCTCGTGATAAGACCGCGATTTGTCGAATGACCCATAAGCCTCCATATGCACTATCTGCAGTACTTAAGAGCACCAGTACCGTATCCTACGTGACATCATCTCCACTATGACTATAGTGGTACTTCTGTCTTGACATCACACCCAATACACTACGATTCTCAATATACCCAGCCGAGGTGTACACAGAACCGGTTAAAGCCCTGGACGACCAAAACCAAAGTATATTGATTGTCACAAGTATTAGCGGTGCAAGTCTTTGGTTAAGACCAAATACACCTACCCTGATTTCGGACTTCCATTGACACATAATCATACTACCAATGGAATTCTGAAGGGGTCTATCCAGAGCGAAGCTGTTTTCCGTACCATCGGTAAAACACAACCTCCTATTACACTTGCATGAGTATCTTATACCCAAATATATGAGAACTATGCTGTTATGATCTCACATAACACGCACAAGTGTAATACTAGTCTCTTACACATTTATCGATGTCCAATCTCAACAATACTCTGACTAGGGATATTTAATGATTTATCCTTCGTGGACTGATACTGTCTCATATCATTCTCAATCCAGGAACAAATCATAAGGACCTCATATCACTTATACATCTTGTTGATCTAATCACAAATGATAAGAGAGCAATCTCATTTGTCACATAGTTAATTTGTACAACAACACCATGATCTGTACAAATAGTGACGTTATGGGTCATAACTGTCCAAGAATCTCCCACTTGGCCTATAGCCAGTCACTCGAGTGTCTAACACCCGAACTATGTACGGTTCGCTCAAACTGCTAAGGAAAGGCTTTCGTCAGTGATTTACATGATTATCGTCTGATGCGATTTATTCGATCATCACATCGCCACGATGTATGATCCGAATGAATCAGATGAATAGTCGAAGTATGTATCTGGATCGTTGATGAGACCATTAATTCTTTAGCCTGCGCTGTAGCCTAGCTCAGCTGCTAACAGAACTATATCTAATCTAATTAGATTTGTTATTGACTTAGATGGCTTCTATTGCTGCCTCAGCTGCAGCAATTACCCGCATTTGTTGTTTATTCGGTAGCAGTATCTTGCTTGGAAGATTTCGAGCTCACTGTTCCGTTATTCAAACTGTATAGTACCGTTCAGCGACTTATAGTCGTTTTTATCGGTTAGGAAATTTGCAGCAGTGATCCCAGTGTTGGAGTTTTTCAAGGTCCCAAGATCAAAACTCAAGCATGAATATCAAGTGAATACAACGACGGAAGTGCGGAATACTTACATCGAGCGGTTGAGCGACGATTTGGGCGACAAAAACAAAAAAATCTGCACACTTTATCAAGGCAGTAAGTTGCTGTGAATAGTGTATTTCGCCCCTTCACTTCAAGTTTTGAAGCTCCAAGCTTCACCGAATGGCTTCCCGGCTCATGGGTAAACTTCCCTTATCACCTTGGCATGATCCCGGAGTGTGCTAGCACTCTTGTTTTGCCACAAAACACACTTGCTTCCCTTGATTTTTTTGTTTATTCGGCAGTCCACTGCCTTTGAAGAAAAACAAAACCGAGAGTGAAGAGAGGAGAAGAAGAGGAGAGAGAGGAGGAGGGAAAATGAAAAGTGTTGTGTGCTTTCCAATTTCGGTTTTTGGCTTTAATTTAAGCATCAAATGCATGAATTTCATTTGAAATTCATTTCAAAGCAATTTGCTTTATGTCAAGTACACACATCACCTTTTTGTCAAATCAAGTCACATCACTTTTGTCACATCAATCAATCAATCCAATCAATTGTCACATCACTCAAAGTGACATGATTTGACGCTTGATGTGACGCTAGATGCGACTAGCGATTTGACGCTTGATTTGACGTGCCGCACTCGAATTCTAAATACGAATGCGCTCGTAAAAATCTCGGGCTCGGGTTCGTTAATTCCAAATTAACGAATTTTCCGTTGCGTCGTAATTAAACGATTACGCCAAGCGAAATCACTATTCACGTCGCTAACGAATTAATTCTAAATTAATTCGTTCGCCCGAATTAAAATCTAATTTTAATTCCGCGTCGAAATCCAATTTTGATTAATATAAAAAATATATTAATTCCTCGATTAATTCTAAATTAATATTTCTCTCTCTTTAATCGTTATTTTATCCTAGATAAAATATCTCCGCAATTAATCCCAGATTAATTTTCTCTCTCATCTAATTAATCCCAGATTAATATAAGTTCGAGTCATACGTCATCGGTGAATCTTTGGGAAGCGACCCATGAGATCCCCGGATATGTTGGCAGTCAAATCGGTCGTCGGACAATCCGAACACGTAAGTACCTCGTACTATGTTTATACCGATTTATAAGATAAGGTTGGCTTCTAGCAAAGCACCATGTCTATCCAATTCTCCGGAAACATCCTTACAGGAATAAGGATCTATATCAAGCGTAGTATACTGAAGTATTGTGCGTATCGGTCCAGTATCGGATAGTCACGTGTTAGGGCTGGGGCTGGATAAGTGTCTACCCCGTCCGAAACACATATCGGATGTCTGGTAACATAGTCTCTATAATCGGATATTCATGACCTGGTCATAATATCACGATTGGATGCGCATCACTTAAGAGCACTAATACCGTATCCTGCGTGACATCATCTCCAATATGACTGGAGTGATACTTCCGTCTCGACATCACACCCAATACTCTACGATTCTCTGATAAACCCAGAAGTGGTAGACACAGAACCTGGTCAGGGTCCCCAACCACCAAAACCAAAGTTTATCGATTATCGTAAGTATTAGCGATGCAAGTCTCAGGTTAAGACTATACACACCTACCTTGATTTCGGCCTCCCATAGACACATAGTCATAATACCAATGGGATTCCGAAGGGTCTATCCAGAGCGAAGCTGTTTCCCGTACCATCGGTGAAACACGACCTCCTATCGCACTTGCATAAGTCTCCAACACTTATATATATGAGAACTATGCCGTTGTGCCCTCACAACGCGCACAAGTGCAATACTAGCCTATTCCGCATTATCGATGTCCAGTCTCGATAATACTACGGCTAGGGATATTTAATGATTAATCCTTCGTGGACTGATACTGTCTCATATCATCTCAATCCAGGAACTAATCATAGGGACCTCTCTTCATTTATATATCTATGGTGATCTAATCACAAATGATGAGAGTGCAATTTCCTTATTACATAGTTAATTTGCTACAACAACACAATGATCTGTGCAAATAGTGACGCTATGGGTCATATTATCCAACAATCTCCCACTTGGCACGTAGCGAGTCACTCAAGTGTTCCAACACTTGAACTATGTAAGGTTCGCTCAAATTGCTGAGGAAAGGTTTTCGTCAGCGGATTTGTTTAATCATCGTCTGACGCGATTTACACGATCATCACATCGCCACGATGTACGATCCGAACGAATCAGATGATATAGAAGTATATATCTGGATCGTCGATGAGACCTTTAATTCCTTAGCCTGTGCTGACGCCTAGTTCAGCTGCTAACAGAACTATATCTAATCTAATTAGATTTATGTTCGATCCAAATGGCTTCTTTTGCTGCTGCAGCTGCTGCAGCAATAATCGCGTTTGTTGTTTATGCGGTAACAGTATCTTGCTTGGAAGATTTCCAGCTCACTGTCCCGTTATCCAAACTGTATAGTACCGTTTGCGACCTTTAGCCGTCTTTATCGGTTATAGGAAACTTGCTACAGTGATCCCAGTCACTTCAAGTTCTCATTCTCCATAGACTAAGACAGCATCCTTAGTTCTCTAAGAAACTAACGGATGTTCCTAACATCAATCCAGTGACTATCACTCGGATTAGCCTGTTTGTGAATCCATATGCTCAAAGCGTATGATACACCAGGTTTTGTACATTTTTCAATGTACGGTTCCACGGAGAGTATTTCGAAAGCCAAGCTTTCCCCGACATTTATTTTATGGGAATATCATTTCCAAGAAATGACGTATTATCATTATTTTATAGGACAGCCACTGTCAGTGCGCTCCCACTAACCTCCTTATATACAAAAGAATTATTTTCGTTTTGAATTAAATCATACACCATTATGATTACATCAAAATGATAATTCCAAGAACTAATGCTCGTATCAGCAAGCATTATCCAAATGGATTACCGTGGCAACAGGTAAAAGGTTGAATCGTAATCAACACAATGTCGATAACGATACCTTTCCGTTAAAAGCCTAGCTTTATACGTTGGTATGTTGCTATCCATGTACGTCTTCCTTGAAGACTTATAGTACCAATAGGCACAATGCCTTGTGGTACATCAACTAGTCTCCAAACTTGTTGATATACATGGAATCCATTTCGGATTCATGACACTTTGTCATAATAGGGAGTCGATACCTTGTATCACTTCCTTAGTTCTCGTGTATTCGAAGATTAATGGTATAGTTTTATCCTTGATCAACTATATTGTTCCATTAAGATTCAATGCCTTGAACAATATTACTCCGATTTTCATCGAGTTATACTATCCTCCCACTTACCACCGCATATCAGTATTCCTCTTAGGAAAACCGCGTGGTGAGCAACAATCTAATTATTCTCTTGTGAGGTGTATAAGTACAATACTTATGGTATCCCTAGGATGACCTACAATTGGCACTTATTATATTTGGGTTTTAGTTTGGTATCATCCAAACATATGCCAAGCATACCCAAACAGTCAGGAATGAGAAACCCGGTTTCTTTCCCGTTCAAATCTAATATGATATCTGTCAAACAGATTATTATGGAACCTTATTCAAAATAAGTTCTTGCACTGTTTAAAGCTTATCTGTTGAAGGAAATGGTAGCTCTAAGCGACTCGTGATTAACCTTATTATGTCTAACAAAATTCGGTTAATCCTTTCGGACACACCGTCAAAATGACGTGTTCCGAGAGGAGTCCTCATTGAAAGAATACTATACTCTTTCAAGTATACGAGAAACTTACTGCTTAAGTATTTTCATTACGGTCTTACCGTGATGGTGTAATACTATAACCGATCTGTTTGTTTATTCCGTGTCGAAACTATAAAAGTTTTCGATTTGTGTTCTTCAAAAGAAACACACAACCATTACGTGATGCAACATCCGTATAGGTCACGTAATATTCATATCCACCTCTAGCCTAGCTAGACACGGGCCCACTTGCTTCACTATGAACTAGGGCTAACAGATCGGTGGCATTTTCACTTTTACCGAGTAAAGGTGTTTTTAAGCACTTTGCTTAATAAACTAGATTCGTAGACTTTATTTGAATAGAATCAAATCAGTCCTAGTACCCGCTCTTCAAAAGTGCGGATATACGATTCTTGTTTAGTAGTGTCCCTGACAACTATGCCACAATTAAGTTTCTTAATTGATCAAATCAGTTTGAGCTATTTATTTGTCATGTTATATATTTGAGATATTATTTATATTCAAAATATAAATTCTGTTATTCACATCTAATGTGTTTATCTCAATATCATCTTTATATAATAAAACACTTTAGTGTTCTAGAATATAAAGGTACACCCGCAGCGGGTTATACACTGATATAAAGATAATGTTTCTAGTCAAACTAGTTACATTAACATTTTAACATAGTTCCCTAATTAAGTACAACCCAAGGTAATCCTAAAGTTAGGTATCTACGGTTAAACAGCGACTATCGTCCCGTTTTCAATTCGCAGAGTAATCTCATCTGAAGTCAGTATCCTGCTTAAAGCAGATTCTGCACAACAGTACATATTTATGTATCACACTAAGTATTTAAAATCCAATTTCAATACTAGTTGTGAACATAATTATGACAAACATATTTGAAGTAAGAGCCTTGCTCGTCTTCAATTCCTTCTTAGGATTTGTCCTATTATCTTCCTAGAAGACCTAATCCATAATTCTCTTACAGAAATAAGGGAGTATACTACGACAAGCTTATGGATTAAGCGCTAAAGTTATCATTATATGAATATTCCAAATTTCATATTCCACTTATTCGCTTAACTCCAGGCTTTAGGCATAAATCATTATTTTATCAAATAAAATAACTTATTAATTTCCAAGACCATCTTGAAATTATTCCCGATTTGAAAATTAAATCATTTAAAATATTTTAATCCAAGATTATATTTTAAATATCCAACTTTTCAATTTTATCTTGATTACAATAGTCCAACTATTTAATCAACGATTAGTGGTACTATTTATTATAATGATTATAATAGTCCAACTATATAATCAAATATAATTAAATTAATTAACCTCAATTACATTGATTACTATAATCCAATTATAAAATCAACTGTAAACTGAAATTAATTAATTCAAATATATTGATTAATATAATCCAATTATATATAATCAACTATAATACAGTCCAACTGTTTATTAAAAACAACAATTTAAATATTAGTCCAACTAACATTTAATTAATGTGACGAGAAAAATATAAATGAGCGTGTTTAGCGAGTGATTGAACGAATGTTGCAAATTCAATACTTGCCTCCCACTATTTTTCGTCGAGCCTCTAACCCTCTGTGGAGTACTCGGGAAACCGTGTTTCCTAGTGGGCTAGGATCCTGTTAAATAACATACAACCTTGACTTTGGCCAACAAGCTGTATGCTACTACCAGGTAGATCTCACAGATCAATTGGATCCAATCCAATTCCCAGATCCGGTTAGGTGGACATCCAAGTCCTAAACATATTACTTATGCCAATGTATCTAATACATTTTCCTAACCTTATCCTCCGAATCATCTAGGCCTTGGCTTTGGCACAACAAACCTAATGATTCCAGTTAAGCGGGACCCATTGACAAGGAAAGTTTCGTAATCAATGTCTTTGGACAAGAAGTGATCTTGACTTTGGCCAACAAATCACAACTTGGACTAGACACCGATGTGGAACAAAACTCTCATGATTCAAATACATCCAATTGACAAGGTCTTGACTTTGGCCAACAAACCAATGCCAATCAGATCTTGAACAAGAATCATTCAATGGAAGGATAATCGCTTAATATAAAACGAGGGTTTTTTCGCGTGCAAATTGGCTACCAATTTAATTATCTTGTTAAGGTCTCATCATCATACACCCTTAAACATGCATTCTAAATACATAATAAAGCGAGTATGAAATAAATAATAATGATATGCGGATGGATACTTTACATTGATCCTAGATCAAATCTCTCATTTTCTCTCTCCAAAGCTAGCACTTGTATTTACTTCTACCCGTTACACTACACTTCTAAAGAAACCTCATATACATAGAGGGGAATAGGTGAGAAGAGAATACAAAGAGAACGAAGGTGATAAGGCTGGACACGCAGGTCCAATTTATAAATCAAATTTATTACAATTTCCAAAATTGCCACCACGACTAATATCCATCCGATATACATTATTCATGCATCGCAACCATGTATTCACTCAAGCATGTTATCAATCAATCTAATCCAATTAATTAATCTGATTATTAGTGATCATCCAATGTTCAAACAACGATTTGATTTTGTTCGAGTCAAACTCGTTTTTGCGAACAAGTACTTAAAGTACGAATTCTCGAATTAAATTAAACTACATAATTAAATCTAATTTAATATGTATTTAATACTAATCCAATTATTTAATTCCAAATTAAATCTTACACTTTATTTACGAACCTTACGACTTAAATTCCAAATTTAATCGTTTCGGGTCTCAAAGCCCGATGAATATCCAATATAGTTTAATTAAAGTCTAATGGGCTTTTAATTAATTTCTTAAGGCGTGGACTTTTGGTCAATTCGTGTCAAACCGAATAACCAAATCCAATCCGGGAGTTACCCCATAAGCCTAGAAATCAATCTTGGCCCATTAGGCCCAATTAAACTTTAAGGTCCATAAGTCGCATTTGGGCTTTATGGTAGCGGTTTTGGGCCTAATTGGATCCAACCAATTTTGCCTAAACCTAACTTTGTA
Organism: Zanthoxylum bungeanum; assembly: GCA_019454045.1. NCBI lineage: Eukaryota > Viridiplantae > Streptophyta > Magnoliopsida > Sapindales > Rutaceae > Zanthoxylum > Zanthoxylum bungeanum. The sequence continues at coordinate 21,119 of SKCR01026027.1, read as the reverse complement.
CAACAAAGCCCAATAAGCCCATTTACAACATTCAAGCTCAATTTCCAAAATTAGCCTTATTAATTAAATTACACAAATCCAATCTCGCAATTTAATTACCTAAAGTGTATATCATGATTAATCACCTAAACTATTATTTCCAAAACACAAATTAGGCTAATTAATCATGCTCAATTTCATCATCACATGTCTAACACGTTAAGATTAAAATCAAACTCATTACATGCTTTACTTTATTCTTGGCAATAAGGTTAATTACATGTCCGATTTGTTTCAATCCAATTAAAACCAATTCGACATCAAATCAACATACTCTCAATCGTTTCAAGTCATCCAATGATCAACGAAACAAAATTACCAAGATTTAGGGCATATTCCTATTCGGCCAACACATCAAAATTGGGGAAATTTGTTCTAAACAAAATTTAATCAAATTGATCCAACCAATCATCAATTAAACATGTATTAAGCATACTTAATCATCCAATTTCATAATTGCATGCTCAATTTCATTTTTCCCAATTTAAAGTTTCATGACATACATTCAAAATTGGGGAAATTTGTTCTAAACAATATTTAATCAAATTGATCCAACCAATCATCAATTAAACATGTATTAAGCATACTTAATCATCCAATTTCATAATTGCATGCTCAATTTCATTTTTCCCAATTTAAAGTTTCATGACATACATTCAAAATTGGGGAAATTTGTTCTAAACAATATTAATCAAATTGATCCACCAATCATCAATTAAACATGTATTAAGCATACTTAATCATCCAATTTCATAATTGCATGCTCAATTTCATTTTTCCAATTTAAAGTTTCATGACATACTTGGCAATTTGGGGATTTTTCGTCCAAATCGAATTCAATCCAATTGATTCCGCAATCGACGTTAAATCATCATCCCGAATGATTTCCAACACTTCCAATTGTCAAAAATCAAAAAATCCCAAGACATAAAATGCATATCATTTTCGGCCAAGGAGGAATATTTGGGGAAAATTGATCCAATCAATCAATTTTCTTCAAATTGACATAATCAATCATCAATACAAACACAATTAAGCATACAAATCCATCCAATTTCATTTATCATGCTCACAATCAAGTTTGCCCAAATTTTATCCCTAACTTTTCATGCTTTTAACCTAAGCTCATGATGCCATTGTTGGAGTTTTTCAAGGTCCCAAGATCAAAACTCAAGCATGAATATCAAGTGAATACAACGACGGAAGTGCGGAATACTTACATCGAGCGGTTGAGCGACGATTTGGGCGACAAAAACAAAAATCTGCACACTTTATCAAGGCAGTAAGTTGCTGTGAATAGTGTATTTCGCCCCTTCACTTCAAGTTTTGAAGCTCCAAGCTTCACCGAATGGCTTCCCGGCTCATGGGTAAACTTCCCTTATCACCTTGGCATGATCCCGGAGTGTGCTAGCACTCTTGTTTTGCCACAAAACACACTTGCTTCCCTTGATTTTGTTGGTTGAAATTCGGCAGTCCACTGCCTTTGAAGAACAACAAACGAGAGTGAAAGAGAGGAGAGAAAGAGAGGAGAGAGAGGAGGGAAAAGAAAAAGTGTGTATGCCTTTCCAATTTCGTTTTTTGGCTTTATTTAAGCATCAAATGCCAAATGAATTTCATTTGAAATTCATTTCAAAGCAATTTGCTTTATGTCAAGTACACACATCACCTTTTTGTCAAATCAAGTCACATCACCTTTTTGTCAAACATCAATCAATCCAATCAATTGTCACATCACTCAAAGTGACATGATTTGACGCTTGATGTGACGCTAGATGCGACTAGCGATTTGACGCTTGATTTGACGTGCCGCACTCGAATTCTAAATACGAATGCGCTCGTAAAAATCTCGGGCTCGGGTTCGTTAATTCCAAATTAACGAATTTTCCGTTGCGTCGTAATTAAACGATTACGCCAAGCGAAATCACTATTCACGTCGCTAACGAATTAATTCTAAATTAATTCGTTCGCCCGAATTAAAATCTAATTTTAATTCCGCGTCGAAATCCAATTTCGATTAATATATCAAATATATTAATTCCTCGATTAATTCCAAATTAATGTTTCTCTCTCTTTAATCGTTATTTTATCCTAGATAAAATATCTCCGCAATTAATCCCAGATTAATTTTCTCTCTCATCTAATTAATCCCAGATTAATATAAGTGCGAGTCATACGTCATCGGTGAATCTTTGGGAAGCGACCCATGAGATCCCCGGATATGTTGGCAGTCAAATCGGTCGTCGGACTGTCCGAACACGTAAGTACCTCGTACTACGTTTATACCGATTTACAAGACAAGGTTGGCTTCTAGCAAAGCACCATGTCTATCCAATTCTCCGGAAACATCCTTACAGGAATAAGGATCTATATCAAGCGTAGTATACCGTAGTATTGTGCGTATCGGCCCAGTATCGGATAGTCACGTGTTAGGGCTGGGGGGGCTGGATAAGTGTCTACCCCGTCCGAAACACATATCGGATGTCTGGTAACTAGTCTCTATAATCGGATATTCATGACCTGGTCATAATATCACGATTGGATGCGCATCACTTAAGAGCACTAATACCGTATCCTGCGTGACATCATCTCCAATATGACTGGAGTGATACTTCCGTCTCGACATCACACCCAATACTCTACGATTCTCTGATAAACCCAGAAGTGGTAGACACAGAACCGGTCAGGGTCCCCAACCACCAAAACCAAAGTTTATCGATTATCGTAAGTATTAGCGATGCAAGTCTCAGGTTAAGACTATACACACCTACCTTGATTTCGGCCTCCCATAGACACATAGTCATAATACCAATGGGATTCCGAAGGGTCTATCCAGAGCGAAGCTGTTTCCCGTACCATCGGTGAAACACGACCTCCTATCGCACTTGCATAAGTCTCCAACACTTATATATATGAGAACTATGCCGTTGTGCCCTCACAACGCGCACAAGTGCAATACTAGCCTATTCCGCATTATCGATGTCCAGTCTCGATAATACTACGGCTAGGGATATTTAATGATTAATCCTTCGTGGACTGATACTGTCTCATATCATCTCAATCCAGGAACTAATCATAGGGACCTCTCTTCATTTATATATCTTTGGTGATCTAATCACAAATGATGAGAGTGCAATTTCCTTATTACATAGTTAATTTGCTACAACAACACAATGATCTGTGCAAATAGTGACTCTATGGGTCATATTATCCAACACAAGTCACTTCAAGTTTCTCAGTTATTCCATGGTTTAAAACAGCATCCTTAGTCTATAAGATACTAACGGATGTTCTTAAAAATCAATTCAATGACATTACTTGGATTGGCCTGAGTGTGATATATGCTCAAGCCTATGAGACACCATGTTCACTACATTTTCAATGTACGAATTCTCGGAGATGTTAACAACTTAAATTATCCCAGTAGATCTTTTATTCCTAGAATAAAGGTTGTTTCTCAAGAATTCTACGGAGAATTTCATTGAAGCCAAGCTTTCACCAATTGTATTATGGGAATACATTTCCAAAAAGAATATTACCAATATTTATAGACAGCTACTGTCAGTACGCTCCACTAACCTCCTTATAACACAAGAATCATTTACGTTTTGAATTAAATCATAAACCATTAGATTATATCAAAACGATAATTCCAAGAACCTAATGCTTGCTTCAATCCAAACATGGATCGAATAACCTGCAAACCTTGTTTGCTAGTTTTGATACGACAAAACCGTCAGAATATTGTAAACATCCTCCAAAAGGTTTCCATTTCAGGAAAGAGATTTTATCGTTCAGCTGTCATATTTCATAAATAAAACATGCAGTATCAGCAAGCATTATCCAAATGGATTTACCGTGGCAACATGTAAATGGTTTCATCCTAATCAACACAATGTTGATAACGATACCTTTTCGCTACAAGCCTAGCTTAGCACGTTGGTATGTTGCCATCCATGTATGTCTTGCTTGAAGACTTATATAGTACCAATAGGCACAATGCCTTGAGGTACATCAACTAGTGTCCAAACATAGTTGGTATACACTGAATCCATGTCGGACATTATGGCACTTTGCCATAATATGGAGTCGATACCTTGTACCACTTCCTCATACGTAGTTAGTTCGACTTCCTCAATAAGATTGACATCTTTATGAGGTGAGATCAGAAACCCATACCCCAGATTATTTTCTGACTCTCTCCGACTTACGCGGTTCTTGTGTATTCGAAGATTACTGGTATAGTTTCATCCTTTATGAACTGTTTGTGTTCAATTAAGGACTTGGTGCCTTGAACAGTATTACTCCGATTTTCATCGAGTTTTACTATCCTCCCACTATCCACTGCATATCGGTATTCCTCTTAGGAAAACCACATGGCGAGCAACAATCTAATTGTTCTCTTCTGAGTTGTATAAGTACTATACTTTGGTATCCCTCAGATAATCTACAATTGGCACTTATCCAATTTGGTTCTAGTTTGGTACCATCCAAAATTTGCCCAGCATACCCAAATTATTAGGAATGAGAAACCCGGTTTCTTTCTCGTTCATATCTAATATGTAATCTGTCTAACAGATTTTCATGGAACCTTATTCTAAATAAGTTCTGCACTGTTAATGCATATCCGTTGAAGGAAATGGTAGCTCAGAGCGACTCATGATTAACCTTATCATGTCTAACAAAATTCGGTTACTCAGTTCGGACACACCGTCAAAATGACGTGTTCCGGGAGGAGTCCTCATTGAAAGAATACTATACTCTTTGAAGTATATTAGAAACTTATTGCTTAAGTATTTTCATCATGGTCAATCCGTGATGTTTTAATACTTTAGCCGATCTATTTGTCAATTTCGTGTCGAAACTATAAAAGTTTATGATTCGTGTTTCAAAAGAAACACATAACCATAACGCTATGCCACATCCGTAAAGGTTACGAAATATTTATATCCACATCTAGCCTAGCTAGACATGGGCCCACTTGCTTCACTATGAACTAGGGCAATCAGATCGGTGGCATTTGCACTTTTACTAAGTAAAGGTGTTTTAGGCACTTTGCCCAATAAACTAGATTCATAGAATTTATTTGAATAGAATCAAATTAGTCTGAGTACCCACTCTTCAAAAGTGTGGATATACGAGTCTTGTTTCATTGTGTCCCAGACATACAATGCCAAAATACGTTTCTTCTGATCAAATCAGTTTGAGCTATTTGTTTGTCATGTTATATGTTTGAGATTTATTTATATTCAAAATATAAATACTGTTATTCACATCTAATGTGTTTATCTCAATATCATCTTTATATAATAAAACACTTTAGTGTTCTAGAATATAAAGGTTCACCCGCAGCGGGTAAAACACTTATATAAAGATAATATTTCTAGTCAAACTAGTTACATTATAACAGTTTCCAAATTTAGGTACACACCCGAAGGTAGTTCCTAAACTTAGGTATCTACGGTTAAAACAGCGACTTCCGTCCCGTTACCGATTCGCAGATAAATCTCAACCAAAATCAGTATCCTGCTCATAGCAGATTCTGAACATCAGTACATATTTATGTACCACACTAAGTATTTTAAAATCCAATTTCAATACTAGTAGTGAACATAATTTTGACAAACATATTTGAAGTCAGAGCCTCGCTCATCTTCAATTCCTTCATGTCTGCTTTGTCCAAACGGCAGTCACGCTTCAGCGATCCCGTTTGCCATAATTTAGGAAGACATTTTGGGATTTGTCTTTTATCTTCCCAGAAGATTATAATGATTTTACCTTTGCCATTTTCAACACTCCAGAACCCTTTGGCCAAGCCTTGGCCTTCTAGAATATCGAAGTATGGTGCGCCTTGCGCTACTTGCCTAATTGCAAAGTTTGACTTTATCTCCTTGAGAATAGTAATTAACTCTCCAAGAGTTATTTATTGCAATTTAGTACTTCTAAAATCTAAGTATAAATTTATGAAAATCCTTCAATTTCTTTATCTTATGAAGATCCTTCAATTTCTTTATCATACTTTAAGGATCTAATCCTTAATTTTGAATAAGAAATTAAGGAGTCTATTTGACAAGTGTAATGGATTAAGCACTAAAGTTATCATCACATAAATCTTCCAAAGATTATGCTCTACTATTTGCTTAATACCGGGCTTAGGCCTAATATGTTATTTTATCAGGACCATCCTGAAATTATTCCCAATTTGAAAATTAAAGTCGTTTAAATACATTTTCACCCAGGATTATGTTTTAAACATCAATCTTTCAACTTTATCTTGATATTAATAGTCCAACTATTTAATCAACGATTTCATGTACTATTAAATATAATGATTACTATAGTCCAACTATATAATCAACTATACTTTTAATTTGTTAAATTCAATTATATTGATTACTATAATCCAATTATAAAATCAATTGTTAATTGAAATAGTTTGAATACAGTCCAACTGTTTTAAAACGACATCAAATATTAGTCCAACTAATACTTTAATTTATTTGACGAATGATATTTGATTGAGCGCGTATGGTAAGTAATTAAACAAATATTGTAAATTAATACTTGCCTCCCACTATTTTTCGGCGAGCCTCTAACCCTCTGTCGAGTACTCGGGAAACCGTGTTACCTAGTGGGCTAGGATCCCGTTAAATAACACACAATCTTGACTTTGGCCAACAAATTGTATGATACTTAACTAGGTAGATCTCTGAGATCAATTGGATCCAATCCAATTCCTAGATCCAGTAGGGGGACATCCAAGTCTGAAACATATATCCAATATATGCCAATATATTAACTAACCGTTTTCCTCTGAATCATCTAAGCCTTGGCTTTGGCACAACAAACTTAGTGATCCCAGTTAAGCGGAACCCATTGACTATAGAAAGCTTCGTAATCAATGTCGATGGACAAGAAGTGATCTTGACTTTGGCCAACAAATCACGACTTGGACAAGAAGACACCAATATGGATTAAAGCTCTCGTGATTCAAACACATCATCGATGGACAAAGGCCTTGACTTTGGCCAACAAGCCAATGCTAGTCTTGGATATTGAGTAAGAATCACTCAATGGAAGGAAAAACGCTTAATATTGTTTGAGGGTTTTTCGCGTGCAAATTGGTAACTAATTTATTATCTTTGTTAAGGTCTCATCATCATACACCCTTAAACATGCATTCTAAACACATAATAAAGCACGTATAAGTAAATAATAATGATATGCGGATGTATACTTTACACATTGATCCTAGATCAAATCTCTCTATTTCTCTCTCTCGCTAGCACATGTATTACTTCTACCCGTTACACTACACTTCTAAAGAAACCTCATTTACATTGAGGGGAATAAGTGAGAAGAGAATACAAAGAATAAGGAGGTAATAAGGCTGGACACGCAGGTCCAATTAATCAATTCCAAATTTATTACAATAATTTCTAAAATTGCCCCATCCATCTAATATCCATCCGATATACATTATTCATGCATCGCAGCCATGTATTCACACAAGCATGCTATCAATCAATCTAATCAAATTAATTAATCTGATAATTAATGACCATCCAATGTTCAAACAACGATTTAATTTTGCGCGAGTCAAACTCGTTTTGCGAATAAGTACTCAAAGTACGAATTCTTGAATCATACTAAACTATAACATTAAATCCAATTTAATATGTATTTAATACTAATTCAATTTATTTAATTCCAAATTAAATATCACACTTTATATTGAACCTTTGCGACTTAGATTTCAAATCTAATCGTTACGGGTCTCAAAGCCAGATTAACGTCCAATGTTAATTTAATTAAAGTCCAATGGGATTTCAATTAATTTCTTAAGGCATGGGCTTTTGGTCAACATGAGTCAAACCCAAAGACTAAAGCTCATTAAAAGGAATCACCCTTATATACCTTGAAACCAATTTAGGCCCATTAGGCCCAATTAAAGTTAAAGGCCAATTGTCGCATTTGGGCTTTATGGAAGCAGTTTTGGGTCCAATTGGATCCAACCAATTTTCCTAAACCCATCTTGGTACAACCAAGCCCATTAAAGCCCAATAACAACTTTTAAGCCCAATTTCTAAAATTAGCCCAACATAACTAAATTACAAAATCCAATTTCACAATTTAATTATTCAAAGTGTATAACATAATTAATTACCCAATTCAATATTTCCAAAACACCAATTAGCCCAATTAATCATGTTCATTTTCATTATCACATGTCCAACACATTTAATCAAAATCAAACCAAAATCATGCTTTATATGTCTCGGCCAAGGAGGGGATTTCATGTCCAAATCAAATTCGATCCAATTAAATCCAATTCAACATTAAATCAATATTCTGAATATGATTCCAACACATCCAAAGAATCAAAAATTCAAAATCCAAGACATTTAGGGCTCATTGACATTCGTCCAACACAATAATATTGGGGAAAATTGTTCCAAATAAAATTTCTTGAAATTGATCCAATCAATCTTCAATTAAATATATATTAAGCATACTCAAATATCCAATTTAATCAAATCATGCTCAAATACATTTTACCCAAATTTTAAGCCCTAAATTATATTTCATGCTTTTAGAAGCTCTGATACCATTGTTGGAGTTCTGCGATCCCGAGGATCGAATAACAAGCAAGAAATAAGTGCGAATACAATCAACGAAGTTGCGGAATACTTAAATCGATAGGTTGAGCGACACGGATGACAATAAAAAAATTTTCTGCTCCCTCCAAGTGCATTCGGCAGTGGCTGTTTTTTATCTTCAAAAATCGGCCATTGATGTCTTTAAAGCTCCAAGCTTTGTGATGAAACGATTCCATGCACACGGGTGGGTTTCCTTATCACCTACGGACGACTCCGGAGTGTGCTAGCACCAAGATTTTGTAATAAAATCATCATTTCATGCTTCTCTATTCTCGGCAGTGAGCAAACTGTAGAGAGAGAAACAGCCCATGATCGAATGAGAGAGATGAAGAGAAGAGAGGAAGAATTTGGCCCTTTGTGCGAGAGAGAGAGTGATGTGTTTCAATTTGTGTATATGGTATTTGATTTCCAAAAACAATTACCTTTTACTTAAATCAATAGTTGGTAATTGTGGTGACACAGGAAACTGGGCAACGCATGCTGTTCCGGGCTCGCGGCCCGGTTGGGAGTACGGAGTAGCCACGGGGGACTAAACCGGAGAATGATGGAGTCGTCACCCGGTGTGAACGGGGAAAATGAGATTTAAAGCCGCACTCACCCCTCGCAAGGGAAGACCTCAAACCGTTGGGTTCAGAATGGTCCCTTACTTATGTCACTTGTAATGAAAGGATTTGTGTAATAATTTAATCAAGCCTAAATAACACTTATTTCCAAGATTGTACCATAATCCTAAGTTCACATGCATGAGGATAAAGTTTACATCTAAATATTTCATGAAATCAAATCCTATTACTAAGTTCGCATGCTTAAAAGATAAGTCTTTTTCAATAGCAAACATATTACATCATAAGAATTCAATATTCATGCAAACATAAACGCAAGACAACCATAGCAATATTGGCATGCAATATAAAGGAAATCAAAATAATGGCGAACATATCATGTTATAAGCGCATCATAAAAGCATATGAAATAAGATCAAAATAACCACATAATAAACGGAGTCAAAACAAGCGCATGACATGAAAGGATAAAAGATGCAAATTCAAATACGCGAAAGAGGAACAATTAAAGATACATCTATATATTAAAGATAAACGTGCCATGATGTAATGCCAAAGAATGTGGCTAACATGAGTGAAAGGAATGAATACCAAGAAGAAGAGAAATGCAATGTGTGCCTATACTAATGTAACTACTACAAATTTTCAATTAAGCATGTTATATGTGATGCAAGATTATGCAATGAGATGTCATATGAATGAATAATATGGAAAAGAAAGCACGGAAAAAACATTGCATAATGAACAGAAATAAAATGCATGAATAAAATGATATTTTGTAAAAAAGCGACAAATCGCGTAATAAACAGCGCGGCAAAACATCGTGGTAAGGTAGCCCTAAGGCATTTTCCTCGAATAGAGGACCTTTAACCCATCCTAGTTAAGCCCATGGGCATGCATGCATAATAACGTGCAACAAATAAAATGTATGAACAAAATGGTGTTTTGTAAAAACAGCGATAAATCGTGTAATAAACAGCGCGGCAGAACATCATGGTAAGGTAGCCTTAAGGCATTTTCCCTCGAATAGAGGACCTTTAACCCACCCTAGTTAAGCCCATGCGCATGCATGCATAATAACGTGCAACAAATAAAATGCATGAATGAAATGATAATGTTCGAATGATAAATAAATAACACATAACGAAAAGTAAATAACAAAGCGCGGTGAAGTATTACGGTAAAGGTAGATCATAGGCTTTTTATCCCTCCAAGTGGGGGACCTTTAATCCGACTTACTAGGCCCATGCGCACAAAACACAATGCATATATATGAAACAAAAGTGAATACAAAGATATCCGGTGCAGCGAAGCATCGTGGTAAATGATTTTAACCTCTTCAATTAGAGGACCTTTCACTGCACTTACTAAGCCCATGCACTTATCTAATCTCATGCATATATATGAAACAAAAGTAAATACAAAGATATCAGATTTCGTATACCTGATTGAACATGTCTTACATCCAATCGAATAAACATCGTCCGGCGCGGCGTAGCATCGTGGTAAAGGATTTTTAACCTCTTTAATTAGAGGACCTTTCATCGCACTTACTAAGCCCATGCGCTTATCTCAATGCATATATATGAAACAAAAAGGTAAATGTAAAAATATCAGATTTCGTATACCCGATTGAACATATCTCACATCCAATCGAATATACATTGACCGGCGCGGCGAAGCATCGTGGTAAAGGATTTTAACCACTTCAATTAGAGGACCTTTCATCACACTAACTAAGCCCATGCGCTCGATCATATCATTATGCTAACAAGTAATATGCGGAAATTAAATAATGAATAATAAACACATCAAAACAACATAAAACAAAATACGCATCGTTTGCTCAAGTGGTACGTGGAGTTGTATCCCGAGTGCAGATCATACTATCGTCCATTCGGAATCAGCTATAAAATTTACGTCCGGGTTTCCATCCTATATACCACGAGAGGCGACACATTTTTCATTTTAATCAAGGGCCACAATCATGCATCAATCCATAATAATCATGCAAACGAAACTCAATAAATAATTAAAATAAAACTGAAAACGGATGTGAAAAATACCCTCAAGTCTAACCTTTTTACGTCTACTTTCGGAAGCGCGTTCCAAGTCTGTCGGAAGGGCTAATAATCCGTAACTCTCCCGGTTCACTGGTTCGATGTCTTTGCTCACTGTTTCACTGTTTTGGTCACTATTTTACCTCCGTTTCGCTGCTGTATGTGATGTATTTTCTGCTCATTGTTCAGGAGTGTTAGTGGACTATTTTACGGGTTATGGATGGCTGTTCGGGGGTAGTTTTTGTCACTGTTTGGGGCGGTTTCTGGACTGTTTTTAGGTGCAGTTTGGGACTGTATTTAGCGGCTGGAATCTGGCAGTTTCTGGGGCTATATGCGGCAGTTTCAATGGGGTAATACGCGGCAGTTTATGGCTTTTTTATGGAGGGTTCTCTCGGTAAAGATGGGGGCTTGTGAAGAGAGAGATTTGGACAGGGGCTTATTGCGTGCTGGGCGTGAACTTGAGGGCACGTGAAAAGGCAAGTGGCTGATTACGTGAGGTGTATTTCACGTGGGCTGTATGGCTGAGAAGTTTATTTGAGAGGCATGCTAGTGGGGGGAAGTTGGCTACGTGTTTGAGGCTGTGCGAGGCGTGTATTGGCGTGGATTATAGGGCTAAAGTGAGGCAGATTTACGTGGGTGGGGTGGTTGTGGACGTGTGTAAAGGCTTGTGAGGGGCAGGTGTCTTCTGCGTGGAGTGTAGCGTTGATGTGTTGAAGAAATGCGTGTGGCTTAGGTTTTGTGAGTGGATGGCGCAGGTGAGGGCCGAGAGATGAGTGAGGCTTACTGATCAAGGAATGGAGAGAGATATGAACTAGTTTGTTTTCTTCTTGTTGCCGTGAATGAGTGTCTTTTGGTTTGTGTGGTGTGGTGTGAATCAGAGGAGCTGCGTGGCTTTGTTGAAGGGTGAAGACATGTCTCTTTGCTGCTTAGCCGAGAGAGATACAGTGAGTGTATATGTTGGATAATATGACCCATAGCGTTACTATTTGCACAGATCATTGTGTTGTTGTAGCAAATTAACTATGTAATAAGGAAATTGCACTCTCATCATTTGTGATTAGATCACCATAGATATATAAATGAAGAGAGGTCCCTATGATTAGTTCCTGGATTGAGATGATATGAGACAGTATCAGTCCACGAAGGATTAATCATTAAATATCCCTAGCCGTAGTATTATCGAGACTGGACATCGATAATGCGGAATAGGCTAGTATTGCACTTGTGTGCGTTGTGAGGGCACAACGACATAGTTCTCATATATATAAGTATTGGATACTTATGCAAGTGCGATAGGAGGTCGTGTTTCACCGATGGTACGGGAAACAGCTTCGCTCTGGATAGACCCTTCGGAATCCCATTGGTATTATGACTATGTGTCTATGGGAGGCCGAAATCAAGGTAGGTGTGTATAGTCTTAACCTGAGACTTGCATCGCTAATACTTACGATAATCGATAAACTTTGGTCTTGGTGGTAGGGGGCTTTGACCAAGTTCTGTGTACATCACTTCTGGGTTTATCAGAGAGAGTCGTAGAGTATTGGGTGTGATGTCAAGACGGAAGTATCACTTCAGTCATATTGGAGATGATGTCACGCTGGATACGGTATTAGTGCTCTTTGATGCGCATCCAATCGTGATATTATGACCAGGTCATGAATATTCGATTATAGAGACTAGTTACCAGACATCCGATATGTGTTTCGGACGGGGCAGACACTTATCCAGCCCCAGCCCTAGCACGTGACTATCCGATACTGGACCGATACGCACAATACGATTGTATACTACGCTTGATATAGATCTAAATATTCTTAAAAGGATATGTCCGGAGAATTGGGTAGACTTGGTGCTTTGCTAGGAGTCGACCTTGTCTCGTAAATCGGTAGAACGTAGTACTTGGTACGTACGTGATTCGGGTACACCGACGATCGTATTTACTGCCAACGTATCCGGAGATCTCATGGGTCGCTTCCCGATAATGCACCGATGACGCATAACTCGCACTCATTAATAATCTGGGATTAAATAGAAGAAAGAGAAAATTAATCTGGGATTAATTACGGAGATATTTTATCTCGGATAAAATATCGTCTAAAGAGAGAGAACGATTAATTCGGAATTAATCGATTAAATTAATATATTCGATATATTAAAAGAAATTAGATTTCGACGCGGAATTAAAATTAGATTTTAATTCGGGCGAACGAATTAATTTAGAATTAATTCGTTAGCGACGTGAATAGTGAAATCGCTAGGCGGAATCATTTAATTACGACGCGACGGAAAAATCATTAATTTGGAATTAACAAACCCGAGCCCGAGTGTGATTGCGAGTGCATTCGTATTTCGAATTCGAGTGCGGCGACGCAAGTCACATCAAGCGTCAAATCAATCATCACATCAAGTGTCAAATCAAAAGTCACTTTGAGTGATTGATTGATTGATTGACTTGATTGATTGATTGATGGAAAGACACACATCACATCACTTTATTAAAGTGACATGTGAATAGTGATGCAAGTGGTTGGAATAGTATGTTGATAAGTGTGTAATTGATTTACATAAGATTTTATTGGATAAAATTAATTGTAAAAGGCTTATTTTTTTTAGAAAATATATAAGACATTTTGGTAAATCATTTACACAATTCAAGAAAACACATTTCATCTCATTCACGCCCATTTGGGGCCATTTTCTTTCTTCTTCACAGCTCACTGCCGTGAGCTTTAGGGAAGCAAATGAGTGATTTTCATTTGATGAAATCAAGTGCTAGCACACTCATGAACATTGCGAAGGTGTTAGGGAGGTTCACCCATGAGGCGGGACTCATCCGACAGAGTTTGGAGCTTCGTTTTGAGACCCGAAACTGCCCAAAACCAGTGAGCAAACTGCTGCAGTTGGCGCCACTTAGACAGTGAGTTTGTGGCTTCGTTCGTCTTCAAATCGACTCAACCAATCGATGTGAGTATTCCGCTACCTCCGTTGGTGTGTTCACGCATTATTTCATGTCTTGATTTGATCTTGGGACCTTAGATAAAACTCAACAATGGCATCAAGAGCTAATGTTGCAAGCATGAATTTGTAGGGCTTAAAATTTGGGTAAATGTTTGTTGAGGATGATTTGAATAAATTGATTGTTTAAGTATGCTTATAACATGTTTAATTTCATTTTGGTTGGACCAATTTGACGAAAAATGATTTCGAATTATTTTCCCCAAATATCATGCCATGGCCGAATGTATATGTATTTTTGGGATCTTGGATTTTTGATTTTTTAATTCATTTGATGAGTTAGTTAGAATCGATTAGGTTGACGTTAATTTGAATCGAATTGGATTGGATTTCGAATTGGACAAAATCCCCAAAATCTTACCTTGGCCGAATTGGTGTATATGCCCTAATGTCTTGGATTTTTGATTTTGTGACATTGGATGTGTGTGAATTCATTTAGGATGGTGATTTGATGTCGATTGTGGGTTCGATTGGATTGAAACCAAATCGGACACAAAATCCCTCTTTTGGCCGAGACTAAAGAAGCATGTAATGGGTTTGATTTTTCAATTTGTGTGTTGGACATATAATAATGAAATGAGCATGATTAATTGGACTAATTTGGTGTTTTAGAAATGTTGATTTAGGTTATTAATCATGTAATGCACTTTGGTAATTAAATTGGGAAAATTGGATTTTTTGAATTTAATTATTTGGGCATAATTTTGGAAATTGGACTTAATGTTGTATTTGGGCCTATTGGGCTTGATTTATCAAGTTTGGTTTAGGCCAAGTGGATTGGATCCAATTGGGCCCAAAACCTTAACCATAAAGCCCAAATGCGACTTAATGAACCTTTAAAGTTCAATTGGGCCTAATGGGCCAAGATTGATTTATGGGCTTATGGGGTAAATCCCGGATTGGACTTTGGTTATCGGTTTGACCCGAGTTGACCAAAAGTCCATGCCTTTAGAAATCAATCAAAAGCCCATTGGACTTTAATTGAATTGACGTTGGACGTTAATTGGTCTTTGAGACGCGTTACGATTAGATTTGGAATTTAAATCGTAAAAGGTTTACTAAATAAAGTGTAATGTTCAATTTGGAATTGAATAGTGAATTAGTATTAAGTACATGTTAAATTAGATTTAATAATGTAGTTTAATTTAATTCATGAATTCGTACTTTAAGTACTTATTCGCAAAAACGAGTTTGACTCGAACAAAATCAAATCGTTGTTTGAACATTGAATAATCACTTAATTATCAGATTAATTAATTTGATTAGATTGATTGATAGCATGCTTATATGTGTGAATACTTGGTTGTGTTGAATGAATAATGTATATCGGATGGATATTAGATGGGTGGGCAATTTTAGAAATTGTTGTAATAAATTCGATTTATTAAATTGGACCTGCGTGTCCAGCCTTATCACCTTCGTTCTCTTTGTATTCTCTTCTCACCTATTCCCCTCTATGTATATGAGGTTTCTTTAGAAGTGTAGTGTAACGGGTAGAAGTAGTACAAGTGCTAGCTTGAGTGAGAAAGGGAGAGATTTGATCTAGGATCAATGTGTAAAGTATCCATCCGCATATCGTTATTATTTTATTTCATACTCGCTTTATTATGTATTTAGAATGCATGTTTAAGGGTGTATGATGATGAGACCTAACAATGATAATTAAATTGGTAGCCAATTTGCACGCGAAAAACCCTCGTTTTATATTAAGCGATTATCCTTCCATTGAATGATTCTTGTTCAAGATCCAATTGGCATTGGTTTGTTGGCCAAAGTCAAGACCTTGTCAATTATGGATGTACTTGAAACATGAGAGTTTTGTTCCACATCGGTGTCTTGTCCAAGTTGTGATTTGTTGGCCAAAGTCAAGATCACTTCTTGTCCAACGACATTGATTACGAAACTTTCCTTGTCAATGGGTCCCGCTTAACTGGAGTCATTAGGTTTGTTGTGCCAAAGCCAAGGCCTAGATGATTCAGAGGATAAGGTTAGGAAAATGTATTAGATACATTGGCATAAATAATATGTTTAGGACTTGGATGTCCACCTAACCGGATCTGGGAATTGGATTGGATCCAATTGATCTGTGAGATCTACCTGGTTAAGTAGCATACAGCTTGTTGGCCAAAGTCAAGGTTGTATGTTATTTAACAGGATCCTAGCCCACTAGGAAACACGGTTTCCCGAGTACTCCACAGAGGGTTAGAGGCTCGACGAAAAATAGTGGGAGGCAAGTATTGAATTTGCAACATTCGTTCAATTACTCGCCATACGCTCAAACAAATACCATTCGTCAATATTTTACGTTGTTTTAAAAAAAATTATATAGTTGGACTATATACAAACTCATTCAATATATAGTTGATTTTATAATTAGATTATAGTAATCAATATAATTGAATTAAAATGATAGTTGATTTTATAATTGGATTATAGTAATCAATATTAAAATTATAGTTGATTAAATAATTGGGTTATTGTAATCATTATAATAAATAGTACCTTATTAAATTGATTAAATAGTTGGACTATTGAAATCAAGAAAGAATTGAAAAAGTTGAATATTTAAAATATATAATCCTTGGATTAAATGTTTTAAATGATTTAATTTTCAATTGGGAATTAATAATAGGTTAATTTATTTGATAAAATTCTTATTACTAAGCCCATAATTAAGCAAATAGTAGAGCATAAAATCTTTGGAAGATTTATGTGATGATGACTTTAGTGCTTAATTAATATACTTATAATAAATCTATCTTTAGATTTAAAAGTATTAAAGTTGCAATTAATAATTCTTGGAGAATTAATTGACTATTCTAGTGGAGAAAAGTCAAAGTATGCAATTGGGCATGTTGCACGAGGTGCATATCATTTCAATATTCCGAAACCAAGGCTTGGCCAATTTGTGAAATATTGAAAAGATAATTGACATATCCCAAAGTGACTACCATTTGGATATGGAAGACACGAAGGAATTAAAGAAGAGGCGAGGCTCTAACTTTAAAAATATTTTGTCAAAGTTATGTTCACTACTAGTATTGAAATTGGATTTTAAATACTTAGTGTGGTACATAAAATATATGTATTGATGTTCAGAATCAGCTATGAGCTGGATACTGACTTCAAGTCGAGATTTCTCTGCAAATCGGAAACGGGACGAAAGTCGCTGTTTCGACCGTAGATACCTAAGTTTAGGAACTGTCCTTTGGGTATGTACTTAAATTAGGAACTGTTATAATGTAACTAGTTTGACTAGAGACATTATCTCTATATCAGCGTTTAATCCGTTGCGGATAAAACCTTTATTATAGAACACTAAGTGTTTTATTATATAAAGATGATACTGAGATAAACACATTAGATGTGAATAACAGAATTTATATTTTGAATATAATAAATCTCAAACATATAAAAATGGCAAATAATAGCTCAAATTAATTTGATCAATAGAGACTTATTTGTGGCATTGTTGTCTGGGGCACAATTAAACAAGACTCGTATATCCACACTTTTGAAGAGTGGGTACTATGACTGATTTGACTATTCAAATAAGGTCTACGAATCTAGTTTATTAGGTTAAATACCTAAAATACTATTTACTTGGTAATAGTAAAAGGGCCACCGATCTGTTAGCCCTATTCATGGTGAAGTTAGTGGGCCCATATCTAGCTAGGCTAGATGTGAACATGAATATTTCGTGACCTTAACGAATGTGGCATTACGTTGTGGTTATGTGTTTCTTTTGAAGAACACAGATCGGAAACTTTTGAAGTTTCGACACGAAGTAAAAAAACAGATCGGCTATAGTATTATTCCGCCACGATTAGACCGTAATGGAAAAATACTTAAGCAGTAAGTTTCATACGTACATGAAAGAGTATGGTATTCTTTCACATAAGGACTCCTCCCGAGACACGTCAGTTAGACGGTGTGTCCGAACCAAAAACCAAATTTTGTTGGACATGATATGGTTTATCACGAGTCGCTCTGAGCTACTATTTCCTTCAATGGGACATGTATTAACAGTGCAAAACTTATTTAGAATAAGGTTCCATGTAAATCTGTTTGACAGATATCATATAGGATATGAACAGGAAGGAAACAGGGTTTCTCATTCCTGATAATTTGGGTATGCCAGGCATAACGTTTGGATGATACCAAACTATAAGACCCAAATTGGATAAGTGCCAATATAGGTTATCCTAAGGGAAACCTTAATTATAGTACTTATAAATCCACATGAGAACAATGTAATTGTTGCTCACCATGCGGCTTTCCTGAGAGGAATACCTATATGCAGTGGTCAGTGAGGATAGTGATACTCGATGAAAATCGGAGTAACACTGTTCAAGGCACGAAGTCCTTAATGGAACGCAAATAGTTCATCAATGATGAATCTGTACCATTAATCTTCAAATACACAAGAACTTCGTAAATCGGATAGAGTCAGAAAACAACCTAGGGTATGGGTTTCTGATCTACCTCATAAAGATGTCAATCTTATGGAGGTGTACCATCCGACTACGTTTTGAGGAAGTGATACGAGGTATCGACTCCCTGTTATGGCAAAGTGCCATGAATCCGAAATGGATTCCATGTATAACAACTATTTTGGATACTAGTTGCTGTACCATAAGTCATTGTGCCTATTGGTACATTAAACGTCTTCAAGGAAGACATACATGGAAGGCAACATACCAACGTACAAAGCTAGGCTTTTGACGGAAAGGTATCGTTATCAACATTGTGTTAATAACGGTTCAACTTTTACCTGTTGCCATGGTAAATCCATTTTGAAGATGCTTGAAGATAACTGTATATTTCATTTATGAAATGTGTCAGTTATAGATCAAAATCGCTTTCCTGAAAAGAAACCTTTTGGAGAATGTTTATAACATTCTGACGATTTTGTATAACCGACAAACAAGGTTTGCGGGTTATTCGATCCATGTTTGGATTGAAACAAGCATAAGGTTCTTGGAACTGTCGTTTTGAAATAATCATAATGGTTTATGATTTGACTTAAAACGAAATAATCTTGTGTATATAAGGAGGTTAGTGGGAGGGCGCACTGACAGTGAAATTCCCATAATGCTATTGGGAAAGCTAGGCTTTCATAGATATTCTTTCAATAGAAATTCTCCGTAGAATTCTGGAGAGTAACAACCTTTATTCAAGGAATAAAGATCTACTGGAATAGATTTGGAGTTGTTAACACTCTCTGGGAAATTGTACATTTAAAATGTACTTGTATTGGTGTCGCATACGCTTCGAGCATATGGAGTCACAATCGGGTCAATCCAAGTGATAAATCACTGGATTGTAGTTAAGAACATCTGTTAGTATCTCAGAGAACTGAAGATGATGTCTTAAACTATGGAGAAGTAGAACTTGAAGTGACTGGGATCACTGCTGCAGTTTCCAAACAATTAATACTACGGTACTATAAAGTTTGAATAACGGGACAGTGAGCTGGAAATCTTCCAAGCAAGATAACTGTTGCCGAATAAACAACAAATGCGGATTATTGCTGCAGCTGAGGCAGCAAAAGAAGCCATTTGGATCGAACATAAATCTAATTAGATTAGATATAGTTCTGTTAGCAGCTGAACTAGGCGTCAGCACAGGCGAAGGAATTAAAGGTCTCATCGACGATCCAGATATATACTTCTATATCATCTGATTCGTTCGGATCATACATCGTGGGGATGTGATGATCGTGTAAATCGCGTCAAACGATAATCAAGCAAATCCGCTGACGAAAACCTTTCCTCAGTAATTTGAGCGAACCGTACATAGTTCAAGTGTTGGACACTTGAGTGACTCGCTACGTGCCAAGTGGGAGATGTTGGATAATATGACCCATAGCGTCACTATTTGCACAGATCATTGTGTTGTTGTAGCAAATTAACTATGTAATAAGGAAATTGCACTCTCATCATTTGTGATTAGATCACCATAGATATATAAATGAAGAGAGGTCCCTATGATTAGTTCATGGATTGAGATGAGATGAGACAGTATCAGTCCACGAAGGATTAATCATTAAATATCCCTAGCCGTAGTATTATCGAGACTGGACATCGATAATGCGGAATAGGCTAGTATTGCACTTGTGTGCGTTGTGAGGGCACAACGACATAGTTCTCATATATAAAGTATTGGATACTTATGCAAGTGCGATAGGAGGTCGTGTTTCACCGATGGTACGGGAAACAGCTTCGCTCTGGATAGACCCCTCGGAATCCCATTGGTATTATGACTATGTGTCTATGGAGGCCGAAATCAAGGTAGGTGTGTATAGTCTTAACCTGAGACTTGCATCGCTAATACTTACGATAATCGATAAACTTTGGTCTTGGTGGTAGGGGGCTTTGACCAAGTTCTGTGTACATCACTTCTGGGTTTCAGAGAGTAGAGGTAGAGTATTGGTGTGATGTCAAGACGGAAGTATCACTTCAGTCATATTGGAGATGATGTCACGCTGGATAACGGTATTAGTGCTCTTAAGTGATGCGCATCCAATCGTGATATTATGACCAGGTCATGAATATCCGATTATAGAGACTAGTTACCAGACATCCGATATGTGTTTCGGACGGGGCAGACACTTATCCAGCCCCAGCCCTAGCACGTGACTATCCGATACTGGACCGATACGCACAATACGATTGTATACTACGCTTGATATAGATTTAAATATTCTTAAAAGGATATGTCCGGAGAATTGGGTAGACTTGGTGCTTTGCTAGGAGTCGACCTTGTCTCGTAAATCGGTAGAA